>CM061753.1:110941320-111252778 GCA_030979885.1 Lolium multiflorum | reverse complement strand
GGTGGACGCAAATGGCATGGGTTTGGCTCAAGGTGTTTGGATGCAGAAGCATTTCCTCTCGAGTACAAGGCTTTGGCTATGAGTTGTTGGAAACAAACACAAAGTATGAACAGTGCGACAAAACTTACATAAGAACATATTGCAAGCATTATAAGACTCTCTTCTTTCATGTTGCTCAAACACTTTTACCAAAAAATATCTAGACCTTAGAGAGACCAATCATGCAAACCAAATTTCAACAAGCTCTATAGTAGTTCTCCGCTACTAGATTTAAACTACATGATGCAAGAGCTTAAACATGATTTATGAGAGCTCAAAACAATTGCCAAGTATCAAATTATTCAAGACCATATGAAGCATTTTCTGATTTCAACAAAATAACAACAAGTGAAGCGATCAACTTTGAACATTAAAGCACAAATGAAGAACACTAGTGTTCATATGAAAAACGGAGCGTGTCTCTCTCCCACATGAGCATGAATTTATTCAGAGAATGAAAATAACAAAACTAAAATAGAAGCACACAGACGCTCCAAGTAAAGTACATAAGATGTGATGGAATAAATAAATAGTTTCACTAGAAGTGACTGATAAGTTGTCGATGAAGAAGGGGGTGCCTTGGGCATCCCCAAGCTTAGATGCTTGAGTCTTCTTAAAATATGCAGGGATGAACCAGGGGCATCCCCAAGCTTAGACCTTTCACTCTTCTTGATCATAGTATATCTCCTCTTCTCTTGACCCTTGAAAACTTCCTCACACCAAACTCGAAACAAACTCATTGGAGGGTTAGTGCCTAATCAAAATTTCACATGTTCAGAGGTAATACAATCATTCTTAACATACGGACATTTCACATATTGGAACAAAGAAATCCATTCAACATAACAAAGAGGCAATGCGAAATAAAAGACAGAATCTGCCAAAACGGAACAGCCCCGTAAAGACGAATTTTACGGAGGCATATCTCAAACGGAAAAGCTCAAAACTAATAGAAGTTGAGTACATATCGAGGATCACGCACGTAAATTGGCAGATTTGTTTGATTTTTACGGAGAGTTCTGCAATTTCGTGGAGACAACAGTTACAATTTCTAACGCAGCAATCAAATCTAGCATCAACTTTACCATAGAGACTTTACTTGGCACAAAACATGATGAGAGGTTGCTACAGTAGTAACAACTTCCAAGACTCAACAAAACGATGGCAAAATAAACACATGGGTTATCTCCAAGAAGTTCTTTCTTTATAGCCATTAAGATGGGCTCGGTAATTTTAATGATACTCTCACAAGAAATACAAGTTGAAGCAAAAGAGAGCATCAAGCAAATTCAAAACACTTTTAAGCTAACCCACCTCTGAAAAGGAATCTTGTACACAAATAAATTCATGAAGAACAAAGTGGCAAACATAGAAAAGCAACACAAGTGCAATTTCAAGATTCTCAACATAAAGAGGGGAAACTTAAATTAAGATGCATATAACCATGTTTCCTCTCTCATAATAACTCGGTAGCATCATGAACAAACTCAACAATATAACTATCACATAAAACATTCTTGTCTTGAGCCACATGCATAAAATTATTACTCTCCACATAAGTATAATCAATTTTATTAGTTGTAGTGGGAGCAAATTCAACAAAGTAGCTATCATTATTATTCTCATCAAGTGTAGGAGGCATAGTATAAGCATAATAAAATTTACTCTCCATAGTAGGCGGCACCAAAAGACCACTATCATTATAATCATCATAAATGGGAGGCAAAGTATCATCAAAGTAAATTTTTCCCTCAATGCTTGGGGGACTAAAAATATCATGCTCATCAAAACCAGCTTCCCCAAACTTAGAATTTTCCATATCATTGCAACAATGGTGTTCAAAGCATTCATACTAATATCATTGCTACTAGCATGCAAATAAGATTCCATAGGTTTTTAAATTTTGTAGCAAACAATCCATGTCTTAACACAGGATAAAAAGCTCATTGTTATTTTCCATTGAACTAGTACCGATAAAAACAAGAAACAAAGATATAATTGCAGAATCTAAAGGAGATACCTTGAAGCACTCACACACCAGCAACAATGCTAGGAAATAGCTTAGTAATCGGAGGATGTGAATACCTTTTACCTTACCTCCCAGACAACGGCGGCGCGAGGAAAATAGCTTGATGTCTACGGGTATTTCTATTCTTGTAGAGGTGTTGGGCCTCCAAGAGCGAGGTTTGTAGAACAGCGACAGAAGTTTCCCTTAAATGAATCACCCAAAGGTTTTATCGAACTCGGGGAGGTAGAGGTCAAGATAGTCCTCTCAAGCAACCATGCAATTAAGTCTGAAAGTCTCTTGTGTCCCAACACACCTAATACATGTGAGATGTATAGGTGCACTAGTTCAGCGAAGATATATTAAACACAGGTAGTATGGATGTATATGAGTGGTAATAGTAATCTGAATAAAATATGGCAGCGAGTAAACATGCAACGGACAATAAATAAACGGAGATTCGATGTTTGGAAACAAGGCCTAGGGATCATACTTTCACTAGTGGACACTCTCAACATTGATCACATATTAAAACCACTCTACACTCTCTTGTTGGATGACAAACACCGTTAATTGTGTAGGGCTACAGAACCCTCAATGCTTGAGTTAACAAGCTCCACAACATTAGAATGTTCATATTTAAATAACCTTAGAGTGCATGATAGATCATTACGCAATTATACTAAGTACTAACATAGCATACTGCACAAATCATCACCGACAGACTATGAAAGGAGGAATAGATCACATCAATACTATCATAGTAATGGTTAACTTCATAATCTACAAGAGATCTTGACAAATATAACAAGTACTTCATGATGCACACACCGTATTGTCAACATTACATCATGGAGGAGGAATAGACTACTTTAATAACATCACAGGAAGTAACACAACTAGATCACAAGAGAGATGAACCACATGGCTACCGGTAGAGCCCTCAGCCCTAGGGGAGAACCACTCCCTCCTCATCATGGGAGACAGCAGCGGCGTTGAAGAGAGGCGGTGGTGTCGATGGAGAAACCTTCCGGAGGCACTTCAATCGATGGCGTGCGGAGCAGAGACTCCTGTCCCCGGATCTTGGCTTCGCGATGCGAGCGCTCACGGAAGGTTTCGTCTCGTCGGGTTTTCCGTGTAGGGTTTCGCGACGGAGTCATAGAAGTGAGCGGAAGGGCAGCCTCGGGAGGGGCCCTGGTGGGGCCACACCATGGGGGGGCGCCCGAGCCTTGGCCGCCCTGGTGTGTGGGCCCCTGCTTGCCCCACTACTTCATCGAGTGCAGGCTTCGTACAAAAATAAGATCTTGGGCGTTGATTTCGTCCAATTCCCAAAATATTTCCTTACTAGGATTTACGAAACCAAAAACAGCGAGAAAACGAAGCGACGCCAAATCATCTCGTTAATAGGTTAGTTCCGAACGCATCAAAACGATATAAAATGTGAACAAAACATATGAGTATTGTCATAAAACTAGCATGGAACATCAAAAATTATAGATACGTTTGAGATGTATCGGCGAGGCGGGAATCCGCGGAAATTCCCTCCCGAGGAGCGGAAATCGTACGCCATCGCCACCGTCATCACTGGACTTCATTGGGATCATAATCATCATCATCTCCACCGTCACCGCTCTATACATCTCACAGGATTTGGGAGATCTTGATTGTTTGATAGGGGAAACTCCCGGTATTGATTACTACTTGTTATTGATGCTATTGAGTGAAACCATTGAACCAAGGTTTATGTTCAGATTGTTATTCATCATCATATCACCTCTGATTATGTTCCATATGATGTCTCGTGAGTAGTTCGTTTAGTTCTTGAGGACATGGGTGAAGTCTAAATGTTAGTAGTGAACTATGTTGAGTAATTAATGGTTTGATATTTAAGTTGTGGTGTTATTCTTCTAGTGGTGTCATGTGAGCGTCGACTACATGATACTTCACCTTTATGGGCCTAAGGGAGTACATCTTGTATTCGTTTGCTAATTGTGGGGTTGCCGGAGTGACGGCAACCTGAACCCAGTTATATCGATGCGGGAGGGATAACGGTATCTCGAGTTTAAGGTGTGGTTAGATTTATCTTAATTACTTTCTTGTATTTGCGAGATGCTTGCAAGGGGTATAATCACAAGTATGTATTAGTCCTAGGAAGAGCGGTGCATTTGCATAGGTTCACCCACACAACACTTATCAAAACAATGAAGATTAATCAACTATGAAGCGAAAGCACTAGACTAAATCCGTGTGTCCTCAAGAGCGTTTGGTCATTATAAGTATACAAACCGAAGCTTGTCCTTTGTGCTAAAAGGATTGGGCCACTCGCTGCATTACTCTCGCATTTTACTTACTTGTAATTTATTTACCTGCTATATCAAAACCCCACAAAATGTCGTAGCATTTATGTTGAATCCTTCATCGAAACTGTATCCTTATGCTCCTCGTTGGGTTCGACACTCTTGTTTATCGAAAGTACTCGATACACCCTATACTTGTGGGTCATCAAGACTATTTTTTGCGCCGTTGCCGGGGAGTGAAGCGCTATTGGTAAGTGGAATTGGTAAGGAAAACATTTATTGTACGTGCTGATTTTGTTTCTGCTTCTATAAGTCATTATGGAGAGATCTCTCTTGAATTTCTATTTGGAAATCTACTACTACTGCAAAGGTAGTGGATGAGGCGCCAGGTGAGAAGTAATTCAGTATAAAATACCTATGAAAATTATTGAACGTGTTGTGGATAACTCGCTATGAAGGGGATGAACTGTTCATCCGGAGATCATACTGTTTTTACATGAATTATGAGGTTATTCAAGTGTGCATGTATTTCAATGGATGAAGTTAGGAAGAAATTATTTGCTATGTCGCTATGTAAAGCGGCGCATTGGTATCTTCTTGAAGGATGGGCATTCTCTTGATTGGAAGGATATTGTGCCTCTATTTTATTCTAAATTCTATCCTCAAAGTGAAATTCACAAAGACAGAAACCGCATATATAATTTCTGGCCTCATGATGGAGAGAGTATTTCCCAAGCATGGGAGATTGAAGTCTTTAATGCTCAAATGCCCCATTCATGAGCTTCTGGTAATATCATCGTTGATAATTTCTATGCAAGACTTTCTTTTCAAGATAAAACCTTGCTGGATACTACTTGTTCTCGATCATTCACGCAATAAAGAAGAGTTTAAATGGGACCTTCTTGATCGGATCCAAGAGAATACTGAAGGATGGGAGAATGACAAAGGTAGAGTGTCGGGTATAAATTATGATTATGAATGCATTGAAACTTTTATGGATACTGATAAATTTCATAATATGAGTGCTACATATGGTCTTGACTCTCAAGTTGTTGCAAATTTTATAAAGCTTTTGCCTCTCTTTTTGAATTGCCTAGGAAGAATTTTGATAAGTATCATGAACCCTATAAAGATAAAACTGATTCACCTATAGGTAAATGTATTGAAATTAAAACTGTTGATCATGTTCTTCCTGAAGCTTATATTGAAAAAACTCCTTTCCCTTCTAAAATGAAGGAGTATTCTGTTATAACTAGTGTAGTTAATAAAAGTGCAAAGAAACCTATAGAACCTGAGGAGCAAATAAAGTTGAACCTGCTATTGCAATAGTTAAAGATCTTGTTATTGAAAATGTAGAAGATGGTCATATTATTTTGTGAAGATGCTTCTAATATTGTTTAGCATCCTAATAAGTCTAGGAAAGCCAGTGTTCCTGTGCTCTCTGTTCGAATTGGTGATCATTGTTATTATGGTTTATGTGACATTGGTGCAAGTATTAGTGCCATTCCTTATGAGCTCTACACGGAAATCATGCATGAAATTGGTTCTTGTGAACTTGAAGATATTGATGTGGTTATTCGGCTAGCTAATAGAGAAACTATCTCTCCTATTGGTATTGTTCGAATGTGGAAGTTCTATGTGGTAAGATTAAATATCTGCTGACTTTTTGGTACTTGGTTCTGCTGCTAGTAAGTCTTGCCCTATTATTTTGGTAGACCTTTTCTAAATACTTGTGGAGCTGTTATAGATTGCAAGAAAAGAAAATTGTTACTAAATTTGCTGGTGAATCTTATGAGTTTAACTTCTCTAAATTTGCCAAAACTCCTTATAAAGCTGATTTGCCTAATGATGATTTTAGAGTTGAATAGTGTGCATCTATTGCTCTTGCTCCTAATAATCCTTTGTAGCAACATTTGGAGGATAGTGAGAGTGAAGTCTTTAGGGAAGAAAGGGATGAGCTTGATGAAATTTTCCTTCGTCAACCTATTCTTAAACATGACTTATCGGTTGAAGATCTAGGTGTAACGCCACCACCAAAGGAAGATCCTATATTTGATTTGAAACCATTACCTGATAATCTTAAGTATGCTTATATTGATGATAAGAAAACGTATCCTGTTATTATTAGTGCTAAGCTTTCAGATTTTGAAGAAAGGTTATTGAGAAGAAACACTTAGGAGCTATTGGCTACACTCTTGATGACTTGAAGGGGATTTCTCCCTCTATTTGCCAACATGCCATCAACATGGAAGATGATGCAAAACCTGTTGTTGAACATCGGCGTCGTCTAATTCCTAAGATGAAGGATGTGGTAAAGAATGAGGTATTAAAACTTCTTGAAGCAGGTATTATATATCCTATTGCTGATAGTAGATGGGTTAGTCCTGTGCATTGTGTTCCTAAGAAAGGAGGAATAAATGTTGTTCCTAATGATAATGATGAGCTCATCCCTCAAAGAGTAGTTGTAGGGTATAGAATGTGCATTGATTATCGAAAAGTTAATAAAGTTACTAAGAAAGATCATTACCCTTTACCTTTTATTGATCAAATGTTAGAAAGGTTGTCTAAAAATACTCATTTATGCTTTCTTGATGGTTATTTGGTTTTCACAAATTGTTGTTAGAGCTAAAGATCAGAAAAACCACTTTCACTTGTCCCTATGGAACTTATGCTTATAGGCGTATGCCTTTTGGTTTATGTAATGCTCCTACTACTTTCCAAAGATGAATGTCTACTATTTTTCATGGCTTTTGTGAAAAGATTGTTGAGGTATTCATGAATGATTTTTCTGTCTATGGGAATTCTTTTGATAATTGCTTGCGAAACCTTGATAAAGTTTTGCAGAGATGTGAAGAAACTAACCTTGTTCTTAATTGGGAGAAATGCCACTTTATGGTTAATGAAGGAATTGTATTGGGACATAAAATTTCTGAGAAAGGTATTGAAGTTGATAGAGCTACAGTTGAAGATATTGAGAAGATGCCCTATCTCCCAGGGATGTTAAAGGTATTCGTAGTATTCTTGGTCATGCTGGTTTTTATAGGAGATTTATTAAAGATTACTCTAAAATTTCAAAGCCTCTTACTAATCTTCTTCAAAAAGATGTACCTTTTGTTTTTGATGATGGTAAGGAAGCCTTTGAAACTCTAAAAGAAAGCCTTAACAACTGCTGAGTTGAACCTCTGATTGGAATTTACCTTTTGAAATTATGTGCGATGCTAGTGATTTCTTTGTAGGTGCTGTCCTTGGACAGCGAGTAGATAAAAAATTGAATGTTATTCCTTATGCTAGTAAAACTCTAGATCTTGCTCAAAGAAATTATGCTACAAGTGAGAAAGAGTTATTAGCAGTAGTTTTTGCATGTGACAAGTTTAGATCCTATATTGTTGATTCAAAAGTCACAGTTCATGCAGTCATGCTGCAATTAGGTACCTTTTTTTAAAAGAGAAGTGAGGCAAAGCCTCACAGCAATTTATTATTGAAATCAAAACCCAACAAAGTTACATATTTACAGAAAAGAACAAGAAAACAGAAAAAACTAAGGTAGAGAGTCAATCAAGCCTGAAGTTGAGCAACATCCTTTTTCTTGACCCTATGCTTATGTAGATACAAACCACTAATGAATTCCCTCTTCCATGATCTAAAGGATGGCCTTTGCTGCTGAAAAATCATGCCATTCCTTTGATTCCAAATGTACCAGGTTGCTAAAATGACCACCTCAGTGAAAAAAGGTTTTCCAAACTCTTTCCTGGCTTGTATAAATTTATCCTCGATGGTTACCCCAGGGACCAATCAATATGTAAATAAGCCCACACCCTCATGCTGAACACACAATCAAAGAATAGATGAACTCTGTCCTCATACGTGTGTGAATGGCAAAGAACACAGTGGTGATCTGATGTGACATTCCAGTGCCTCCTTTTCAACATATCTTTTGTATTGAGCCTATCACTCATCAACAGCCAGGCAAACACCTTAAGTTTCTGTATACACTTACTGTTCCAAATCCAATGATACACCTTATCACAGGTGACATTACTAAAGACATGACGATAAAAGCGTTGAGCAGTATAATTGCCATCCTTCCAAATAGTTCTCCATTCATCTTTCCCATTAGGCTGAAGGACAACATCCTGAATCAAGTTCTGCAACTCTAACAATTCCATGGCTGCCTGACTGGACAGAGGTCTTTCAAACATATCATGAATATCAGGAATTAATAATGCCTCCTTGACAGAAAGAGTCTGATTTAAAGAGTAAGAATAAAGCCTGGGAAACTTCTCTTGAGGACAAATACCATTCCACTTATCTGCCCAGAATAAAGCTGTGCTCCCATCCTTGATAATGACTGATGTGACAGATCTATAAAGGTCAGATAATTTCATCACATCCCTCCACCAAAAAGACCCACAAAGCTTAGATGCATGAGGCACTCCTTCTGGATAATAATTCCAAACCAACTGCACCCATGGCAAGTCAGCACGATTAAAAAACTTATGCAAATGCTTCAACAAGAGTGCTTCATTTTGCAACTTAAAGTCCAAAACCCCCAAGCCTCCACTCTGTTTCGGTTTGCAAATCATATTCCAGGAGGCCAAAGACTGATTAGTGGTACACTCCCCCTTTTTCTTTCTCCACAAACACTGCCTAATAATCCTGTTAAGCTGCTTGATGATGCCAACAGGTATGCTCAAGGTACATAGGAAAAAGATAGGCATCGAGCTTAGGCAAGACTGTATCAATTGAAGCCTCCCCCCATAAGCTAGCAAAGAAGAGCTTGCTGTCAACCTCCTCTCCATTCGATCAACCATAGGTAACAAATCCTGCATGGATGGCCTGGTAGTCCCCAAAGGCAACCCCAAATAAGTGAAAGGCATGACCCCAACCTCGCAACCAAATTCCCTGGCTAAAACAGCCACCTCCTCATCAGATAAGTTCAAGGGTAACATGCATGACTTATGGAAGTTTACTTTCAAACCAGTTGAAGAGCTAAAATCCTGTAAAGCTTCCTTGAGTACAGACAACTGAACACTGTCAGCAGGAACTATCAACAAGGTGTCATCTGCATACTGAATAATTGGGAAGTCTGGATCCCCAGTATGAATGGGCAAGGAAATAAGACCTCTTTGTAGTAAATCATTCACTACTGACTGCAGCAAATCTGCTCCAAGAACAAAAAGCAAAGGAGAAAGAGGATCACCCTGCCTTACCCCCCTCTTGCATTTAAATTGTTTGCCAGGAACCCCATTGATCAAAACTGAAGATATTCCAGACTCAAGAATCATTTTCACCCATGCAATCCATTCCTTACTGAAACCCTTCTTCCTTAGAATCTCATAAATCACCTCATGCTCAATGGTGTCAAAAGCCTTCTCAAAATCTAGTTTCAAAATTACCACTGGTTTCTTGGATGCCTTACACTGATGTATATATTCAAAAGTCCAAGCTAGACAGTCATGAATTGTCCTGCTTTTAATAAACCCATACTGATTCTTATGTATACATTGCATGATAACCTTCTGAAATCTATCTGCCGCCATTTTTGTTAAAAACTTAAGACAACAATTTGTCAAAGAGATTGGTCGATAGTCATTAATGCTTTCTGCTGACTGCTTCTTAGGGATTAAAGAAATGTATGAAGTATTGATATGCTCAAGATTAATAGTGCCCTTAGAAAACTCCATAGCCAGATTATAAAAATCATGTTTGATAATATGCCAGCATTTCTTCATAAATAAACCATTGAAACCATCAGGTCCAGGGGCCTTATCAACTGGCATTACCTTAACAACTTTGTCCATTTCTTCTGTAGTGAAAGGCACTGCTAGATCCTCCAAGCCATCCACTCGTTTCAGAAGAGTATTTAAATCAAATTTCATTTCAATTCCTTGAGAAGATCCCATCCGAGATTTATAGCAGTTCCAAGTAATACCTGCCATCTCCTCATGATTACTAACTTGCCTCCCATCCTCAGACCTCAAAGATGCAATGTTATTTCTCCTATACCTTTTTGTCACCATTGCATGGAAATATTTTGTATTTTCCTCCCATTGCTTTATCCATCGAATGGTGCACCTCTTTTTCCAGTATCTGTACTGAGCATGCAACAATTTATCCTGGTGTTGCTTGACCAACTTTCTGAAATTTTCCTCAGGCAAAAACAGATTCCTGTACTCCTCCAAATTATCAAAGAAAAGAATAACCAAATTGCACTTAGCAATTAAATCCTTTATCCTGGACAAACTAGTTTTCCATTTCTTGAGGCTATCTCTCAGCCCCTTCAATTTCTTAACAAGCAATGCCGCTGCATTACTTGCTACATACTCCTTCTGCCATGCACTAGAGACACACTCCAAAAACCCAGGCTGCTCTGGCCAAAAATTCTCAAAACGAAACAGACTGACCTTAGGAATGGAAGTTTGGATAGTTACATTGCATGGGACGTGATCCGAAGTTGTTTTTGCAAGAGGATGAACCAAAGTATTGGGATATGAATCTGTCCAATTTACAGACGTGAAAAACCAATCCAACTGCTCCAAGAGAGGTTCCTTTTGCATATTAGACCAAGTGAAGGATCGGCCTTTAAGTGGTAATTCAATTAGACCCAAATGATTTATTATCTCATTAAAAAGAAAAATGTCATTAATGTCTCCTCCCGGCTTATTTCTGTTATCTTGTGAGCGAATAAAATTGAAATCACCCATGAACAACCAATCCTCATCATCAGGAACATTCAGATTATATAGCCACTGCACAAAATTATCTCTGTCCTCCCCCTGACACGGACCATAAACATTGACAAGTGTCCATTGTTGATTAGAATGAACCGAGGTGAATTTAATTATTATACCAAATTTCTGAAGATCAATTAGCGTCCCAGTGAACATAGCCGAACTCCAAACCACCAACATTCCCCCCGACGCTCCCACAGACGGTGAACAAACAAAATTATCAAAACGTCGCGGACAAAAACCCCTTATAAATTTGCGATCAAAGGACTCTTTCTTTGTCTCTTGCAGGCATAAATGGCACAATTACTTTCCTCCATTTTTCCCTGACTTTTAACTGTTTAGCCTCAGCATTTATTCCCCTAATATTCCAACCCAAGACTGACCAAAAGCGACAATTCATTAAGCAACATAGATCATGAATCCCAACAGTGAATCAGCGTAGCCAACCCACCTTACAAACTGAACCAAAAGTATCATAGCAACATTTAAGTGACAGGTTCCACCAAAATAAACATGAACAGCTAGACCATCTTCCAAAATAAGAACACTGCACCCAATAGAACCACTGCACCCATGAAGATGAAAGTGATCACTAATCATCAGATTTACTGGGCGAGGCATCACCATCCCGCGGCTTTGCTGTAAGCTTCGCCACCGTCAGATCTTCAGGGTCCATCTGCAGTAGTTCTCCAATATGCTGCATCACAGGAATTGAAACCATGACGCCAGTCTCACTCGTCTTTTTGCCAGATGACTGCGATCCCTCCGAATTCCTACTCACAGAAGTTGCAACAACAGATGATGACTCCACCTTCCTTGTACGCTTCTTCGATCTTGGCTGCAGATCCTTGATCGGTGCCGCTCTGAAGCCCTTGCCCGAAGAGACGCTGCGAGTAACACGCTGAAAAGCTGGATCAATGAGCGCCACCGTCTTTCGCTGCCGAACTGTCACCTTGACAGCAGGCGGCACAGAAGATGAACCAAGACAGAAATTCGACACTAACATTGCAGCATCAGGTGAACTTTCCTCTGTAGAAGGAACAGAAACATCATTCAAAATATCCTGGAGTTCCTTGTCCTGACCAACTTGTTCGTCAGAGACATTAGTAAGAGTCATTCCCTGCGCTTTGAAACAAAAATCCCCTGGAGCAGCTCTCGGCTTAACTGTAAGAAAAATTCTCTTATCGCTAGCAGACCCGGATGCAAGAGGACTGCCAATCTGAAACGCCATTTCCCATGTTCTCTTGACATATCGAAAAGACGACATTTGCATGGACAGAGGGATAGTCTTGGCATATAATTCAGGCAAGTAAGTCAGCATCAACTTATCCCACATCATATGAGGCGGCAGAATCGGACGAAGCTCCACTCGCCCTACTTGCAGAACATTAAAATTTCCAGGACCCTCCAAAGCACCCTCCATATTCACTGAACCAGTAGAGCTATCAGAAAGATCCATCACCATAGACTGCTGATTCTCCACCATGTGATTCTCATTTGCTTGTATAGGCTCCTCCATTGGCACTTCTGGCTGCTCCTCGAAAGCATCCCAGCCAATCTCTGGGTACTGTGGTCCCACGAACATATTCAAATTTGGCTGCAGATTGCCTGGCATCGGATGAGGGTTACCGTCAGGTGGCATGGGGTCCTCGTCAGCAGGCAACTGCTCAGCAAAGTCTGCAGACAGAATGAAGACAGGCGCAGTCCACGACTCCCTCACACCTCCTACCGTGGAGAACTTCCCAAAAACAACATCCCTGGGCACTAGAGCTGGAGAGGCAAACGAGGCGTATACTAAGATTCTTTCCTTGATAGGGTCCTCACGATTCCAGTGATGAAATTTTCCAAAAGTAGCCACAGCAGAGGATATGTCAAAATCGTTTCTATAATCTGGAGGTGCGCCTAAAATCATCAGCCATCCTCTACGGAATACCAGAGCAGCCCTATGATTCTGGGGAGCATCATCAGCTCAAATAAAGCGAACGAAGCGATTAAGAAGTTGATAGTGTCCATGCTGAACTAGAGCATTAACCGCATTGGGGCTACTGAGTTGAAAGAGGCCGGCTCCAAATAGGCTTGGTTGATTATCCAAGACATTGCGGTTCAGAGAACCAATGAGAAGATTAAGCACCTGTTGCCTCCAGAAGAGTTCATCAGCTGGCGGCGGAGCTGGCTCGACGATGGCGATGCAGAAATCGTGATGCTGCTCCAAAGGGTCCTGCGGCGCATTGTAGAAGGTCCGCGGCAACCTCGTTGGCCCTCCGTCGATGACCTGGTGATCCCAGGGCAACCATGGAGTGGGATCCACCTCAAACACCGCCATTGCCGCAGATGAATCTAGGTTTGGAGTAGAACGAGGCGACGACAAAGCGAAAGCCGGAGGTGTCGAGGAAAGAGTAATATTGCCAGGCGAAGCCGAAACAGCAGGGGTTTGTCTAGGCGCTTCCCCTTTCGGTAATGGGCCAGATCCCTTAGGAACCCATTTTTGGGCCTTTGACTTCTTTTGATATTTAAGACACTGCTTTTTAATGTGCCCAAAACTGTAGCAGGCCCGACAACGAATATCGTTCGTACAATCACGAAGCAGATGTTTCATGCTGAGGCAACGACCACACGTCCACACCTGAAAAGCCATATCATCTATCATTTGAGCAAAATCTTCATCATGCACTTCAGTCGATGGTGATTCAATATGGGGAATGACAATAGGATCAACAGCCTGTACTTCCTCAGTGCCTCGTGCTGTTGCAGGCACATGCTTCCGATAACCCTTGCATGCCGAATAGGAAAGTTCATCAGCAAATACCAGCTGCCGCTTAGGAGCATTAGAATTCCGGACCGCTGACTTTGGCTTGGAATTACTCATAGCAGAGAGACCTAGCTGCACCACCCTCTTGGAAGGGCTCACTAGTGTCCATTCAGATCGACACTCCTTCTGCCAAAAGTGGAATTATCTAACCCAGTTTGGACCTCCACGGCCCCATAAATGAAAATAGCACTTGAACTGCTGGCACCGATATTGTTTGAGTTTAAGGATATGAAAAGCAACCTCCTTAGATGCAACAGCAAAAGAGAAAACCCTGTCCCGCAAGGAAGAAACCAAAAGCTCACCACAGAATCCACCAAGCGATGCTTCCAAAGCCAAAGCAACCAAGTCCTCTTCCATACGAAAGTTTGCCCTTGCAAAAGATACTACCATCATAAAATGACCTATGTTTCTGGAAGGGTGGACAGTTGAATGAAACTTGTGTTGCACATCCTTAGAGATGTTTCTGCCGTGTGAAAAATCAAGACCCAACTTTAGGGATGCATAAACATAGGATGAACCCTCCAATTCATGAACTCCTTCGTCCTCTTGTTGATGGGCTTCTGAGCTAGCTGGCTGATTGGCCCTGTGTGGAGTACTTGTATCACATTCCTGAGCATTGGAGGACATAATCACATGTGAGGCCATTGTAGGAGTTCCATGTGAAGCCATCTTAGGTTTAGGATAGGCCAGAGGCAGACCCATGCGAACCACATGCTTAGGAAAATACAGCTTAGCCCCAGCACTAAAGGAATCCTTCTTATCTTTGGTTCTGATCCCAACTGTACAACCCTTTGCATCACGCAACATTAAGATATCCTCATAAAGGTTTAGGGTGCCATCATACGCCTTCATCCTTGCACGATCCAAATCACGATGTGTGGAGTAAGTGATCTTCCATGACTTGATCAGGTGCGGGTACACGCATGAATCATAAGACAACCTTGGATCTCGCGACTCAGATCCATTTAAATCCAAATTAGGAGAGAGGATACAGCTAACCACCTTGGCTTGATAGGATGAAAAGTAGATCACCGAGCCAATTGAAATTAATTCATTATCCGTAAGAAACTTGCCAATGATCGGAACCCCAGATTCAGAAACGAGAGTGATCCAATCTTTCAAAATCCAGAGATGCAATTCACCAATGAAAACCTCAGGATTCGAAGGTCCCGGATCGGAGGTTTTGGAAAACTTGACTCTCCATTTCCATGACGGAGAGGCCATGGAGAGATCAGAGAGGGGGAAGAGATCAATGTTACCTGAGAGAGGACAAGATGCCGGAGAGAATGATCGGAGCAGATGGGCTCGATCACGACTAACCCGGGAGATCGCCGGTGCTAGGGTTTAGCGAGCGCCGTCGCCATGGGTCCTGGCGTTCCTACAGGCGTGTCTTCATACATTGCAATTAGGTACCTTATGGAAAATAAAGACGCTAAGCCAAGGCTTATTAGATGGGTGCTTCTTTTGCAAGAATTTGATTTACATATTGTAGATAGGAAAGGTGCTGATAATCCTGTTGCTGATAATTTGTCTAGATTGGAAAATATTGCTTATCCTGTCCTGTTAATGATAGTTTTCCAAATGAACAATTGGTTGTAATAAAGGTGAGCTCGCGAGATAGTCCTTGGTATGCTGATTATGCTAACTTTATTGTTTCAAAATACTTGCCTCCAACCTTTTCAGCTCAACAAAGGAGGAAATTCTTTTATGATTTAAGGCATTATTTTTGGGATGACCCACACTTATATAAAGAAGGAGTGGATGGTATTATGCGAAGATGTGTTCCAGAATATGAACAACAAGAGATATTGAGTAAGTGTCATGGTTGTGTTTATGGAGGACATCACGCCGGAGATAGAACCGCACAAAAGGTTCTACAGTCAGGTTTCTATTTGCCAACGCTCTTCAAAGATGCAAGGAAGTTTATCTTATCTTGTGATGAATGTCAAAGAGTTGGTAATATTTCTAGACACAATGAAATGCCTATGAATTACACTCTTGTTATTGAACCATTTGATTGTTGGGGATTTGACTTCATGGGTCCTTTCCCTTCTTGAAGGTAACCCTCATATACTTGTCGATGTTGATTATGTTACTAAATGGGTAGAAGCCATACCTACAAAAAGTGTTGATGGTGAGACCTCTTTAAAAATGCTTTTAGATGTTATTTTTCCTAGATTTGGAGTACCTAGATATATTATGACTGATGGAGGTTCTCACTTTATTCATGGTGGTTTTAGAAAAACTCTTGCTAGATATGGTATTAATCATAGAATTGCTTCGGCTTATCATCCTCAAACTAGTGGGCAAGTAGAATTATCAAATAGAGAAATTAAATCTATCTTGCAAAAGACTGTTAATAAATCTAGAAAAAATTGGGCTATTAAGTTAAAGGAAGCATTGTGGGCTTATAGAACTGCTTATAAAAATCCTATGGGGATGTCTCCTTATAAAATGGTTTATGGAAAAACTTGTCATTTACCTTTAGAACTAGAGCACAAAGCTTATTGGGATGTAAGAGAGCTTAATAAAGATTTTAAACTTGCCGGTAAGAAAAGGTTGCTACAATTGAGTTCTTTAGATGAATGGAGAAGTGAAGCTTATGAAAATGCTAAACTTTTTAAGGAGAAAGTTAAGAAATGGCATGATAGAAGAATCATTAAAAGATAATTTAATGTTGGAGATAAATTCCTATTGTATCCGTCTCGTCTCAGAATTTTTGCAGGGAAATTACTCTCAAAATGGGAACGACCATATGTCATTGAGGAGGTGTATCGTTCAGGAGCAATAAAAATTGCCTCGCTGAAAGATGATGCTACACAAGTGGTGAATGGACAAAGACTCAAGCATTATATTTCTGGAGATTCTTATAATGAAGATATTGATGTTATTCAAGTGGTGACTCCGGAAGCCTTCATCAAAGACCAAATTGACAGTTCTGCGAGTTCGACTTTGAATAGGTAACATTTTTAGTAATAAAAGTCCGCGTTAAACTTCCCGAACAATGTTTGCTGTTTTTGGAAAATATGTGAAATTACGAGATCGAAACGGAGTGGAGGAGACGCACGAGGCGTGCCCCCATAGGCCGCGCGGGCCCCACCCTGGCCGCCGCCTATGAGGACAGCCCCTCGGCGTCCCGTTTCCACTCGTTTTCGGCCTTGTACCTTCCTTTTGTCGTGAAAATATTTGCTATATAATCCCCCGGATCCCCAGAGGTTTGTATATCGTTTTCTCGTCTTGTTTTGTTTCGACCTGTTTCTGGTCAGATGTCGTTGCAAGGATCATCCTTAGAAGACTATGCAACGCGTCGCCAACGTGAGCTCCTCCAGGATCTAGATCAAGGAACTTTCGTTGGATGGGCGGAAGAGGAAAGGGTCGCGACAAGACGGGAAGAGATGGATGAAGGTGTCAATGAGGAAGTGAAGAAGATGTCATCAGCGAAAAGAGAGCGGAAAGCTGTGGGGAGTAAGCCAATCTTGGTGGGATCGGTTAACATGCGACGTTCTTTTTCTCATAACTTGGGGACCTCTACCACTGCTGACCTCAACTCTTTCCCTGCTGCGGAAGAAGCTCTTCGGGTGGTGATGAGTTTTGTGATCAATCGTGTTACGAGAAGTGGAGATTCTTGGAAGAGAACAATTGACTTGAGAATGCTAGAGCGGTTCCTCACCCCCATCGGGTCGTTCCACCATCACCACCGAAGGAGTAATTCATCAGTATTGGCATCCCCTTGGTTTGTTCCAAGCTTATGGGAGTGCTGCGGTATCACATCATCACTATCTTTTTACTTTTTTACTATCAAGTAGTGTCATATCATGAGTAGGGAAGTTATCATATAGGATGGTTTGCAGTGTGGAAGTATCTCTCTCTTAGTTGGTTATCTATGTATCCCTTGGTGTGAGTTATCGTTATGGAATATTAATGAGAAGTCTTATCATTTACTTTTTGCACACCTTATTTTAGTTTGCAATTTTTGTTATATGATTACTCTTGTCATTAGTATTGATATCGCTTTGGGAGCATCAAGTAAATCTATTTGGTTTTGGCAAACTTAGCAATGGTCAATAGCAATAATACTTTGATGTTTAAATAGAAAAGGGAAATACATGTAGATATATTACTTTATTATCTTTCTGCTAATGAGTTTAGTATTCTGAAGTTAAAATTACTTGTGCTTACAAGAAAGATGAATGATTGTTTCTATCACATGTATATTTGTTTGTTTCCCTCAACTCTTATGCTTGCTACCCAACCTTACTAGCCAAAGACACATCTTGAGAGGAATGCTTCTCATACATCCAAAACCTTAAACCAAACCCATGCCATTTGTGTCCACCATAACTACCTACTATGTGGTATTTTGCGCCACTCCAAGTAAATACTTCATGTGCTACCTTTAAACAATTCAAACTATATTATTCTTTATTTGTGTCAATGTTTATAGCTCATGAGGAAGTATGTGGTGTTTTATCTTTCAATCTTGTTGGACGGACTTTCACCAATGGACTAGTGGCACATCCGCTTATCCAATAATTTTGCAAAAAGAGCGGCGGGTTCCCAGCCCCAATTAATAACTTTCATTAATAATTCTCTTCACATGTTTTGCCCTGATTTATCGGTAAGCAACTTAATTTTGCAATAGACACTCCTCCATGGTATGAGAAATGTTGGAAGGCACCGAGGATTCGGTTAGCCATGGATTGAGAAAGCAAAGGTTGGGGGAGTGTCATCCATAAATAAAACTAAAATACATGTGTAAACAAAGAGAAGAGGATGATCTACCTTGCTGGTAGAGATAACGTCCTTCATGGGAGCCGCTCTTGGAAGGTCTATTTGGCAAGAGGGTTAGAGTGCCAACTACCATTCGTTGACAACATCAAACACCACTCAAAATCTTACTTTTATGCTCTTTATATGATTTCAAAACTTAAAAAGCTCTAGCACATGATCTAATCCCTGCTTCCCTCTGCGAAGGGCCTTTCTTTTACTTTTATGTTGAGTCAGTAAACCTATTTCCCTCTATCTTAAGCAAGCAATTGAGTTGTTGTGATCCAACCATTTATGCTATGATCTAGTTAATCATGCCTTTTATGCTTTCTTGTTTAGTACAAATTTTATCTGAATGAATATGACTTTGAAGGTTATCAATGATTATGAGGAGATTGTTATGATTAAGGATGAAAGCCCTGCCACATAAATTCTAATATAAAGGCTTTGCTTAGAAGATAAGTACAATCTGTTAATAGTTCTTTCACCAAGAACAAAGTTGTCCATAACCAATTATGATTTCCTATGCACCTTTATTTGTGATTTCTCTTTACTTATTTCAAGTTGAGTTATATGAGGAAAATGTTTACTAGAATGTCTTGTGTGAATTAATAAGTGTGATGCTTCTTGTCCGTATTTTATTTATCGACTCTTCACTCCATAAACATGTGGTCTTGTTTACTGAGCTCAGTTTCGCTTGGGGACAAGCGAAGTCTAAGCTTGGGGGAGTTGATACGTCCATTTTGCATCACTATTCTATATCATAATTTACTGTTATTCATTGATATATTTCATATTTAGAGATGATACTTATGTTATTTCACCCATTTTGCATGTTTCATGATTATTGGAGAATTATTCACCGGAGTCAGGATTCTGCTGGAAAAAGCACCGTCAAGACACCATATTTCTGAAGATCAACAATTGACGGACACCGCATCTTATTTTTCCATAAGAATGAGAAAGCCAAAAGGAGGAGTTTCGAGGAGGGTCGCCATGGGCCCCCCATAGGCCGGCGCGGCCCAGCCCTGGCCGCACCGCCATGCGGGGAGGGGGCCACAGCCCCTCTCGGCCTCCTCTATTCGCGTACTTCATCTACCCGAAAACCTAAGGCACGGGGGATAAGCGAGAATAGACACGGCCTCCTCTGCGGGCGGAGAAACACCGGTGAAAAGAGCTCTCCGTGGGCGGGAATCCGGGAAATTCCCCTCCCGGAGGGGAAATCGTCGCCATCGCCACCGTCATCGAGCTGGACTTCATTGGGATCATCATCATCATCATCTCCACCATTGACACCTCCATCTCCACCGCTGCACCTCCTGTAACATCTAGGGTCGAATCTTGATTGTTTGATAGGGGAAACTCTCCGGTATTGATTACTACTTGTTATTGATGCTATTGAGTGAAACCATTGAACCAAGGTTTATGTTCAGATTGTTATTCATCATCATATCACCTCTGATTATGTTCCAAATGATGTCTCGTGAGTAGTTCGTTTAGTTCTTGAGGACATGGGTGAAGTCCAAATGTTAGTAGTGAACTATGTTGAGTAATATTTAATGGTTTGATATTTAAGTTGTGGTGTTATTCTTCTAGTGGTGTCATGTGAACGTCGACTACATGATACTTCACCTTTATGGGCCTAGGGAAGTACATCTTGTATTCGTTTGCTAATTGTGGGGTTGCCGAGTGACGACAACCTGAACCCCGTTGGTATATCGATGCGAGGGATAGCAGGATCTCGAGTTTAAGGCTGTGGTTAGATTTATCTTAATTACTTTCTTGTATTTGCGGATGCTTGCAAGGGGTATAATCACAAGTATGTATTAGTCCTAGGAAGGGCGGTGCATTAGCATAGGTTCACCCACAACACTTATCAAAACAATGAAGATTAATCAACTATATGAAGTGAAAGCACTAGATTAAATCCCCGTGTGTCCTCAAGAATGTTTGGTCATTATAAGTATACAAACCGGCTTGTCCTTTGTGCTAAAAAGGATTGGGCCACTCGCTGCAATTATTACTCTCGCATTTTACTTACTTGTACTTTATTTATCTGCTATATCAAAACCCCCTGAAACTTGTCTGTGAGCATTTACAGTGAATCCTTCATCTGCTTGTAACACCTTCTGCTCCTCGTTGGGTTCGACACTCTTATTTATCGAAAGTACTACGATACACCTATACTTGTGGGTCATCGGTGTATTTTGTATTTTTAGTATGCTTTTCAGGTTCCTCTTCAATTTCTTCTTTATCAGAAGCATCATTATTATCATTACCACTTTCAGTTTCAGCTTCAGAGATAGATATACTATTAGGATCTTTAGCAGGTTTAGAGGATTTTTCTTTTTCTTAGACCTAGTCCTAGCATCATTAGCTTGTTGATAATCTTGTTCAATTCTCTTTGTATGTACTTCAGGATATAAAGGATCCTAAGTAGAAATACCACTTCTAGTTCTTATTTCGCAATCATATTTTTCCCTAGAAGCATTAACTAGCAAATCTTTTTGCACTTTAGTGAGCTGATCAATTTGATTTTGAACCATATGAAAAATTTTAACAAGCATTTTAACATCATTAGAGGTTATTTACACAATATCATGCATACCTCTAGAATTTTCCATCAGGTGATTTTCCACTCTCTTATTAAAATTATCTTGCTTGACAATATAATTATCAAATTCATCTAAGCACTCATCAAGAGGCTTGGAGTAGGGAATATCTCTACTATCAAAACGTTGAAGAGAGTGTACCTCAATAGTGGAAGAACGAGGGATTGGCTTACATAATTGTTCTATAGGTGGTAGATTCTTCACATCTTCAGATTTAATACCCTTCTCCTTAAGAGACTTATTTGCTTCCCTCATCACTTCGTCATTTAATTCAATCATTCTTCTTTTCTTCGGTGTTGGTGTTGGCTCTGGTATAGTCCAATCATCATAATTTTTTCTTATTTTGGCCAAAAATTCTTCATCTTCAGCACGAGTTCTTTTCCTGAAAACACAACTAGCACAACTATCCAGGTATGTCCTAGATTCAACACTAAGTCCATTATAGAATATATCAAGGAGTTCATTTTTAGCTAGTGGATGTTTAGGTAGTGCTCGATGACCCACAAGTATAGGGGATCTTCTTCGAGGGAAGTATTACCCAATTTATTGATTCGACACAAGGGAGACAAAGAATACTTGTAAGCCTTAACACGGAGTTGTCAATTCAGCTGCACCTGGAAACAGACTTGCTCGCAAGAGTTTATCGGTAGTAACAGTTTTATAGCAGTAGGAATAGTGAAATAACGCAGCGGTGAAATAAAGATAGCGATAGTGATTATAGTAAACAAGATTAAAATACTTGTAGGCACATGGACGGATTGGGCGTTGCATGGATGAGAGAAACTCATGTAACAATCAAAGCAGGGCATTTGCAGATAATAATAAAGCAGTATCCAAGTACTAATCAATCAATAGGCATGTGTTCCATATATAGTCGTACGTGCTCGCAATGAGAAACTTGCACAACATCTTTTGTCCTACCAGCCGGTGGCAGCCGGGGCCTCTAGGGAAACTACTGGATATTAAGGTACTCCTTTTAATAGAGTACGAGCAAAGCATTAACACTCCGTGAACACATGTGATCCTCACATCACTACCATTCCCTCCGGTTGTCCGATTTCTGTCACTTCGGGGCCATTGGTTCGGACAACGACATGTGTATACAACTTGCGAGTAAGATCATAAACAACGAATATCTTCATGAATCAATAACATGTTCAGATCTGAGATCATGGCACTCGGGCCCTAGTGACAAGCATTAAGCATAACAAGTTGCAACAATATCATAAAAGTGACATCTACGGATACTAGGCACTATGCCCTAACAATCTTATGACTATTACATGACCAATCTCATCCAATCCCTACCATCCCCTTCAGCCTACAGCGGGGGAATTACTCACACTTGGATGGGGAAACATGGCTGGTCGATGGAGAGGCGTTGGCGGTGATGGCGGTGAAGATCTCCTCCAATTCCCGTCCGGCGGAGTGCCGGAACAGACCGGCTCCCGAGACGGATTTTCGCGATGTGTCGGCTCTCTGGAGGGTTTCTTGGCGACTTCGACTTCTCCCGTGCGTTTTTAGGTCGAGGCGATAAGTAGTCCGAAGGAGGCGTCGGAGGCCGCCAGGGGCCACCCTGGGGCGCGCGGGGCCCCCTAGGCGCGCCGCCTTATGGTGTGGGGCCCTCGGGCCTCCACCTTACTTGTCCTCAGCTCCGTCTGGGAAAATAGGGCCTTACATAAATTCGAGGATTTTCCCGAAAGTTGGATTCTGCACAAAAACGGAGCTGCTGAAAACAGCGTTAGTCGGTGTTAGTTGTATCCAAAATACACAAATTAGAGGCAAAACAATAGCAAAAGTGTTCGGGAAAGTAGATACGTTTTGGACGTATCAACTCCCCAAGCTTATTGCTTGTCCTCAAGCAATTCAGTTAACAACTGAGCGATAAAAGAACTTTCACGAACACATTTGCTCATATGATGTATATATTCTCATGCTATGGCTAATACTTAAGCAGTTCATAATGAGATACATGCAAATAAGATCATCCAACAGCTATGTCAATCATGGAGAGGTACCAACAATTAATAATAAGCATCATGAATCATGTATATAAGCAGGATTGCAATGTTCATAAGAGAATATGATAAAGTGGTATCTCGCTTGCCCGTATTTGATCGGCAAAACATAAATGCCGAGGCACCTCTGGAGTTCATAGAAAGACTAGAAGTAGTGATTGTCAAAGATAAAAGCATCAAAGTTATACCACAATCAATCATATTTTGAGACAAGCATATTATACTAAGAATGACAGTTGTGCTCTCAAGATAGTGCTCAAAGAAAGAATGGAGACACAACATAAAAGTAAAAGATTGACCCTTCGCAGAGAGGGATTAACAAGCGCTAGAGCTTTTCATTTTTAAAACAGGAGTAAAATTATTTTGAGAGGTGCTTGTTGTTGTCAACGAATGGTAATGGGTACACTAACTACCTCGTCAACCGGACTCACAAGAGCGGCTCCCATGAATTATTTGTATGTTTATGTGGCGCTCCTTCCAACCTTTCTTACACAAACCATGGCTAACCGAATCCTCGGGTGCCTGCCAACAATCACATACCATGAAGGAATGCCTTTTTATTTAAGTTTTATTATGATGATGACACTCCCCCAACCTTTGCTTACACAAGCCATGGCTAACCGAATCCTTCGGGTGCCGTCCAACAATCACAAACCATGGAGGAGTGTCTATTTAAGTTAATTAATTCGGGACTGGGAATCCCATTGCCAGCTCTTTTGCAAAATTATTGGATAAGAGGATGTGCCACTAGTCCATATGAGAGTCCGTCAAAAGTAAATGACAAGGTTGAAAGCTAAACACCACATACTTCCTCATGAGCTATGAAACATTAACACAAATTGAGAAGCATTTTGAAAGTTTTAAAGGTAGCGCATGAGAATTTACTTGGAATGGTTTGAAATGCCATGCATAGGTATTTATGGTGGACACTTTGGAACAACTTGGTTTTCAGGTGTTTGGAAGCACGAGCAGCATTCCCGCTCAGTACAAGTGAAGGCTAGCAAAAGACTAGGGAGCGACAAATCAAGAGAGCAGTACTGTCATAATCATGCTTGCGGCAAAATAAATTAATGGAGGCATAAAAGTGATACAATAACTCTGAAGCAATATAAATTATCGAGGCTTAATTGACTTTTTGTTCAGTCATATGCATGCGTGAGCATGTGCCAAGTCGATATAAATGAATTATTCAGAGGAGGATACCACAATGCCATACTTACTTATGAATAAAACAATGCAAGCGAACATCCATGACATGCTACTCATATTAATAAATTGGAGCTAAACATGAGAGATCATGAACTACTAGACTTTCTCAAATAACATATACCTCACATGAACCAACTAAGCATGCTCACATGGATGAGTATATGTACAAAAATGAAAACAAATAGAGTTCATACCAGCCTCTCACCACAATCCAATCGTTGATCGTCATTATTGCCTTTCACTTGTGTAACTTGGATAATATGAAATGAAAACCACGCTCCAGCCACCGAAGACCATTGAACTCATGATGAACTTTACAAACCAAAGAAGAACAGCAAATATTTTTGGTGTTTCGAATTGGAAACAAGAACAAAAGAAACAAGAAAACAAAGCAAAATCTTTTTGGGTTTTCTTATGGCAAACTACCGATAGCAAACGAAGTAAAATAAGAGCAAAGAATCAAATAAACAAATGGTGAAGAGAAACAACAGAAATATTTTTGGTCTTTTTGTGTTTTAGGAAAGAAACAAAGCGAAAACAAAAGAATGCAAACTAACAGAAACACAGAAAAGCAGGATGAAATCTGCCAAATCCTGACAGCAGTACAGAAATCGAAATTAACAAAAATCTTCCATTGCTCAGATCAAAAAGTGTTCAACTAATGAAAGTTAGATAACAACCTGGGGCACATGCTCAAAAATTTGCAACTCAAAATAACGTTCTGGCTGTGCGTACGAATTTTTGGTAACAGCCCAGAATCTGTTTTTGGACAGCACTTCCCCAAATATCATCTCCCTCTCATTAGAAAACCACTCTAAGAAACTAAACAAGTATGTACAAGTATCCAGCAATAATAATATGCAAAGAATGAGTGATGCCGGTATACCTCCCCCCAAGCTTAGGCTTTTGGCCTAAGTGGAGTTCATTCCACGGTCGGACTTCCACCGGTGGATCATACATGGAGTGATAATAGGGCCCTGCGCAGAAGAATGTCGTGGAGGTTCCACATGACCATAATGTTGATATGAGGAGCTCGCTGCATCGGATGAAGAGTCGGGGTGCTCCTCGGCCTCCTCCATACCTTCCCTTGCACGATGGCTTTCTCTTTCTATGTATGCGTTTAGCTCATTTTCTGTGATCGACCACCCTTTCCTGGCATCAAGGTTAAACAGAGCAGGTGCAGGCAATCGTACTAGTTTTTCAATTTTCTTAGTTATGCTCCAATTTTTCTTATACAAAGTTATCCTATAATACAGGTTGTTCAAATTAGATGCATCTGAAATAAACTCATGTTTAATCATGGAAACAACATCAAGCTTCTCTATAGAAAGCGGAATATCTAAATGGTGAGGTCCCACACCATGCATAGCTAATAAGCGAGAGGCGATAAGACCTCCACAAATTCCTCCTTTCTCACGGTTAGTAGCAAGTCTACAAGCTATTAAAGCACCCAAATTATAAGTCCTATCTGTTGCAAAGCGGCAGCTAAGAAAGCCAAATCTTGGACAGATAATTTACACATTCTTTCTAGCAAGAACGCACTTTGTAACGAAATAAGCAAAGTAGTGGATAGCTGGTTGTCGAATGCTACTAATCTTACCACCATCATTGGAGAAACTCCTCCCATTACAAATCATTGTATAAAGATTTGAGAGCTCCCGCGGCGTTCCCCTGACCTTCTCGCAGGATCCCCACTGCGGCACTCTAATTGCTGCACAAAAATCACTAAAAGGCAAGTCGATAGTTTTGTTATAAATCTTGTATCGGACCATAGGGTTAGTTGGAGACCGATGAAATTCAAAATCCTGCACAACTGACACTGTTAGCTTAGCATATTGGTAAGGTCACCAACAGTAAAACCTTCCAACCCTGCATTAGAAATCAGTGTTTGAACATCTTGCAGGATTCCTGCATTCCGCTTAAAATCGGTGCATGGGTAATAAGAGGGGTATACTCCCTCTTCACGGTGAACTCTCATGACTTGCTGCACCTCCAATTCTTGTTGGTTTAGTTGGTGCCTACTTCCTTCCATTTTCTGAAATTTTCAACAACCATTATAAAATTTGATTTCAAGGTATATAATTGAGGGGGACTACTATAGGAACTTGCTAGAGTACTAAACATGCATCAAAGTAATTTCTACCACTTAGAACAAGCATGCAAGCTCACTAAACATGTTATCTACAGCAGCAAAATATTCAAGATATACTCAACCAAACAAAATTCTAATTGGACAATCAAAGGAATCACATACCAAGGAGCAAATGTGCCAAATTTGAAAAGGGGCTGAGCAAGGAGATCGAGAAATCGCGAGTTCTTGCGAAGCGAGTGAGAGGAACTGGTACGAGTTTTTCGGGAGAGAGAGTGCAGAGTGAAAGAGATCTGAAGTGGGGCAAGGGGCCCACACACAGGGTGCGCGCCCACCTCCTTGGCGCCGGCTGTGGTGTGGCACCCTGTGGTGCCCCACAGGTCATCCTCTGGTACTCCCAGGTGCCCGTCGAAAAATAGGACCAACGGTGTAATTTTGAATTTTTGAAAACTTTGAAAAATGCACATTTCTGGGTATTAAATTAATTATTACTGCGGAAAATGATTTCCAAAATCCTAACAACTAAGGCATATTGCAAAACAAAAAGGTGCTACAGCAAGTAAAACAAATGGAGGGAGAAAGAAAGAAAGAAATGTTGTTTAGCTCTCTTATGCATTAAAATATACTTGTTAACAAGGTTGATCAAGTCTTGCTACCAAATAAATTTTATATGACATAAGAAGAAATAAACCTCAAATCAATCATGTTACCTTATATTGAATTGATATGGATCCAGTCACAAGAGTTTGATATTCTTCTTTAGGCTCATATATAGGACAATCAATGGATCCCACTTTGATAGTTTTCATATTAAAAATTGTATTAACTCCACATACTTTATCAATCCTCTTGGGAAAATAGACAGTGTGTTCCTTATCATCAACATTGAAAGTAACCATGCCTTTATTGCAATCAATAACAGCCCCTGCAGTATTAAGAAAGGGTCTTCCAAGTATAATGGACATATTATCATCTTCACGCATTTCCAACACAACAAAATCAGTTAATATCAAGCAATGTTGAGTTACTTGAACAGGAACATTTTCACATACACCAACAGGAATAGCGGTAGATTTATCAGCCATTTGCAAAGATATATCAGTTGGTATCAACTTATCTAAATCAAGTCTCTTATAAAGAGAAAAAGGCATTACACTAACTCCCGCTCCCAAATCACATAGAGCAGTTCTAACATAATTATTCTTGATGGAACAAGGAATAGTAGGTATACCGTCGCCCAACTTCTTTGGAACCTTGCCATTGAAAGAGTAATTAGCAAGCATAGTGGAAATTTCCTCATTGGGGATTTTCCTTTTGTTAGTAACAATATCTTTCATATACTTTGAATAAGGAGGCAATTTAATAGCATCGGTCAAAGGGATTTGCAAAAATAAAGGTTTCATCCAATCACAAAATTTATTATAATGTTCCTCCTCCTTTGATTTTAGTTTCTTAGCAGGAAAAGGCATTTGCTTTTGAACCCAAGGTTCTCTTTCATTACCATGTTTCTCAGCAATAAAATCTTCTTTAGTGTACTTTTTATTTTTAGCAGGCTTTTCAGGTTCTTTTTCAACCTCTTCTTTATCAGGAGTATCATCCTTATCATTATCTTTATCATGTTCATTACCACTTTCAGTTTCAGCATCAGAAATAGAAATACTATTAGGATCATTAACAGGTTCAGAGGATTCTACAACATTCTTATGTTTCTTTTTCTTTTTCTTAGATGGAGCACTAGTTTTAGTTAGTTGAGAATCTTGTTCAACTCTTTTGGGATGCCCTTCGGGATATAGAGGATCCTGGGTAGAAACACCACCTCTAGTTGTTACTTCATAAGCATGTTTTTCTTTAGAATTATTTCCCAACAAGTCATTTTGCACTTTAGTAAGTTGATCAATTTGAGTTTGAACCATTTGAAAATGTTTAACAAGTATCTTAACATCATTGGAGGTTCTCTCCACAATACCATGCAATTCACTAATAGCTCGAGAATTTTCCATTAAATGATTCTCTACTCTCATATTAAAGTTTTCTTGCTTAACAATATAATTATCAAACTCATCTAAGCATTGAGCAGGAGGTTTTGAATACGGAATATCTTCCCTAGTAAAGCGTTGAAGAGAGTGTACCTCAATCATGGATGAAGGGGAGTTATCTCACATAAATCTTCTATAGGAGGTAAATTCTTCACATCTTCAGGTTTAATACCCTTCTCTTTAAGAGACTTCTTGGCTTCCCTCATATCTTCATCATTTAATTTAATCATACCCCTCTTCTTCACTATCGGTGTCGGGGTTGGTTCAGGTGTAGACCAATCATCATGATTCCGTCCTATTTTATCCAATAATTCTTCAGCGTCGTCTGGAGTTCTTTTCCTGAAAACACAACCAGCACAACTATCCAGGTATGCCCTAGACTCAATGGTTAGTCCACTATAAAATATATCAAGTAAATCATGCTTTTCCAAATCATGATCAGGCTGAGCTCTAATAAGAGAACAAAATCTCGCCCAAGCCTCGGGCAATTTCTCTCCATCTTCTGGTCAAAATTATAAATTCTGCAAAGCAGCATGTTGAGCACTAGCAGGAAAGTATTTCGGAAGAAAACATCAAGCAATTCTTTTGGACTTTTAATAGAACCAGGAGGCAAATTATTATACCAAGTTTTAGCATCATCCTTTAATGAGAAAGGAAAAATTTTAGCGACAAAATAAGTACGCATCTTAATATCATCAGAAAACAAGCCACTAAGAGTAGATAACTCAGTCATGTGTTCAACAACACTTTCTTTTTCAGTACCACAAAAGGGTGTTTTCTCAACAATAGCTATATGAGATAGATCAAGAGAAAAATCATGATCTTTATCCCTAATGTTTATAGGAGATGTGGCAAATTTAGGATCGGGAGACAGTTTATATCTAACAGCATGTTGCAAGCAACTTTTTAATTTTTTTTGCATCAGTAGTAGCATTGCATTTTTCAATAAAATCATCATCAAGCTCTACATAATCTTCATCAAGATCATCACTAGAATATTCAACAGACTCAGGTGAATTAACAGGTGTAGCAGCATTTTTATTAGGAGTTTCGGTATTTTCAATTTGCCTAGACCTAGCAATTGTAGCATCTAGAAAAGATCCTAACGAACCATCATTATCAAGCACGCAGAAGCATCATCACAATTATAAGAGGAATTTTCAGATTCAGCGAAGTACCAGCATTTGAAGCTTGTGGTGGTGAAACAAGTTTACTTATCACAGATGGTGAATCAAGAGCAGCAGAGGTACTAAGAGTTGTACCTTTTCTTGTAGTGGATGGTAATATGGCGATCTTAGTATCGCGAGGTTTACCCATAATGGAGAATTGCAGCGAACAATATCAATCCAAGTGAACTTCCAAATAAAGCTATGATCCCCGGCAACGGCGCCAGAAAATAGTCTTGATGACCCACAAGTATAGGGGATCGCAACAGTCTTCGAGGGAAGTATTACCCAATTTATTGATTCGACACAAGGGGAGACAAAGAACTTGTAAGCCTTAACAGCGGAGTTGTCAATTCAGCTGCACACTAAAGAGACTTGCTCGCAAGAGTTTATCGGTAACAGTTTTATAGCGGTAGGAATAGTGAAATAACGAGCGGTGAAATAAAGACAGTAGTGATTATAGTAAAGCGGGATTAAAATACGTAGGCACGGGGATGGATTAACGGGCGTTGCATGGATGAGAGAAACTCATATAACAATCAAAGCAGGGGCATTTGCAGATAATAATAAAACGGTATCCAAGTACTAATCAATCAATAGGCATGTGTTCCATATATAGTCGTACGTGCTCGCAATGAGAAACTTGCACAACATCTTTTGTCCTACCAGCCGGTGGCAGCCGGGCCTCTAGGGAAACTATTGGATATTAAGGTACTCCTTTTAATAGAGTACCGGAGCAAAGCATTAACACTCAGTGAACACATGTGATCCTCACATCACTACCATTCCCTCCGGTTGTCCGATTTCTGTCACTTCGGGGCCATTGGTTCGGACAGCGACATGTGTATACAACTTGCAGGTAAGATCATAAACAACGAATATCTTCATGAATCAATAACATGTTCAGATCTGAGATCATGGCACTCGGGCCCTAGTGACAAGCATTAAGCATAACAAGTTGCAACAATATCATAAAAGTGACATCTACGGATACTAGGCACTATGCCCTAACAATCTTATGACTATTACATGACCAATCTCATCCAATCCCTACCATCCCCTTCAGCCTACAGCGGGGGAATTACTCACACATGGATGGGGGAAACATGGCTGGTCGATGAGAGGCGTTGGCGGTGATGGCGGTGAAGATCTCCTCAATTCCCCGTCCGGAGTGCCAGAACGGAGACCGGCTCCGAGACGGAGTTTCGCGATGTGGCGGCTCTCGGAGGGTTTCTTGGCGACTTCGACTTCTCCCGTGCGTTTTTAGGTCGAGGCGATAAGTAGTCGAAGGAGGGCGTCGGAGGCCGGCAGGGGGCCACACCATAGGGCCCGGGCCCTGGCCGCGCCGCCTTATGGTGTGGGGCCCTCGGGCCTCACCTTACTTGTCATACAGCTCGTCAGTATTCGGGAAAATAGGGCCTTACATAAATTCCGAGGATTTTCCCGAAAGTTGGATTTCTGCACAAAACGAGACACCGAGCAATTCTGCTGAAAACAGCGTTAGTCCGTGTTAGTTGTATCAAAATACACAAATTAGAGGCAAAACAATAGCAAAAGTGTTCGGGAAAGTAGATACGTTTTGGACGTATCATGCTCTAATTAAATAACAAAATCTTGCCCAAGATTCAGGCAATTTCTCTCCTTCTATCTGTTGGATAATTAGGCACAATTTCCATGATTAATTCCAGAATATTAAGCATGACGACAGTAACTACTAACATGTAAAACTCAAGCATACTAGATGCATTAATCAACATGAATAGTAGCAGTGCAAACGGTACAACATCCATCACTAAATAGATCCGGGAGCGACCCGAACCGACTAAGCTGTGATGCGTCCGTCTAGGACTCTGTTCGTTTTCTGTGCAAAAAGAAAGGAAAGTCTCGGCTCGAGGCTCAATCCACTCACCACGAGCGCGGCGCGCGTCGTGTCGTGTCGAGACGAGCGAGCAAGGAGGAGGAGGAGCGCGCGTGTACCACTCCTATTCTTACTCACTTACTAGTGGTGGAACAACCCACCTTATAAGGTGGTCTAACTTCCTCCCAACTTTCCATGTGGGACTAAACTTCCCACCTCTTGCCACTCCCTAGTGAGCTGCCACCAACTTGGGCTCAAACTCACAAGGCTTCCACTAAGTGGGCTTTGAGATTTATAGGAAAAATCTAAAATCTAGTATGGGCCACTAAATGTGGGCCCAATATTTCAACACTATCTGCACAAGTCAAAGATTTTCTGGAAAGCAGCATACTGAGCACTAGCAGGAAAATATTTTTGAAAGAAAGCATTAACCAAACCAATAGGAATATAAATAGATCCAGGAGATAAATTATCATACCAAATTTTAGCTGCACCTTTCAGAGAGAAAGGGAAAATTTTAGTGACAAAGTAAGTGCTTATGTTAATATCATTAGAGAATAAATTGCTCAAAGTAGAGAGTTCATTCATATGTTTCATGGCACTTTCATTTTCCGTACCACAAAAGGGTTCTTTCTCAGCAATAGATATGTAAGATAAATCCAGAGAGAAATCATAATCCTTATCTCTAATTATGAGCGCTGTGGCAAACTTAGCATTAGGAGACAGTTTATATCTAACAACTCGTCTTGCAAGAAGACTTTCAATAGCACTTGCATCTCTAGTAGCATGACATTCTTCAATGAAGTCATCATCAAGTTTAATATAAGTTTCATCAAGATCATAACTAGGACCCCCTAGCTTCAGGTGAACTAACAGGTGTAATAGTATTTTCAGAATTTTCAATTTGCTTAGCTCTAGCAATTGTAGTATCTAGGAAAGGACCAAACAAACCACTCTTATCACGCACAGTGGAAGCATCATCAAAATCATCAGAAGCATTATCAAATTCAGCAGAAGTAGCAGTATGTGTAGCATGTGACAGAGTAAGAAGCTTACTCATAACAGATGGTGAATCAAGAGCAATAGATCGGTGTTCAAAGTTGTACCTCTTCTTGTAGTGTATGTCAATATAGGGAACTTCGATTTAGGAGCTTTCTCAATAATAAATAAATTGCAGCGAACAATATCACCTTCAAGTGGGATTGTAAATAAAGCTATGTTTCCCGGCAACGGCACCAGAAAATATTCTTGATGACCCACAAGTATAGGGGATCGCAACAGTCTTCGAGGGAAGTAAAACTCAAATTTATTGATTCGACACAAGGGGAGCCAAAGAATATTTATAAGCTTTAACATATGAGTTGTCAATTCACCTGCACCTAGAAATAGACTTGCTCGCAACACATTATCAGTAGTAACAGTTTTATAGCAATGGTAGTAGTGAAGTAACAACAGTAATGAAATAAAAACAGCAGTAGCGATGATAGCAAGACGTGGGCATTGCAAGTAATAATGATAAAATCATCCTAGTATATAATAACCATAGGCGTGTGTTCCTATTTAGTCGTGCGTGCTCGCAATGAGAAACTTGCACAACATGTTTTGTCCTACCAGCCCGTTGCAGCGGGGCCTCAAGGGGAACTACTGGTAATTAAGGTATTTCTTTTAATAGAGTACCAGAGCTAAGCATTAACACTCCGTGAACACACGTGATCCTCATGTCATAGCCACCCCTCCGGTTATCTCAATTATTGTCACTTTGAGGCATCGGGTTCCGGACAACGATATGTGTATACAACTTGTAGATATGATCAAAAATAATAATTATCATCATGAATCAATAACATGTTCAGATCTGAGATCATGACACTCGGGCCCAAAGAGACAAGCATTAAGTATAACAAGTTGCAACAATGTCAAAAAATACTAATAACGGATACTAGGCACTATGCCCATAACAATCTTATAGCTATTACATGAGCAATCTCATCCAATCCCTACCATCCCCTACAGCCTACAACGGGGAATTACTCACACATGGATGGTTGATGGAGAGACGTCGGTGATGGCGATGGCGATGATCTCCTTCAATTCCCCGTCCCGACAGGGTGCTAGAACAGAGTTTCTGGTTCCCGGATTAGGGTTTCTGGTGGCGGCGGAACATCAGAACTCTTTCTGGAAGAACGTCGAACCCCCCTCTGTTTTCAGGTCATGAGGCTTAATATAGTCGGGAGGAGAGGCCAAGGGGGTGGCCGAGGCGGCCAGACCACCCCTAGGCGCAGCCAAGCCTGTCCCGCTCCTAGGGCAGGTGTGGGCCCCTCGTGCCCCCGTCCGTCTCGTCTTCTGGCTCCGTGAGTTTTCAGGTGAAATATGGATTTTGCGATATTTTCCAGGATTTTTTATTGAAAGTTGGATTTTTGCACAAAAACGAGACACCAGAGCAATTCTACTGAAAACAACATTAGTCCGTGTTAGTTGCATTCAAAACACTCGAATTAGAGGGCAAACAACAAGAAACATGTTCAGGAAAGTAGATACATTTTAAACGTATCAGCGTTGTTCACATAAATGCTAGTTAAAACACAAAGAATAATAATCCACATGATTTAAGAGAGTGGTTTTAGGAAGCAGATAGCAAACTGGCAACCCATGCACATGGTTTATGTAGACAAAAAAAAAGATCCTAGTCCGATAGTATGTGCCAAGAATAGGAATCCCATAAATGCTAATTAAAACAGAATAATAATCTACCATAATAGTACCAAACAATTGTCTATTTTTAGCACATAGAAATAAATTAAGTATCGTCATAAATTATGAATTATTTATCATTTAATGTTTGCCAAAATAAAGAAATAGACTTACCAACTTCTTGTCCACCGCATATATACATACCAATATAACATTATAAATAGATACGCCTATTGAATCTTGACTTCTTCATCTCAACTTATCAATCCAACTCTTGCAGCAATAAAAAGAAAAAGCTCTCGCCTCCTACACCTCAAGGATTCAATCCAAGTATTCGCCATGGCGTCCAAGATGCCAGCAGTGGTTGTATCTGTGGTCGTGCTAGCAGTTCTCTTCAGTTATGGTGAGTATACAAAATAAGCATTGAAGCTTTGCCAGGCGTACTCTATCGCCTAATAATTCCGTTTATCAATATAGGTACTGAAGCCGACAAGTGTACGTTTTACCAAGTCGACCTTAGGCCCTGTAATAACCAGACACAATGTTTGAATCTATGCGTACAACAGAAATACCAAAGTGGGTCGTGTGGTTTTATTGGTGCTCATCTTGATACTGTTTGCTACTGTTACAACTGTGTGGACAAGACAGCGGCACTCCCGCTGCTAGGGGAGCCATATAGAGCATGAACACGTAGCATAAGATGGACGCACCGCCATTGAAAGATTAGACCTCTTGGTGAGGTCGTCTTTATTTGTATCAGAATAATTTCGCGGTGACTGATAATAACTCTCTATGATTTGCATGAATATTTTTTGTGTCTATACAACTGAAATCACTAGTTTATGAATAATCGCAAAACGTCAGATTGTCGTGTCCCATCCGAACTAATTTTGACCCTGCTTAATTCTTAATTCTCATTCCCTTACATCATCTCCCATTTGATGCACTTTTTTTCTTTCCTTTGTATCCATTCTTCCCCCAAATTACAGTCGTCTATTGTCGAGAGTAAGGGTGTCATGCTACATAGGAATATATGATGTTGCCGGCAAATATACTGCCATGGCCCTTTGTCGGCACCACTGGCAATACACAGGGAAGGAAAGGTAGCAACGGAGTAGGTCTGGATTTTAGGACTCCTTTTATTCACATGAACCTTTAACGCCAAATCTAGGTTTATAACGGTCTGAAGGTCCTGGCGGAGTAACAACAGCCATAGATTTCTTATTGGACCTTTCGCGGTCAATCAGACAAATCGACTTCCACTACCCCACCTTGGCACCCACCTGTCATTCTCTCGCGTGCGTTAGGAGAGGGAGCCGTTGCATTTTTTGGCAAACTGCCCCTGTCCACAAAAATGTATGATGGGGCAAGTAGAACTGTTGGAAATCAAAGAAGAGCTGCTTGAGGAATGACATAGTTATGTGGTTGCGTCGTTATTATCCACTAACAATACTTACAAAACCTTAGAAATGCACATAAGTGTCATTGTCGTTCTGCATATTTGGGAAATTATGGCATCTAGAAAAATATTTAGAAATATTTGAGTATTTTTTAAGGTAAGAGGAGCTGGATTGGATGCATGACAGGCTCGCAGCTTGAGCCATCCATATTTTTTAAAATTATTCCATACTCTTAGCAGATGACTAATATAGAAATGTAAATAAATTCTTGCATCGGAACCTCTACCTCCTAGGTGCCGAGGGCGAGCGTCCCTTTGCCCCACCCTATGGGCCAGCCCTGTACGGGAGCTATACAGAGCATGAACACGCATCACATGATGGACACATCGCCACTGAAAGATTAGTGCCCTTGGTAAGGTTGTCCTTATTTGTATCGAAATAAAACGACGGTGATGTATTAGAACCACTACATTTATATGCGATGCCGAGAAATCCTACAAGGCTGAAATATCAAAACCGCGTCTGACCCTCACTGTGTGCTTTGTGTCTTCACACGATTATTTAGGAAGAAAAAAAAGGTGTGCGATATTGAGAACAAATAACTGCGAGCGAGTATCCTTGGCGAGTTGCGCGTATGGGCTGGGCGCTGCCTTTTTCAGTTTCATCCGTTGGCCCACATGTGAAGCTGCAGTTTTTTTTTTGACTTGATGTGAAGCTGCAGTTGGCTTGGCTTAGAGCATCTCCACCAGGCAGGGCGTCGGCACGGCTGTATGGGGTCGCCGACACTGTCGTATGGGGGACGCCGACAGATTATCCTCTATTTAGGGATGCTGCTCCCACACCGGCGCCCCCAAACCGACGGTACCGATAGATTTTGAAAGTTAAAATCAAAATTTGAAAACGAGAAGTACAGCGGGTCACATTGCCTGTCGCCGCGGACGCGCTGGGGGAAGCCGTACTGCGAAGCGTGGTGTGGTGGCCGTACCACCAGGCACGGCGGCCGACGGTGTTGAAGCGGCCACGCGAGTGGTCGGACGCCCGCGCGAGCTTGTCAGCGCGCTCATCTTTGAAACGCCGCTGCCAGGACGGGCTATCGACCATGTTGTCAAGCAAGTTCCTCTCCCCGGCGTCATTAGGATCCGCCGTTCCCTCGCGACGGCTCGCGTTTGCGGTCCTGCCGGTTGCGACGGCGGCACGACGAAGCCGGCGTTGGAGACGTGCCAGGCGTGCGGCAGTTTGTATTGTACTGGCACGTGGACGCGGTGCTAGTACAATACGTTGACCTCGTCGAGGCTGAGCTGCAACGAGCGGAGCACGCCGCCGCCGCTGCCGCCGCCCTCGTCGTTGTGCCCCATCGTCAGCGGGTGCGTGGGAGGTTTGCGCGGCGGTTGGACGGCGGCGGCTAGGGTTGGAAGGCGGGGAACACAGAGAAGTGCGCACCGGTGGCATTTTAAGGGAGGCAGCAGACGCACATTGAAGAAGGGTGGGTAAGGTAGGTGGAAGCCGCGTGGCCAGTCGCCGCCCTCGTCGCCGCTTGGGTTTCCGCGCGGGAGGCCATTATCGCTGACGACCAACCTCCCCGCACCGTTTCCGATGCGAACCGGCGCGTCCTCTCGCTGACAAGACGCCCCCACCGCGAAAACCATCGTGCCGCGAGGCCAGCGCGCCCGATTCGTGCCCTTCGCCAAGACGCCGGCCCGGGGTTGCCGATGCTTCTATTGGGCTCGAAAACTAGTCGGCACCGTTTGAGGCGCACCGGTTTGAGCCTATTTTTGCGATCGGCCTTCAAAACGCTATCGGGACCACTATCAGGGCCACCGGTGGAGATGCTCTTACCCTGGAAAGAAAGATCGGAAGGGGAAAAAGAGGTCGCAACCGAGCGGTAGAAACCCTATGATGGCCTGCCGCCGCCTCTCAGGCTTCTCCTCCCCTCGCAAGTGAGACTGCCTCCTCGCTAGGCCTATCTCCCGCACCAGTCTGCCGCAGTCCACGGTCCGGCTACTCCTCCGCCGCCCTCTCCTCCACCAGGCTCAGCATCGGCCGAGCTCCGCGTCAATCACCCCACACATCTTCGTCGCGCGCGGCAGACTGTGGGTGCCCATTTATAAGGCGTCGCGCGGACGGAGTGAAGAGGAGGATCCAGAACGACGGCGCGATGGGCCGACGAATCACGCGGCCTTCCCGCATGCCCCCCTTCCTGTCCCCATCTTCCCTCTATATGATTTGGTCACCCGGCTCAAGAAGATTGGTTGCATGTGTTCCATATGAGCTGGCGATCAGTTTACATGGAAGAGAGGACGTATCCGCGAGCGGCTGGACAGGGCAGTCGCGACTGGGGCTTGGTCCATCATGCATCCTGGAGCAAAATTGCAGCACTTGGAATACATTAGGTCGGACCATCGCCCAATACTCTTAGATACTGACTACCAAACTATCACGAACCAGGGCCGTAACGGGTCGAATCGTTTTGAAGCAAAATGGCTGAAAGAGGACGGATTTCGAGAGGAAGTTGAAAGGGCTTGGGCTATGGCCACCAGAGCTGCGCCCGACGGGGTTCTAGCCAAACTGGCCCATATGCATGCAGCCTTGCATGTATGGGACAATCAGATTCTAAAGCAGCCAAAGCATCGCCTGAGGAAAGCTCAGCGGGAGATGGATGCAGCCATGAGTGGACCGATCACAGATGAAAGTGAAGCTAAAGCAAAGGAAATGGCTAATCTTATTGAGCTACTTCTGGAACAGGAGGAAGTACACTGGTTACAAAGGTCAAGAGCTAACTGGTTGAATCTTGGTGATCGCAATACATCATTTTTTCATAATTTCGCTTCGGCTCGTCGAAAGAAGAATTTCATTAAGAAGTTAAGAAATGCAGACGATGAATGGATAGAAGGTACAGAGGCTCTGAAACCGTTTATATTTGATTATTTTGCTAATCTCTTTAATTCGGAAGTCCATAACACAGACCCGGCTCTTCTGGATAAAATTCAAACTAGAGTCACTCCGGCTATGAATGATAGATTGCTTATTCCTTTTACTGCTGAAGATGTTAAAAAAGCGGCTTTCAGTATAGGAGATTTCAAGGCTCCGGGGCCGGATGGACTGCATGCGGTGTTCTATAAAAAGTTTTGGAGCGTCTGTGGAGATGAAATCACACATGAAATCTTGAACGCTCTAAATTCTGGCATTATTCCCGAGGGCTGGAATGATACAACGGTTGTGCTAATTCTGAAGATAGATGACCCAGAACTGGTAACACAATTTCGACCTATTAGCTTATGCAATGTTATTTATAAAATTATATCCAAGATGCTCACTCTACGGCTCAAGGACATTCTACATGAGATTATATCTCCTATGCAAAGTGCTTTTGTACCGGGCCGCCTTATTACAGACAATGTACTTGTGGCTTATGAATGTGTTCATTTCTATAAAGAACAAGAGAACAGGGACAACAGGATATTGTGCGGTAAAATTGGACATGCACAAAGCCTATGATCGAGTTGAATGGGTTTTTCTGGAGAATATAATGAGAAAAATGGGTTTTGCGGAAGGTTGGATCACTATTATGATGGCATGTGTGAGGTCCGTGAGATATCAAGTAAGATTTAATTCTGAAGAGACGGATATGTTGTTCCCTCTCGGGGCCTTCGACAAGGTGACCCATTATCACCTTACTTATTCCTCCTTTGTGCGGAAGGTTTATCTAGCTTATTGTTGTATGAAGAAGAAGTTGGTGGCATCGATGGGGTAAGGGTGTGCAGAAATGCACCATTAGTTTCACATTTACTTTTCGCTGATGATTCTCTTATTCTCATGAAAGCTGACATGAGTAATGCAACTTCCTTGCAACAAGTTTTGGATACCTATTGCGCAAATTCTGGACAGTTGGTGAGTGTTGCAAAGTCTAGCATATTTTTCTCCCCCAACACTCACGTGTTGGTTAGGTCTGAGATCTGCCAGCTCTTGCATATTGATAATGAGGCTCTCTCGGATAAATATCTTGGTCTACCGGCTATTGTGGGCGCGGATAGGAGTGACAATTTTCTTCATTTTGTGGAACGAATTATTCAGCGGATTAATGGGTGGAAGGAAAAGCTACTCTCAATTGGCGGCAAAGAAATTTTACTTAAAGTGGTGGCGCAGGCCATCCCTGTTTATGCTATGTCCGTGTTTCAAATTCCGAAAGGAGTTTGTAAACTGATGATGGATGCTATATCACAGTTTTGGTGGGGCGATGATGACAACAGTAATAAAATGCATTGGCTAGCATGGTGGAAACTCTGCTACCCCAAGCAAGAAGGTGGCATGGGATTTAGAGACTTTCATTCTTTTAACCTTGCTATGTTGGCAAAGCAGATATGGCGGCTAAATGAACCTAATTCTCTATGTGCACGTGTGTTAAAAGCTAAATATTATCCCCATGGTGACATTCTAAAGGCGGGTCCAAAGGCAGGCTCATCTTTTACCTGGCAAAGTATTCTGGCTGGTCTCCCTACTTTCAAGAGAGGTATGATCTGGAGGGTTGGTAATGGAGAATCGATAAATATTTGGACTGATAAGTGGATTCCCCAAAGCCAAGACAGAATGGTTATCACACCAAGGGGAGGAACCGTGTATACTAAAGTTAGTGAACTTATTGACCCAAGCACTGGAAGTTGGGACTTGCAGCTACTCAATGAAATCTTTCTCTCGGTTGATGTGGGTCGGATTATCCAAATTCCTATAAATATTCAAGGGTTTGATGATTTCATTGCTTGGAGCTTCACTAGGCATGGAAGGTATACTGTACGTTCAGGCTATCATCTTCAATGGCGACACAACTTCGGCTCGAGAGCTAACTAGCTATCGCTACCAGGAGCGTCACCACAAAACCCAGTTTGGAAGGAGCTCTGGTGACTGAAAATTCCAAGCAAAGTGAAAATTTTCTGTTGGCGCGCATTACATGGAATCTTGCCCCTGAAATGTATATTGGCAAATCGCCATATTGGTAACTCCGGAGAGTGTCCTATTTGCCAACAAGGAGCGGAGGATATCCTCCATTTGCTTTTTCGCTGCCCAACGGCACAGGAAATGTGGGAAGCACTAGGATTACATGCGGCTATCAACGAGGCACTACAAGTTGACAGAGCTGGTTCGGCTGTTTTGGAACATCTGCTGAGGCGTAACGATAACTCGCTTCCAGGTTTTGATCACATTGGTCTGAAGGAAACTGTTACTGTCACTTGCTGGTACTTATGGTGGATGAGACGGCGCCGTACACATGATGAAGAGGTGCCACCACTTAACCGTTGCAAGATGTCCATCCTTTCAATTACTGCAAATGCTATGAGGGCTGCTGAGAAAAGATTGACAATTTCTCCTGCTAGATGGATTAGACCAGAACCTCGCAAGGTAAAAATTAATGTTGATGCTTCTTATCATTCAGATTTACATGCAGGTGCTGTGGGGGTGGTTATTCGTGATTACCAAGGGCAATTTATTGCTGCAAGATGTTGTTTCTTATCCCATGTGGCATCGGCAACATTAGCGGAGGCAATCGCAATGAAGGAAGGGTTATCTCTAGCTATTAACCGGGGATGCAATTCCATTATAGCTGAGTCTGATTCCATGGAGACTATAGAAGCATGTACGGGAGAACAAATGTGGTGGAGCGAATCCTCGGCGATCTATGCAGACTGTGTGGATATGGCGTCCACTTTTGAGAGTATTTCTTTTAATCACATTCCGAGAGAAGCAAATAAGGTGGCGGATGACCTAGCTAAATTCAGTTTTTTGAATAGTCTCTCCTGTAACTGGGTCGATGAACCCCCTAGTTTTATTTTGAACAATCTTATAGGGGATGTAACTATTGTTTAAACTCAGAGCAGCAAGTTTCAGACGCACTCTTTTCCTTACCAGGGTACCTATGGGGACTGGAAGGTTTTTAATGAGGCGGCTTGCTTGCTTAATATATATTATGGTTTCAAAAAAAAAAAAGACCTGACTGTCGTTGATTGCAGTGGTCGTATACTATCGGAACTAGAAGATTGTGTTCTCAGATGAGTCCCCTCTGCCTGTATCGGTTGTCATGAAGAGCATACATGGTGCCATGGTGGTCTCCATGAGCAGACAGCGAGGCAGGTGTGTCGTGCCTTGTACTGTGAAAACTTCATTTTACTCTATTGTACTTGCATCTGATAATTATTTGACACTTATTTGTTGTTAACTCTCAATTTTATCCCTAATATTTTAGGAGTGTTTGGTAAAAAAAAAGAAAGTGAAATGAAGGTACACAACCCACCAAGTTTTAGGTAAGAAATAATTTCATATCTGGAGAATCCACATGCTTACCTGTATTATGAGCACGTTGATAGTAGGATGAAGAAGGTATCATGGGAATATCCTTACATAAGTACATTTTTACATCTTCATTGTGATTGATTTGGGATTGGGAATCTAATTTCTAATGTTTACCTTCGCAGGTACCATGGTTCCCTGCTGTAGATTAACCCGTCTCAAATCTGAAATGAAGAGGGTGCTTCTGAAGATTGGGGGCACTGCATTGGCTGTAGAAGCACCTCATAATGTTGACCCAATTACCTGTATATGCACTGATCTTGTCCTTTGATGTCATCGTGGCATCAGTTGTTGAGATGAGCCGACCATGCCACCTGCCTCCGATAGAAGCAATATACCGAATATAGTGTAATATTTTTTTTATCTTTAGATAAACTTATGCACTGACATTTATATAGGCTATGGTTGCCAGGGTTATTTGGGAGCTGAACTTCTTATTGAGGAGGTCCATTGCTGCAGGTATGTTGTAATTGATCATAATGCTCAGTCTAAATGCTCACTTCTCTACTTAGCAATTGTTTAAGCTGTAACTTACAGAATTGAGCGTGAAGTATAATAGCCAACACCCAATGTTATATATGTAGTTTACAAATTGCTTGAAGAAAATATTTACTAACTGAGTGTCTGCTTTGCACTCGCTTGTATATGCATGGCATCTAGCCAGTTTTTTAGTTTGAAATCTATAACTGGAGTTTCTGGGCTTCCTTTAGTTAATTCTATACAAGATATACACTATATTCTTCAAATTTCTTGTGTCTCAATGCTGGAAGAAATTATTAGAAAGTGAAGGAGCATGGGGAAAGCTGTTATTGTCGCCCCTAATATGCTGCATGATCGTTTATCCATCTCCAATCTGAGCAGAAGTTTCAGATATTGGTCTGTTCGGAAGGTGTTGATGCAGATATGTTTTCTGGGGAAACTGCACCTGAACAGTACGTGTTTTCATTTTCTTATGCGTTGCAAAATACTTTAATTGTTCAAGGGTAAACCATATGAGTACACATACAGTCCATTGTCAATTATTTAATTAACTGAAGTCGGCTAACTTTGTTACTAAGTCATATTTCAGCTGTGATATGCTGGTATTTTGAAGTTTTGGTGCTTTTGCTTTCGACTATGAGCTTGTAGTTTCATGTTGTCCAGGTTTCCATCCAACTTAGCTCCTTCAAACAGTTTTCTGGTCTTCATGAACCGCCACATGAATTTTTTTAATTTTTCCATAAAACTTGAATACATGAGTTGTTTAGCTGTTGTTAGTTGTACCTTTTTTCGCCTTTTTGTTTCTTCCTAATTCTTTGTGAATAAAACATCTCCGGGAACCAGACTTTAACTAGAAATGCACCAATTCAGCACATGAATAGAAAGGAGTAGAGAAAAATTAGAAATTGTTGCTTATGCTCACCTCTAAGAAAAGCATACCGTAAGGTAGAGAAAATATGCAGGCCAAGCTGCTGGCATGATATGAGGGCATAACTTATGTAGGATAGGTTTTTTCTGCTTGACCATATTTACCTGAATCTAGGTTGGATACACTGTCAAATATATCTGTGAAACAAGATACTTTCCATTTTTCTTTAACCATCCTTTGTTTCCCAGTAATGAAATTCTCCGAGTTGAGGCATTCAAAAGATGGACATTGTTGCTCTATTATGTGTTGGTAATCCTTGGTCCTTTTACAACCTTGAGAAAGGCTCGAGTAACGAGACATGAGAAATTTAGTCTCTTTATGCTTGTGAGGTATGATTCGCTAAATTTGTTCACGGTGTTTATTGTGCTCTTCTACTCAGGTTTATGGTCTGTCTACTTACTCGTAATTAACTAATATCATTTTTATTACATGTATTTCAGGCCAAAGTACTGGGTCACCAATGCCATCTCCTTTCTAAAATATACTCGCTATGTCCCCAAAGAGACTTTCATCTCCCATATCAATTTTAACATACTGTACATCATATGAGGAAACATTAAAGAGAGAGCCTATGGATTTTGGTACGTTGCTACAATTAGTTCAAATATCAATCCTTGTTATTTTCTTTTGCTAATATATATGTCTATAATATTGATTGAGCAAGCTATACCTTCACCTTTTTTCTCTAAATGCATATTCAGTTATAAAATCCCTTCTTTCTGTAAAAAGTATGTAGTTATATAGCATTTCAAAACATGATATAGAAACAACTTTGCCCTATCACTCCAGCCAAATTGCATAACATTTCAGTGACCTTTGTTTCCCTATCTCACCTGCATCCACAGAACACATGTGAAAAAATGAATTTCCAGCATGCTATTTGTTTGTCACGAAAATTGACCTGTTTTCCGAGCACGACCATTTGGTCAGATTATTTGTGATCCTTTTCTCTGATGTCCGGAAGAGTAATCCTTATGTAAATGTCCCTTGCTGTGGAGGGAGTGCATGGAGGACTGCCTGCTGATATTATTTACACTACGATGTTGGCCCGTGAGTATCAGTTCTATCATTGATTTTGTGCTTATATTTGACCAAAAGTGCCTGATTCCCAAGACTCTGGTTCACAGGTTTTGAACTCCTAAACCACCAATTTTCCTTGGTTTACAAATTAGCTCCTAAGACATAGGTTAGCCTTCCTAAAGAGAAGATGGTTATCTCGTACATGAACTAACACTTGAGATAGCTTCACAAATACGTCTTGACATAACAGATGTTGTATCATGTGACAAGCTAAAGGCCTTTTTTCGATAAAGGATGCTTTATTACTTTTGATAAGCAATTACATCCAGCCTCTGCATAACCAGGATGCACACAGCCGTTAATGAGTCATTAAGTCCAAAAAAGATGTCAAACTAAAAAAAACTAGGCGGAATACATATCGGAACGATGAATCATATAACGCCTAAGGTGTGGGTGGGGCTTCAATCCGTAGACTATGCTGCCACCCATGTAGGGAAAAAGTATCCTCGCCGTAGCCTCCAACCGTGTACAGACCTCCGTAAACAGGTCTCGGTTCTCCATGCGCTGAAGAGGTAACCACAAACGGAGAATACCTGTACATCTATAGATGACCTGCAACAAGAGCAATTTTTATCATTAAAAATCTTGTCATTTCTACTCAGCCAAAGCGCCCAGATAACTGCTAGCGCCCCCACCCTAAGAAGCAACTTGAACCTTGAATCTATACCATGAAGCCAATTGCCAAAGACATTGGCCACACTAGTCGGAGGATACAAGGTAGACGCTACTTGGATGACAGACCAAATAGATCTCGACACTGGAAGAAGAGGTGTTTAATAGATTCATCATGATGACAAAAAACACATCGCTTACTCCCTTGCCAATTCCGCTTAACAAGATTGTCTTTGGTGAGGATGACACCTCGACGAAGATACCATCCAAATATTTTTATTTTTAATGGTATCTTCATCTTCCAAATTTTCTTATTATTATCAACTGGTAAATCAGAATGAAGTATGGCGTTGTATAAAGATTTGACCGAGAAAGAGCCATCTGCATGTAAATTCCATCTAAATTCATCTGGTTCAGGTGATAGATTAATATCCCCCAGCCTTTGAATTAAGGCATTCCATGCCAATAGCCTTTGTCCTAGCAAAACTCGTCTGAACGTCACATTCGGTGGAGAGGTAGCCATTACTGTAGCAATGGTATCTCCTTTGCGATGAACGATACTATACAACGCAGGATACTGTTCACTTAGGGGTGCATTGTCTAACCAAGCATCTTCCCAGAACCGTATCTGTGTTCCATTCTTAATTGAGAAAGTTCCATGACGAAAAAAGACATTTTTTGTCGCCATTAGACCAGCCCAAAAGTGCGAATCCCCTGGTTTCCAAACCACTTGGGATAACGTCTTGGAGCCGATATATTTTCTCCGAAGAATAGTTTGCCAAATCCCTTCCTCGGTAAGGAGCTTAAAAAGCCATTTACCCAGCAGAGCTGAATTCTTGACCTCCAGGTCATGAACTCCAAGCCGCCTTGATCTTTGGGACTACAAACTATACTCCATTTAACCAGTCGATATTTCTTTCTCGCTGTCCCCTTGCCAAAGAATCTGGATCGATAATAATCGAGTTTATGCAGAATTCCTTTTGGCAATAGGAAGAATGATAACATAAAAAAAGTACCGAATTAATGAGTACCAATCTTCCTCCCAAGGACAGCAATTTACCTTTCCAACTACTAGGCGTTTATGTAATCTTTCTTCCACTATTTTCCATTCAGCAATCGTAAGTCTCCGATAATGAATCGGAATACCCAAATAGCGAATAGGAAATTGGCCTTGCCCACAACCAAACAACTCTGTATAAAGAGCTGTATCATCTTGGGCATCACCGAAACAGAACAATTCACTTTTATGGAAATTGATTTTCAATCCCGACAACTGCTCAAAAGCCGCCAAAATTAATTTTAGATTGTGAGCTTTTTCGAGATCGTGATCCATAAACAGAATTGTATCGTCGGCATATTGAAGGATAGATAAACCACCATCAACCAGATGTGGAATCACACCTTCAATCTGACCATCAACTTGCCCGCTCTATGAGTATAGCCAGCATATCCGCCACAATGTTGAATAACATTGGTGATAACGGATCCCCTTGGCGTAACCCTTTTCGTGTTTGGAAATAATGGCCGGTGTCATCATTAACCCGAATTGCCACACTACCTCCATACACGAAATCATTTATTAAAGCGCGCCATTCAGGAGAAAAACCTTTCATCCTGAGTGTCTGTTGAAGGAAAGACCATTTGACCTTGTCATATGCCTTTTCGAAATCTAATTTTAAAATAACCCCATTTAATTTCTTAGTATGCATCTCATGTACCGTCTCATGCAAAACCGCCACTCCATCAAGGATATTTCTTCCTTGCATGAAAGCGGTTTGTGATGGCTGAACGACATGATCCGCAACCGTATTAAGTCTAATGGTGGCCACTTTCGTGAAAATCTTGAAACTTACGTTTAATAGGCAAATAGGTCTATATTGTTGAATCCTTTCTGCCTCATTAACTTTCGGTAACAAGATTACTTCACCAAAATTTAGACGAAATAATTCTAGTTGTCCTATATGCAGACCTGAACAAATCTAGAAGATCCGCTTTAATAGTATCCCAGAAAGTTTGATAAAACTCCGCTGGAAAACCATCGGGACCCGGTGCTTTGTTGCATTCCATTTGGAAAATAGCCTTCTGAACCTCTTCCTCAGAATAAGGTGCAGTTAGTAAGCCATTTTCTTCTATAGAAACTTGGGGTATATCAGCTGTTAAGTCCTCATTTAGAGAAAAGAACTTTCATCTGGAGGACCAAACAATCCTTTATAATAATTAGTAATGTAAGATTTGAGTTGCTCATGGCCTTCAATCAACCCTTCATCTTGAGTAAGAGAGTGAATACGTTTTTTCCGATGTCTCCCATTGGCTATGCCATGGAAATATCGCGTATTTGGGTCTCCTTCCAAAATGAATTGGGCTTTGGAACGTTGATACCATTTGAGCTCCTCTTCGCGAAGGAGACTCGCCATCTGCGCATTGGACTGATTCTTAAGTTCAATCTCATGCGGAGACAACGGTCTTACCTCAGCAATCGCCTCTAGCTCATCAATCAAAGTTGATAAGCGAGCCTTCTCTTTCTTAAGAATGCCAGTCATATGGGCAGCCCAACCAGAGAGATGTCTGCGCATTGCACGCATCTTATTATTCCATCTCAATATTGGAGTGCTACCACCAACTGGCCTTTCCCAAACCGTCTTAACCATCTCATGAAACCCTTCTCTCTGTAGCCAGCCAAGTTCAAATTTGAAAGGCCGCTTACAAACAGGTCGAGGATTTCCAGTAGTTAGGAGGATAGGAGCATGGTCAGACAATTTTTCAATACGTTCTAGTGCACGGACAGACACCATAGGGTATTTATCTTCCCATTCGGTATCCATCAACACGCGATCTAGCTTTTCGTATGTGGGTTCAGGCAAGCTATTAGCCCAAGTAAACTGTCGACCGGACATAAACACCTCTCTTAAGTCAAGGCTATCAATGACAGCATTAAACAAGAAAGGCCAATGTCCATCAAAAAGACCTTTACTTTTTTCATGAGGAAATCTTAGTAAATTAAAATCTCCACCGATCAAAATCGGGTAGGGATTATCTTTAGTAAGATTTACCAACTCACGTAAAAAGTCAGCCTTAAAAGCGTCTTGGGCGGCACCATACACGGCAACCAGACTCCACATGAACCCATCAGCCTTATTCTGAATGTCGAGCTTAATGTGATACTCTCCATCAGAACTAGCTAGAACAGTCATGGTGTCTATGCGGACGCCAAGTAAAATGCCACCAGACCTACCACGAGGTGGGCGAGAAAACCACTCAAAGTTAATCCCGCCTGATAAACGGTCGAGGAAACTCTGTGAGAAATTCCGCCTACCTGTCTCTGATATTGCAAGAAAATCTAAATCATACTCTCTACAACCGTCGGCAATGTGAGAATGCTTAGCCAAGTCACCAAGACCTCTGCTATTCCGAAACATGCCATTCATTGAGAAACTATTTTAGATTTAGAACTCTTGCTATATCTACGAGACTTCTTTCCAGCTGAAGACCGAGAACCTCGTGCTGAAGCTTTTAGATCATAGATTGAACTAAGCTCCGAGTGTTCTAAGTCAACTTCTGAGATATTACCAATGATAGCCGAGAGAAGCTGACCATCTAGGATGTCATCCTCTTCATCATCGTCTATCACGGAAGTTTCAAGCCCAGTGGAGACGTTCGGAACAACCGTTAAACGATCAAGTTCCGTCTGTCTCAACACATTAACCGAAACCGAGATCTCATCAGATGTATTACCCAATGTGACCCCAAGACTACTCAAATTAGAAGAAATACGTGAATGTGAAAAAGAAGTAAATGACTTGGATGGTTGTTTCGTACCAGCCGTGTCGAGGTTCATCTCCGCCTTGCGTCGCATGGCTCGCTGCATGACGTCCTCGTCCGTCGCCCCCGACCCATCCTCCGCAAGCGCGTACCTCCCACTCCGCCTCACCGTCGGCTGAACGACAGGAGGAGGGACAGCGGGAGGAGGCTGCTGCAAGGTGGAGACCGGCGAAGGTGAAGCCGAACGCGGTGAAGAAACCGTCGAAGCTGGCGTAGAGTCCGGCGCTACAGGGGAAGGTGTCGGTGAAGGCCCCTGTACCGAACCAAACCGCGACGAGCCCCTCACCAGGGGCGAAGATGGCGTGGACGTGGAGGCCTCCTCCGCCCGTGGAGGCGGCGCAAATCCAGGTAAAAGATGAGTCTTCCGGAAAATGTAATTCTAATTCCATCTATTGTATGCCATTTCTGTTTAATATTAAGTACTCCCTTCGATTCTTAATAAATGTCGTTGATTCAGTACAACTTAGTAGCGACATTTATTACGGATCGGAGGGAGTACATCATTTCTTCACGAGTTGAAACCACCTCTGTTATCCACTACCAAGCTTATTATAGTGTCATGAAAACTATTTAGGAACTACTAATCTTCTTTGCAAAATGCTACATGATAATTGCAGGTTTCTTCACAATTGATGATCTAGGAATGTCAGAGAAAGCTTTTGATAACATTCCAACTAATGGGGCCAGAACAGCCGAGTCGCCACAATCACGTTCCCAGCTATCGAGAACTGTAATCAGGGAGACTATCATCATGGCAGGCAACTGCAGTTCAAGCCTTCGACAATGAGATCCTAGACTGACGGAACACCCTTGTCTGTTGACGAACCAGTAAAGAAACTACAAAAGATAGACAAGGAAGGGAGCAACTATACTGCCCCAGCTGTTGCCACAGAAGAGGCTATACGTGAACTTACTGAGGGTCATGGCAGGGTAAGCTCTTCCATCCAATGTGTCTTCTACTGAAACCATATGTCGTTCCTTGTGCTGACTGCTGAGCACCTCAATTGTCGCATGTTTCATTGTAGGATACCGTCAAGCACTTCAGTGGATTGAAATGAGAATCGTTCGTCAAGATGAGTACAAGTTTGTGGTGTATAGGAGAAATGACTGCTACCATGTCTTGTGGCCAGCTAAGGGGACATAATATTGGCACCATGTAGTGCCTACTGCCCTGCGCTTGTTCATGGTGTGGGTGTTTGTTATGGCTTTTGGACTTTGGAACCTCAATGGTGCTTGGGTTGACTGCAAGGACATTGGGATAATAATCTTAGTCTGAATGAAGGTTGGTATCTTGCTTTCCCAGATTAGTTCCGAGTGATTTTTATTCCAATTGATAAGTCGCTAGGCATCTGCGAGATGATTGCTACGATTTGATTCTGAGTAGTCATTTCAACGTTACATATACATATAGCATAGTTTTGGTCTGGATTAGCTATATTTCTACGTTTAAGTAAAAGAACGTGGTTGAGCTGAAACCTTGAGGAAATAAACAATGAGATTGAACCTTATTGTGCTGGGTTAGCTATATTTGTGGTTGGTTCCATGAATGAACAAAGCTCAGGTATTTAGACATTTTTCCTACTAATATTTGACCCACAGTTGTGGGTATTATCTTCTTTATCACCAAAGGAATTGGACCCTCTCTGTCAGTTTATATGGTCTATTTGCTGATCGTTGCTTTGGTTTAGAGCATGTATATCTAGGAAAGTATGTACCTTGATGTTTACTTGTCTTATATCATATTAGGGGTTATTTGATTTTGTCGAATTTCGAGTGAGTTCCTATTTGCTTGCAGTTTATGCTATTGCTACCAACACCGTGATAAAGTTTCGTTTTTCTGCTTATGGATCACATAAACAATAGTCAATCTTGTTCATGTGCTTGTTGACATGGTTGTTCATGGCAATACAGAATTGGCAAGTCATTATCTTCTCAATGTACGCATTTCGCACGAGCTGCCACACTTCAGCCACTAGCTCTACTGGCGCGCATGTCAACGTGGCTCAATTCATACCTTTTTTTTTCGATTTCATTTTGTTTCACTTATTTCTCCGTCTGTGCACCAGGTCTTTCACCGGATTACAAGCCAAGTTCGATTTCCTGTCCATGCCATATATGTGGAGAAACAACTGGGGGCTGATTTCTCCGTGCCGGTTGACTGTTCCTGCTGCCTTACTTGCTGACGCACTATATCACCTGTTAGCTTCCTTTTCTTCAGTCCTAATTTCTGACCTCCATTTTCTTGTGTGCAACATAAGAGAATCTCCAGCCGCGTCCCCCAAACGGCGCCGAATCGAGCGTTCGGGGGACGTGTTTCGTTCGTGCCGCGTTTGGGGGACGTCGCCCCCTAGTCTCGTCTACCAAATGCCGCCCCAGACTTTTTTAAACATTAAAATATTCTCTTCTTTTCTGCATTTTTATTTCAATAGAGAGAAGAAAAACATTCCACAAACTAATACATAATTCGGAACATGGTTTACGCAAACTAAGACATAGTTTGGAACATGGTTTCCACAAACTAATACATAGTTTGAACCATGGTTGACACAAATCAAACATTGGAAAATGAGAAAATCTAACTAGTGTTGGCATCGCAGGTTTCGTGTGTTCGTTTCCAAGAAAGAATACTCTCAGTCGCTCCTAGTCACTCAAACTGGAAAATCCAGCTGGTGATGATAGCCCTGTTGGTCTTTCCAAGGACAAACATCCAGAAACCTCCGTGCCTATTTTCGCTGCGAAGAAACAACTCTCAGTCATCCTCCTCATCGGTGTCGCCGTGGTAGTGCCGGCCCACGGCGGCAACGCGTCTCGTTGAACATCTTGACGCTCATATCAGCGTCGCCAAGGTAGGAGAATGTGAGCACACAGCTAGGTTCGAGGTTGTGGTAGCGCGCGAACTTCTCCCATCCGGTGTGGAGGTACATCTTGCCGCGTCCGCCGAAGAGCACATCCACCAGCCACCAGCAGCAGTCGTAGCCAGCCTCCCACAGATGCAGCGTGGCAGCCTCGTTGCCGGCGACGAAGTCGGAAGAACTTGTCCGACAACCTCTGTATGCCGAGTGGGTCGCCGTCGAGGACGACGACGAACTCGAACAACACTTCCTGCTTCGCCTCCTTTCTTCGCCTCCTGTAGGTCCGACGATGAAGACGACGGTGTCGTAGGCGACAGCGAGCGTGCAGCTCTGCCGCGACAAAGACCATGACCACGGCCTCGGCCTCAGCCTCTACCAGCCATGACGTCGACTCTTGAGATGGTGGCGGCTAGGTTGGGGAGAGAGCGCTAGGGTTTGTGTGTGAGGGACGATGAGAGAGCACCCCTTTTTATAGGCCGGAAGGAGGCGGGGGAGCGGTGTCGCTTCCGTCGCGAGGTAGACGACGGTTCGGTTAAACTCAACGTGCCGCTGACGTGTCGGTCCTGCCACTCCTCGCCTCGCTTTTCGTTGTGTCCGGCGTGCCCGGAGCGTACCCTGTGTAGCGGGGACGGGCTCGGGGCGCCGGACACCGTATTGGACCGCGTCGGACAAAAGGAGACTTCGGAGCGCGTGGCTAGGAATGTTTTTTTGTCCGGCGCGCCCCAAGTCCCTTTGGGGGACGCGGCTGGAGATGCTCTAAGTTCGATGTGTGCTAATTAATTCATGCACTGTTTCCTTCTATGTAAAGTAAGTTCATGTAACCAACATCAGCCACTTTATTTTGTTTACATCCAAGAGAAACCTAAACAAGAATTTAGTCTATGAGCAATTGATTGTTAATACATCACAGATACGATTTATATGGGGATAAGGATAAGGTTGAAGTTGACGACTCAAAATGACTAGAACTTAAGGCAGAAAATATGGCTCTGGTTTGACTGTACAATACCAGTGAGGAGGCGCCCCATGGGACGCTCCAACCACTAGTGTATTGCAATTGCCCACATCAAAGAAAACAACCGTGCGCAAGTCTAACTCGGCCCACTGAAACACGAACCCGCCGATTGTCCGGGGAACTTCCGGTGCACTGGCTTATTAGGTATCAATTGCATTGGGGTTTCAATCAACTGAAATACGATAAAACTTAGCAAAGTATTGTGGCACAAAACTAAACTTGTTCCATAATCTCCCCAGCCAGCAATTCGTCAAACCCCGTCGTCGTCCTTGCTTTTCTTTGCATCTTTCGTCGGGCGTCGTTCTCATAAATGCTAATTAAAACAGAATAATAATCCACGTGATTTAAGGGAGTGGTTTATCATCTCTAATCGCACGGTTTATGTAGACAAAAAAAGATCCTAGTCCGATAGTACTCCGTAGTCCGTATGTGCCAAGAATAGGAATCTCATAAATGCTAATTAAAACAGAATAATAATCCACCATACTAGTACCAAAACAATTGTCTATTTTTAGCACATAGAAATAAATTAAGTATCGTCATAAATTATGAATTATTTATCATTTAATGTTTGCCAAAATAAAAAATATACTTACCAACTTCTAGTCCACCGCATATATGCATACCTGTATAACATTATAAATAGATACGCCTATTGAATCTGACTTCTTCAGATAAACTTATCAATCCAACTCTTGCAGCAAAAGAAAGAAAAAGCTCTCGCCTCCTACACCTCAAGGATTCGCCATGGCGTCCAAGATGCCAGCAGTGGTTGTATCTGTGGTCGTGCTAGCAGTTCTCTTCAGTTATGGTGAGTATACGTGATAAGCACTGAAACTTTGCCAAGTATACTCTATCGTCTAATGGATCTTTTTTGTTGATCTAGGTACTGAGGCTGACATCCACAAGTGTAAGTTTTACCAAATCGACCTCAGGCCATGTAATGATCAGGCACTATGTATGGATCTGTGCGTACAAAAGAAGTACCAAGGTGGGTCGTGTGGTTTTATTGGTACTCAACTTGATACTGTTTGCTATTGTTACAACTGTGCGGATCCACTGCTAGGGGAGCCATACAAAGCATGAACACGCAGCATGTGATGGACACATCGCCATTGAAAGATTAGTGCTCTTGGTGTTTATTTGTATCGAAATAAATAGTGGTGATGTATAAGAACCACTACATTTGTATGCGATGCCGAGTAACTCTACAAGGCTGAAATATCAAAACCGCGTGTGACCCTCACTAGGTGCTATGTGTATCCACACGATTATATAGAAGAAAAAAACAGCTATATCTACTATATCACCATCACCTCCACTACTATTAAAAAATCCAGAAGGGGGCAGATCCATAAAATCTGAACCATAGAAACATCATCCAACGGTTCACCTCTCACCCACATTTCTAAAACAGTGTCCAACGCTCCAATTCAACCGCTAATCTCATCGCTAATCTCATCGTGCGTTCTTGCCCACCGCGACTCGCTCCCCGCAATCACATCGCCAGCAACGATCACTACACCACGGTAGGGTTTTAGGGGCACTTATATGTGCCCTTAAATGTATAAATTGTGCCCTAAAAACTTTTAAAGGCACATAAAAATATGCCGAATTTACTTGCTACTCAGAAAGTATTAAGGGCACTTAAAAAATGTGCCCTTATAGGTATATATTTGAGGGCACATATTCAAATGCCCTAGAAACATTTGAGGGCACATTTTTGAAATGCCCTGAAAACTTTAGAGGGCACATCAAAATAGTGCCCTGAAAACTTTAGAGGGCACATCAACATTGTGCCCTGAAAACTTTAGAGGGCACATCAAAATTGTGCCCTAAAAACTTTAGAGGGCACTTCAAAATTGTGCCCTGAAAAGTTTAAAGGGCACATCAAAATTGTGCCCTGAATTGTTTATAGGGCACATCCAAAGCAGTTTTAAAATTGAGATTACAGCCTAAATCAGTAATAAAGTTTTCAAATGGAAAATTCAGTTTACAAATTCAGATTACAGCCTAAAATTCAATTCACATAATCACAGTTTTCATACAGGATGCAGTTTACACACATAACAGAATTAATACACAGTCTCAGAATTCAATTCTATGAAAATCAAACTAGAATTTGTTCCTTTACATCTTCTTTTGTTCACTCTCCCCTTCTTTTCTTCCTTTACATCTTGCATTGCAAGAATATTTGTACAGAAATAATGCTCTACAAACGGCTTTGTGCGACTGCACTCCTTTCATGTTCCTTGGTAAAATATAAGTGGCAAGGACAAGATAGAACATATTAACATGATTCATATGGTTCTAGTCATTTGACGAACAAAATTGCATGGACAGTGAAACAAATAAGATTAAGTTTTGCGTACCCCAAAGATATGTTTAGACCTGCAGGTGTAGTAGCCGGCAAATTGACTATAGAAAAGAATAATGTGTGATATTACTCCGTACTTGCTTGTACCTAAGTTAAGCAAAGATATTATTTAGTATATCTAACTGCAATTGAGCAGCTGTTTCAATTTACCTGAGCAATCCATTGTTTGCAAGAGTAGTTTAAACAAAGGTGCGTGTTAGACTGGACCAGCAAAGAGCAAACGAGATAAATCTATTGGTAGTTGGCATCTGGTTAGACTGAAGTATTGTTCTCATGTTTTTGGTGTTGCTACATGGGTAAGGTGTATGGGAATAACGGTACAGAAAATAAGAAACATCAATATAAGTCAACAAGGACATATCAGATGGTGGAGTGTCAATTAAAAATATGCAGCAACCTGCTAAAAAGGAGCCAGTAACACATAACCAAATCATGATAGATAGTACTCACGGCCCCTTGTGTTCTTAGCATGTGTGAAAAACATTGATGGTACTCCAGGAGTCCAGGTACCATACAAAATTGATGGTAGTAGAGCATGCATTCAGTCAATCTATCATTTCCCCATTGTACGACCTTTTATATTGACATTTGCTAGTGCAAGTCATAAAACATACAAATAGGTAAAAATTAAGAAAAATGAAGAATTACATGAATGAGCGAGCGAACAAGTGGACAACGCATGATACCTACTAATGTAACAATGGTCAAAATGAAGTCACCAGTTTATCCAGAAATAGTTAGTGAGGTCAGGAGTTAGAATAGAACAGAGTGTAGGTCCGTATTAACCGGCTAGAAATAAGTTACCCAAATCATATCATAAAGAGGGGGTTCCATAGTGGAAAGTTTCTGGGAAAAATTCAGAACATTAAAGCCAAGAAAGCAGCTAAGACAACTGAAAGAGAAAGCTCTAACCTAAGAAGCCCATCCAACGAACAGAGATCGAGCAATAAAAGTCTAGAAAGAATTTTCAATATTCAACCAACAAAAATATCAGAACTTAGTAGACCATGAAACATCTAAATATCAATTTAATGAGTCACATGTGGAAAAAAGAATAGAATAAATAACCAAAAAAGAGTGGCATGTAGGATATGAGCATGATTCTTCACTACACACGGTTCCTACTAAGCTTAGCACCAAAATAATAAAAAATGAGACAACCTGTATCTAGCTTCATGAGAAGCATTGCTCTTGCCGAACTGCTCGATCAAGAAGTAGTAATAGTAGTCCGGCAGCAAGCAATGCAGGGAGCAAGGGAGCAGGAGCTTATCAGAGGAGATCTTTATCTCCTCATACTGAAAGAAGGTCACGCAGTTATTCAACTGCTTTTCCCAAAGCCCTTGCTCACAGTGATATTGTTGCTGCAATCCTGCAAAAAAAAACAGGAAATGAAACCAATTACTAGGTGCTTTCAAGTTTCAAGACAACCAAGACAAGAGATTCTGTTCACAGTCGTCTATGCATATGGATGTGATATAAACATCAGAAGTGAAGTGTGAGATACGCTACCTTTAATTTTACATGTCTACAAGTGTGGTCTACATGTGAGTCTCATTCAGATACCTTCGCAAAGCAGTTTTGCTTGGGACCACGTGAAGTTGCTTCAAGAAATAGTCAGTTTGCAGATCGTTAGCCGCTACCCGCTACAAGTAGAATCTGCAAACAAGAAACAAGGGCTCTATGAAAATAGGGCCACAAAATTTCCAGATCCTCCTGCTAACAACCTAACTTATAGAGATAAGAAAACAAATGTATTGTCACCTTTCCAGTGCAAGAAAATAGAAATATGAAACCAAAAGTAATTCACCATCAGGGAGAGAATTGACTGTGCATGAATTTGTATCAATAAGGAAGAGATCTTACCTTTTCATCTATGGATGCTAGTAGTTAATCATTGCAATATACAACTAAACGCACACACAAAATAGACTAACAATCAAAATAAGGAAACATTTGCCGAAACAAACAAGGGGAGGCATCACATGGATCTGTTAGCTCATATGGTTATAATAATCTATTAAAAAATCCTGTCATCAGGAGTTAGATAGTTTATATTTTATTCAAATGTCATCCTCTTTATATTTTATTCAAATGTCATCCTCTGATGGTAAACCAGATCAGTGAAATTGGGATCAATAAAACAAATGAAACAAATAGCATAATAAAACCATAAACAAAGGAAGAAGTCATGTTATACCTGACAGGATCAAAGACCTGGTGGTCCTAGTCTGGCTCCTTCTCTTGGGGATTGCTTGCATGTAAGGTCGGACAACACAAATCAGGTAATTGACACCACTAGATGAACACAAATTCGTACAAAAACGATAAGGGGAAAATTACAGGCAGAAAACTGGACGTCAAATCTAGAACATGACAAATGGGTACCTCCATCGATGGACCTGCAGCCCAATCCATGGCTGCAACATCACCAGGCCAGCGGCCGGCCGGGGATCACGAGGCTGGAGCTAGAAGTGACAAAAATCATGCAGGCATTTTGTCCAACACGTAACAGGTGCCAAAAATACCGGACATAAATTGGACAAAAAGGGGTGCCGCCGTTCACTGCTCTTGCTGCGGGGCCAGCACAGCGCTACGCATGCGGGCAGGGCGACGGCGTCGAGGACGCGCGTGCAGAGACGACGGTGAGGTTGCCCGCGGGCTGGCGCGCGAGACCGTGAACTGGCGAGGACAGCGAGCAGAGGCAGAGGAGGTCGCGCGCTTGTGCAGGATGCCGCGATGCAGGGGACCATGGTCATCGGGAGGAGCAAGGCTGGCGGCCGCGCGCGCGAGCAGCTGCGGCATGGGAAGGAAGTCGCGGCCGCGGTAGGAAGGTGTAGAGATCCCCGTGGCCGGTATGATCGCCGACGTGAGGTGCTACAGATTTGTCCCTTCCGTGAGGGAGAAGAGAGAGAGAAGCGAGAGGAGAGAAGACTTGAACTCTGTTTCTATTTTCTTCAGAGATAATCCTCTTCAGGTTACAGGCTGGTGGTTTAAACGCACACCACCTCCAACTCACACCTAGCTCACGCCTGGCACACAGGCCAACACACACGCCACACACCTACGGTGCAACGCCAGTCGTGACAGGTCCTCCCCCAGAAGAACTGGCTTGTCCCCAAGTCAGTACAGAAGGAAATTTCACCTTGAGTATCTCCCAATCTTCCCAGGTTGCTGAATCTTCAGGTACACATGTCCATTTGATCAAGACTTGCGGTACTGCTGTGTTGCCCTTTTTCACCAGACGCCTATCCAGGATCTTCTCAGGTGATGTCTCTAGAGTATCCAGTGCTGGGGTTTTGGGCAGTTCGGCGAACACCGGGGTGTAATCAGCTCTGAATTCCTTGATCTGAGAGACATGAAACACATCGTGCACCTTGCTCGCTGGTGGTAGCTCCAGCTTATAAGCCACCTGACCAATCCTTTCCAACACTTTGTATGGTCCAAAATACTTGTAAGCAAGTTTAGGGTATGGTCGATTGACCACAGTTGCCTGGGCATAGGGTTGGAGTTTCAGAAGAACCTTGTCGCCCACCTGGAACACACGTTCAGTGCGTTTTCCATCAGCATAGCTCTTCATCCTGTTCTGCGCGGCTGCCAGGTTTTGCTTCAACATTTCCAACTGGGCTGCCCGATCTGTGAGCACTCCAGCCACAGGTGATTGGTCGTCAACAGCAGGTAGGGCTCCAAGGTTAGGATCATGTCCGTAGAGAGCCTTGAAGGGTGAGCATCCCAAAGAGGTGTGGAAAGTGGAATTATACCAGAATTCCGCTAGAGGAAGCCAACGTTTCCAGTCTTTGCAATTCTCCTGAACCATGCAACGAAGAAACATTTCGAGGCACTGGTTGACACGTTCACTTTGCCCATCTGTCTGCGGGTGGTATGCTGTAGTATACTGCAACTTAGTGCCCAGAGCCTCAAACAGCCGTTTCCAGAAGATGCTTGTGAAAATGCAGTCTCTGTCAGACGTTATTGAATGAGGCATGCCATGGAGCTTCACAATATTGTCCACAAAAGCTCTTGCAACCACTGGAGCTGTGAAAGGGTGCTTGAGAGGCACAAAATGGGAGTATTTTGTGAAGCGGTCAACCACCACCAGTATGACATCGAACCCCTCGGATTTTGGAAGGCCCGTGATAAAATCCATAGTAATATCGCGCCACGCACCTGTTGGAATGGGCAGGGGCTGCAACAGTCCAGCAGGGGCAGTGTTGATGTGCTTCGCATGCTGGCAAACATTGCATTGGCGCACGAAATCCTCTACTGCCGCCTTCATGCCGTGCCAAGCAAACAGGCGTTTGAGACGCTGATATGTTGCCTGAATGCCGGAGTGGCCACCCACGGCACTTGCGTGCAGAGCAGAAATGAGCTTGGTCTGCAAGGCTGAATTGGCACCAATCCAGATTCTCCCATTGAACCTGATCACTCCATGGGCTAACTCGTAGCCGTGCTCATCAGGGCTGCTTAGTGCCAGTTGTTGCAGACGCTTCTGTGCATCCGGATCTGTTGTATAAGAGTTGAGTATCTCCTGCATCCATGCCGGCTGTACTGTGGAACAGGCTTGGATGGTCATCAGATGTCCAATGCGTGATAGGGCGTCAGCAGCTTTGTTCTCGGCACCATGCCTGTAGACGATCCGAAACTGTAGGCCCATTAGTCTCGCCATGGCTTTGCGCTGAAGAGGCGACTGAAGGTTTTGGTCGTCAAGGTAGCTTAGGCTGTGGTGATCCGTTTTAATCACAAATTCACCACGTTGTAAGTATGGGCGCCATCGCTCAACTGCCATAAGAAGCGCAAGGAACTCTTTTTCATAGATGGATAGTTGTTGATGAGAAACACTTAGTGGTTTGCTAAGGAATGCAAGCGGATGCTGATCCTGCATAAGCACCGCGCCGATTCCCAGGTCACAGGCATCTGTCTCGACAACGAACTGCTTCTGAAAATCTGGTAGTTGAAGAACTGGAGTGGAAATCATTGCTAGCTTGAGTGCTGTGAAAGCTTCGGTTGCCTGCTCAGTCCAGACAAAACCCTTTTTCTTGAGCAAATTCGTCAAAGGACGCGCAATAATACCATAGTTCTTGACGAATTTTCGGTAATATCCGGTGAGTCCCAAGAATCCACGGAGCTCAGTCACGTTGGAGGGAAGAGGCCAGTCTTGCATCGCCTGTGTCTTCCTCGGATCGGTTGCCACACCATCCGCTGACACAATGTGGCCCAAATACTCCAAGGTATGACACGCGAAGGAGCACTTGGATCGCTTGACGAACAACTTATTGTCGCGGAGGAGGGTGAGAACCTCGCGGAGATGCTCGCGGTGCTGCTCTAGGGACGGACTGTAAATTAGGATGTCATCCATGAAGACGAGCACAGACCGGCGAAGACAAGGGCGCAACACAGTGTTCATCACACACTGAAATGTCGCAGGTGCGTTGCACAGGCCAAACGGCATCACTCGGAATTGGTAATGCCCCTGATGTGTCTTGAACGCTGTCTTGTGTTCGTCACTGGGCAGCACACGAATTTGGTGATAGCCCGCACGCAGATCCAACTTGGAGAACACCTTGGCACCAGCGAGTTCGTCAAGCAGCTCGTCGATGACCGGCATGGGGAAGACGTTCTTGATGGTTAGCTCATTCAGACGTCTGTAGTCAATGCAGAATCTCCATGAACCGTCCTTCTTCTGGACAAGCAACACCGGCGAGGCAAAGGGCGACATACTAGGTACAATTATGCCCGCGGCCAGCATAGCTGCAACTTGACGCTCTATCTCATCTTTGTGCGCCGGCGAATATCGGTAAGGGCGAGCATTGAAGGGAGCTGCATCTTGCTTCAGAGTGATGGAGTGATCATACTGTCGTGATGGGGGCAATTCAGTAGGTTCTGCAAACACTTGATCAAATTCAGTTAGGAGTGACTGAATCTCACTTGGACATTCTTCTGTGGTACTGTCCAAAGCTGTAATCTGATCATGATGAATGACTGCCATTGCCCATACTTCGTTCCCCTTTGACCACTTGGCTAATTGCTCAACTGACAGTTCTCTAACAGTGTCCTTTGGTTTATTCAGCACACCATGCAAAGTAACTTGTCTGCCCTTGTACTGAAATGATATGAACTTCTTCACCCAATCTGTGGTCATGGGACTATGTGATTCCAGCCAGTCCATCCCCAGTATTGCGTCATAGCCTCCCAATTCAAGCACACGCATTGGAGTAGTAAATGTCTCCCCATGAGACCACCACGATAGGGCTGGCACCATCTGTGTAGTGTGCATATATTGCCCATTAGCCACTTTCACAGCCACTGGAGGGGCTTCTACTATGGTACACTTGATTCGAGACAACATATCAGCATTGATAAAGCTAGTGCTGCTCCCAGAATCTACCAGTATGAGAAGCACCTGATTATCCACCAAAGCTCTAAGGCGAAGACAGTTTGATCCTTCCGATCCTGCCATGGCATTGAGAGACAAACTCAATTGAGTAGCTGAAGCAATGTCCTGTATTTCCATCATATTAAGGATCTCTTCAGAAAGCTGAATTGGACAATCTGCTGGTTCCATCGCATGGAGGGCTGCCACTGGCTTGGGAGCACACTGATGTGAGGGATCATATTTCTCCCCGCATTTGAAACACTCCCCATTTGCTCTGCGATAATCACGTAGCTGTCTATCTTTCCAGTATTGTCCAGTTGATGTCTTCAGTGGAGGTTTAGGAATGTCTGCTCGCTGTGTCATTGATTCAGAGCGAGCATGATAGTTGGACCTGTTGCCTTTTTGCCTTGCCTCCTCAAGTACTTCCTGTTGCACACGCGGAAGGAGAAAAGCACGTTCCAAAGTTTCAGGAACTTGGGACTCCACTGTACCCCTGAGCTCAGCCTTCAGGCCCTTGATAAACTGCGAGATAAAGAACTGCTCATCATAATTTGGATTATACATTGAGACCTGGTATATTAGTGTCTGGAACTCCTTCTGATACGCCTCCACGGTACTTGTTTGCTTCAATGCAAGCAAAGCCTTGATGCTACGGCGTTTGTCATCGGCTCCGAACTCTGCTTCAACAGCAGCAATGAACTGCGGCCAGCTGCCCAGCTCATGGCGTTTCTTATAGGACTGGAGCCAAATTGCAGCGTTGCCATCCATATGCAGTGTTGCTGTGGTGATCCAAAGTGTTGCACTGATATTGAACGCTCGGAAGTAATCATAGCACTTATCTCGCCATATCCTCGGGTGCTCACCATCGAACCTTGGGAAGGACATCTTCGGTAGTTGGGTGCGCCCGCCTTGATCGTGATGTGTTGATCCCGGTCTACCGCCTCCAGAACCACCGCCGCCGCCGCCAGCGCCACCCGGTCTACTGCCACCACCACCGCCGCCCAGAAATCCAGCGCCTCCTGGGTCGAAATCGCCTCCCGCCGCGGGCCCTTTGTTCGTGTTGCTCGATGTCGCACCCGCCGTGTTGCCCAGCCATCTCGGCGATGGCGGCCTGGTTAGTGAATGGCCCGCGTTGAAGATCACCTCCGTCTCCGGCTCCTCAGGAGAGGCCCGAGTGGGAGCGCCTTCCAGGAGACCGAGCTTGGTCATGAGCGCCTGGAGGATACGCGTCGTGTCGTCGTGCTTGGTGGAGCTCGCTTCGATCGCGGCGGCCTGATGCTCGAGTTGAGCGCGCATCTGCTGCTGCGCGGTGTCGACGCCCGCCACCACGCCGTGCAGCAAGTCGAGGCTGGCCTGGAGTTGATCCAGCGTCGCCCGCGTCTCATCGGTTGCCGTCCCCATCGCCTCGAGGATGAATTGGGTCTGCGCAGATGGCTTCGACGGTGCCGTGGTGAATCACTACAGGATCGAGCAACCGGAGTGAGGATTTACTGCACGATCGGAGAAATCGATCGAAATCGAGATCCCCAACCGCGCGACCCGACTCAGGAATGACACTCAGATCGAGAGGGGAAACAACCACACGCACCCAGCGAGAGCGGCCGAGAATTCGCCTGAATCTGATACCAAGTGTAGAGATCCCCGTGGCCGGTATGATCGCCGACGTGAGGTGCTACAGATTTGTCCCTTCCGTGAGGGAGAAGAGAGAGAGAAGCGAGAGGAGAGAAGACTTGAACTCTGTTTCTATTTTCTTCAGAGATAATCCTCTTCAGGTTACAGGCTGGTGGTTTAAACGCACACCACCTCCAACTCACACCTAGCTCACGCCTGGCACACAGGCCAACACACACGCCACACACCTACGGTGCAACGCCAGTCGTGACAGAAGGAAGGCGAGGCGCAGAACTGGAGGTGGTAGGCGCACTGGACGGAGGAGCCGGGCTCGAGGGCGTCCTTGTGGCGGCGGGGAACGACGTAGGCGCGCGGCCACGGGGCGCTCGCGAGCTTGCGCGGGAGGCGGCGCGGGTCGAGGTGGAGTGCGGCGCGCGCTGCGTCGGGGGAGGACGGAGGGCGGCCTGAGGAGAGCCGGGGAAGCGACGGGGTCGTCTCGGGAGCGAGCGGCTTGGGGACGAGGCGGCCCGCGGCCGTGGCATGGCCAGAGGTTTCTGTGCAAAGGATCGGCGGCGGGAGTGGGAGAGGAAAACCGCCAGATTGGGGACGAGGCGGGAGTGGATGGAGTATGTCATTATCCTCTCGGTTAGTAATCTGGTATTTTGGTCTTCCTCTGTTAGTAATGGCAAAATAAGATCAAGGGAAAGCGTGGCAGGAAGACTGACTGCAGTGCAAGTTGTTGACGGCGGAGCGGAGGGTGGTGGAGCAAGAGAGGAAGACGGCGGTGTCGCCTGTGCAGCAGAAGGTCGTGTTGGCCGCGTGTGCCACTGCGACCGCCGCGAGCCCATGGAGTTGTTCGACAAGCGTGTACATTTTGGGAGTCGCGTCCCCGTCGACACCCGGTTTCTTCGGCGAGTCTGCAGCAGCGATGCCCGGGTGCCTGTCGCCGCGGTACGAGGATGCTTTGGCGCGCGGCGGCTTCAGCCCGAACGCCGTGTTCTCCCCGACATATGATGAGCAACAGCGCCAGCAAGGCTACGGTGTGGACGGCGTTGCCTGCACTGGCCACCGCAGGGGTCCGCTCTAATTCGAGGACGCCGGTGCTCCGTTCGGGGAGGAGGAGGCAGCTCGCGAGGAGGAGGACGGGGAGGATGAGGAGGAGGATGGCGAAGAGGATGACGAAGAATGCGAGGAGGAGGATGTCGTGGAGGATGCACAGGATCTCGTGGAGGTTGACGTGGCCGGCGTGAGGAAGAAGAAGAAGTTCTGGAAGATCAGTGCCTCTTTGACTCGTGGGCAACGACTCGTGGGCGACGGTGAGCCTCGACTAGGTCATCGGCACCAACCAAAAGCACGGGAAGTACTGGGCGAGGATGAAGGTAGAGTTCGACGAGCACAAGTTCCTCGACAAGGATCCACACAATGCCAATGAAGAGGAACCAAAAGGCAATGTCGACGCGCTGCGCCATCATCCAGGCGTCGGTGAACATGTTCCATGGATTCCATTCCGAGATCGAGAACAGAGGGGATAGCGGCATAAGCGCTAGCGGTTTGGTACGCCTCTTTCTACCACCAGTTTAGCGCATCTTTCAATCAAGATTTGATAGTCAATTGCACTTACTTTGATTAGGTCGACGGCGCCATGGGGCTATACCGGAAGAATTCAGAAGGGTTTCAGAAGGGTTCAGGCCTTTCGGGTTGCTGCATTGTTGTAGCAAGCTGAAACCCTGCGAGGACGGTTGACGCGTATTGCCTTGTCGAAGGGGAAATATGACGCCTTTGATCTGGATGCGCCGCTCGCAACATCGGCAGGGCGCCCTATCGGCAACAAGGCTGCCAAGGAAGCCTTGGTGCACGCAGCGGCGACCGAGAAGACGCATTCGTCGATCAACAAGTGCCTCACCAAGGTCTCCTCAACCCTGCTCATCCGCGACAAAAAGGCCGACGAAAGGTGGGCAACGCTCCTCAGGAGGCAAGAAGAGAAGATGGAGCTCAAGAAACGCAAAGAGGACTTCTCCCTGTTGACCGCGTTGATAGTTGGAATGGATCCCCGGACGCTGGCGGCGGACAATTACTACAAAGGCATGATCCTCGACGAGATCCACGCAAAGGCATGATCCTCGACGAGATCCACGCTAAAATTGTGGCAGCCGAAGCAGCGGCAGGAACCCCACCTCCAGAGGCAGCGGCGGCACCAGCAGGCGCATCGCATTGGCATCGATGTCGGCGTCGGCATCGGCGACGGAGCAGCCATACCGTGCAGACCTCGTCGTGCTCGACGGGCCTGCGTCGACTCAGGATGCACCGTCGTCGCTGCCGAACTTCTAACTAAGTCTTTCTACAAGTGTTTTTGTTTTGGTTTAAATTTGTGCTCCAGCATCTTGTTTTTCCGTTGCAGTTACAAATGTATGTATTGGTTCAAATATTCAGAAGGCATGTACGTACTGGTTAACTAAGGATTTCTAACTAGCACTATCTTTCTGTGCAGAATTACCATTTAAAGTGACTCAATATCATATGCTCATCTTGTTACCTATAATCCATAATTTAGTAACTTAAGTTCCTGTGATGAACATAGTGCTCTTCACAAGGTTTTTCTATTTTGTGGTTTAATGGTTGCTCTTTGTTGCTTACCTAGAGGAAATACTTATATGTGAATTTCTAATGGTTTATTTCAGTAGTGATTTGAAATTGATAAACGGGTTGCTTAATTAAATTCTATTTCCTTTCAATTGACCTAAATTAGCAGTTGTTGGGCATTTTCTAACATGAAGTTGCTCTTGGATATGATATGATCTGTGTGAGTTGTGGTCACTGTTGGAGTTCATGATGGCTCATATATTTTCTATCTCAAGAAGCTGTTGAACACAAAAGACCGTGAGTTAATTTTATGAACAAAGTCCATTTTTGGGCCATTCAATCTTAGACGCTTGAAATCAGATGTTATGCACTAACTTGTCCCGAAGACGCAACATTTATATTACTTATGCTTAATCATTGTTGAACTTTGAAGTTTGAGCTTACATTGATTGTAAGTTGCAGGTTAACTTTACCATGGGATCATAGAAGTGTAAAGCGACCTAAGGACAGTACAATGAACATTGACCACGCGGAGAGAGATGAGTGACGACCAAGGCGACCCTCTCCGTGGCTCCCGCCGCGACTTCGCCGGCGAGACCACCGTCGCGCCGCCGCCTCAGCCAACTCAGACACTCCAAATTGCTGGAATTTGTGGGCATTTCGCCTTTGGCCCATGGCCCATTATCAAATTCTGAAACTCATATGGCCCATATCATAAATCAGTGGCAACACTAGTGGGGGCTAAAGTTTAGTCCCACATTGCTAGTTGGGAGAGAGTCGGAGTGGTATATAAGGTGGGCTGTTCTAGTCCTAGTAAGTGAGTGAGAAGAGAGAGAGCCCTCGCACACTCCTCCTCCTCCGCCGCCCTTCGGGAAATTAATTGTGTAATCAATCACAATTATGAGCTATTAACGGACGCGTTAACTCAGCCGTTTCGTTCCGGTTTTCTGGATCGTGAACTCGTACGTGGGCTGCGTCCCACGACCTTCCGAGCCGCACTATAAGCGCGGACGAGAACCCTAACCTGTACGTGCCACATATGCGACTACCTGTTTCCGTTTATTGCACGCCGCCTTCGTCTTCCTCATCCCGTCCGTCGGCGTGCACCGACTGCCGGGACAGTAGGCCTCCGGAACCCTGCCTCTCGTGAACCATACGGGTGAGGGGCAATCAGGTTTTGGGGAGCGCTCGGCGCGACTGGCAGCACGACGTCGTCTTCGGACGACGAGTTTCTCCACACCGACAACTTCTTCCCGGACCTCAGCGACTTCTTCGACAACCTTAACATGGGCGACAACGACGCTGCGAAGTATGTGATCTTGTCGTTTCTCTTTCAGTTTTGTTAGAGCTTCTTCTTCTAGTTTTGTGGTAGATGCGATCGGTTTGTATTGTTTAGATGTGATCTGTTCATCTACCTTACTAGTCTGCACGATTAGTTTACTTATTGTTTTCATATATAGTCATGATTTATCAATTACTCGTACGGATTATTTCATATGGATATTTGCTTATATATTCAACAATCCAAAAACCTGAGTATAGGCAAATCAATTCAAGCAGCATTGCTGCCGCTATTCGACCTCCCTCCTTTGATGGTATGCCTTACAAGAGGTGGCGCACAAAGGCAGTCCTATGGTTTACAAACCTAGGCTGTTTTAGTGTCCAGATGCTAGACCTGAGGGGCCTCTCTCTGCAGAGGAGCAGGGAAAGTTTGAGAAGGTCGACACCATGTTTAAGGTGGCCTTGTTCAGCATTTTTGGGGACAACATTGTTGACCCGTACATGGCTTTCGACCATGGTAAAGATGCGTGGGATGCGCTCGAGGCCAAATTTGGGGTCTCGGACGCTGGCACTGAATTGTATGTCATGGAGCAATACTATGACTACAGGATGACTGATGAGCGCTCCGTGGTTGAGCAGGCTCATGAGATTCAGTCCCTTGCCAAAGAACTTGAGCAGTTTAAGTGTACCTTACCGGACAAATTTGTGGCCGGTGGCATTATTGCCAAGCTTCCTCCTTCATGGAGGAACTTTGCTACTTCTCTGAAACATAAGAGACAAGAGTTTTCCGTTTCGGATCTCATTGGCTCGCTTCATGTGGAAGAGAAGGCGAGAGGACACACGCGCTCGTAGTTTTGAGGGAGGTTCTAGTGCCAATGTGGTACAGAAGAAAAACTTCCAAACTCACAAGTCTAAGAATAAGAACAATGGAATAGGCAAGTTTGACGAGAAGAACAAAGCCTCCAACTCAACCAACTTCAAAAGGAAGACTCCTTACAAGAAGAAAGGGAACTGCCATGTTTGTGGTGTTCCTGGACATTGGGCTCCTGATTGCCCAGAACGCCATGATCGGCGTGGGAACAGCGGCAAGTCCGCAAATGTTGTTATTGGCGTTGATCTGAGATGAAGGACGTTGGGTACGGTATTTCCCCTACTGTCCTTTCGTATGTAACTCTCCGATTGGTGGATAGACACGGAGCCAATACACATGTATGTTCTGATATGTCTATGTTTTCTTCTTATCAGGTCGCAAGGACTTCCTCCGTGCTGATGTGAAACGGATCACGTGCTTCTGTTCATGGTGTTGGTACGGTAGATCTGAAGTTTACTTCGGGAAAAACCATCCAGCTGAAGAATGTGCAGCACGTTCCCTCTATTAATAAGAATCTCGTTAGCGGATCGCTTTTATGTCGAGATGGTTTTAAGTTGGTGTTTGAGTCCAATAAAGTTGTAATTTTCAAGTGTGGACAATTTGTTGGAAAGGGTTATGTGTGCGGAGGCTTGTTCCGCTTATCTTTGTCAGACTTATGTACTCAAATTGTTAATCATGTTTGCAATGATAGTGAGTCCGATATTTGGCATTCACGACTTTGTCATATTAACTTTGGGTGCATGACGCGGCTAGCGAATATGAATATAATTCCGAAATTTGCTATTGTCAAGAAATCCAAGTGCCAAGTATGTGTGCAAGCTAAGCAACCACGTAAGTCTCACAAGACTGCGGAGGCAAGAGACTTGGCACCGCTGGAGCTTATACATTCGGATCTTTGTGAAATGAATGGTGAATTGACAAAAGGTGGGAAAAGATACTTCATGACTTTAATTGATGACTCTACTCGATATTGTTATGTGTACCTCCTGAAATCCAAAGATGAAGCTCTTAATTACTTCAAAATCTTTAAAGCTGAAGGAGAAAACCAACTTGATCGAAAGATCAAGCGGCTAAGGTCTGATCGTGGTGGAGAGTATTTTTCCAACGAGTTTGATTCTTTTTGTGCGGAACAGGGTATTATCCATGAGAGGACGCCTCCCTACTCACCTCATTCAAATGGGGTGGCCGAAAGGAAGAACCGTACTCTAACTGATTTGGTTAACGCCATGTTAGATACATCGGGTCTATCCAAGGCATGGTGGGGGAGGCGATATTGACTGCATGTAATGTCCTAAACCGTGTCCCCACAAAGAACAAAACCATTACCCCGTTTGAGGAATGGGAAAGGAAAAGGTTGAAACTCTCTTACCTACGAACTTGGGGCTGTATGGCAAAAGTAAATGTGCCGATACCCAAGAAGCGCAAGCTTGGACCAAAAACCGTGGACTGTGTTCTTCTGGGATATGCATTTCATAGCATTGGCTACAGATTTTTTATAGTAAAATCTGAGGTATCCGACATGCATGTTGGTACAATTATGGAGTCGAATGATGCGACTTTCTTTGAGGATATCTTTCCTATGAAGGAAACGTCTAGCTCATCAATTCAGGAGATGCCCAGTTCATCTACTCAGGAACTATTTCCTGAACCTACCATGGCTATAGAACACTTTGATAATCCTGTGGAGGATGACAATGAAGCTCCCAAAAGGAGCAAGAGACAGAGGACTGCAAAGTCCTTTGGTCACGATTTCATTGTGTACCTCGTGGATGATACTCCCACTTCTATTTCAGAAGCCTATGCATCTCAGGATGCTGACTACTGGAAGGAAGCTGTCCGTAGCGAGATGGATTCCATCTTAGCTAATGGAACTTGGGAGGTTACTGATCGTCCTTATGGGTGCAAACCTGTAGGATGCAAGTGGGTGTTCAAGAAAAAGCTTAGGCCCGATGGTACTATTGAAAAGTACAAGGCACGACTTTGTGGCCAAGGGTTATACTCAGAAAGAAGGCGAAGATTTCTTTGATACATACTCACCTGTAGCTCGACTGACCACTATTCGAGTACTACTTTCCTTGGCTGCCTCCCATGGTCTTCTCGTTCATCAAATGGATGTTAAGACAGCCTTCCTAAATGGAGAGCTCGATGAGGAAATTTATATGGAGCAGCCTGATGGATTTGTAGTAGATGGTCAAGAAGGAAAGGTGTGTAAGTTGTTGAAGTCTTTGTATGGGCTTAAGCAAGCGCCTAAGCAATGGCATGAGAAGTTTGAAAGAACTTTAACCGCTGAAGGCTTTGTTGTAAACGAAGCTGACAAGTGTGTATACTATCGCCATGGTGAGGGAGTTATTCTTTGTCTCTATGTCGATGACATATTGATATTTGGGACCAGCCTTACTGTGATTAAGGAGGTCAAGGAGTTCCTATCTCGTTGTTTTGAGATGAAGGACTTGGGAGTAGCTGATGTGATCTTAAACATCAAGCTGCTAAAGGATGACGATGGTGGGATTACATTGCTTCAGTCCCACTATGTGGAAAAGATCCTGAGTCGCTTCGGGTATAGCGACTGCAAATCTTCTCCAACGCCTTATGATCCTAGTGTGATTATTCGTAAGAATAAAAGAATTGCTAGAGATCAATTGCGATATTCGCAGATCATTGGCTCGCTTATGTATTTAGCCAGCGCCACGAGGCCTGACATCTCCTTTGCTGTAAGTAAACTCAGCCGTTTTGTGTCTAGACCTGGAGATGTTCATTGGCATGCTCTTGAGAGAGTTTTGCGCTATTTGAAAGGCACTGCGATTTATGGCATTCACTATACTGGGTATCCAAGGGTACTTGAGGGTTATAGTGATGCAAATTGGATATCTGATGCTGATGAGACTAAGGCCACAAGTGGTTATTTGTTTACACTTGGAGGTGGCGCTGTTTCCTGGAAGTCTTGCAAGCAGACCATCATTACGAGGTCAACTATGGAAGCAGAACTCACAGCATTAGACACAGCCACTGTTGAAGCAGAGTGGCTTCGTGAGATCTTGATGGACTTACCTGTGGTTGAGAAACCAATACCCGTTATTCCTATGAACTGTGATAATCAAACTGTGATCGTCAAAGTAAACAGTTCTAAGGATAATATGAAGTCATCAAGGCATGTGAAGAGGAGACTGAAAACTGTCAGGAAAATGAGAAACTCCGGAGTTATAGTGTTGGATTATATCCATACGTCTAGAAACCTGGCAGACCCCTTCACAAAGGGACTATCACGAAATGTGATAGAAAATGCATCGAGGGAGATGGGTATGAGACCCACACTATGAGCTGCCCACGGTGGTAACCCACTCTATGTGATCGGAGATCCCGTGAATTAGAACTGGGAGACAAGTTGTTGGTCAGTTGGGAGGAGAGTACATCCCAATAGCAATTTTACCACTCCGTAAGATGCAATACTCTCCTAATCTGCATGGCAGGTTGATAATTATCTTAATGTGTTCTAAGTGGCTTATTTTAGAAGAGATGTTGTCCTGCAGAACATCTTTTGAAGAACACACCTATATGAGTCTGATTGTTAAACGTCGCAATCTATGAGAGTTGGGTGCTCTCTAGTAAACTCATGAAAGGCCCTGGAGTATGACGTATAAGCTCCAAACCGCGAGGAAGCCTCGCGGCAGCCTAGTATCGGTCTAGGCTTTGTATGAAGCTAGTGCGCAGAAAACTTGTAGTTCAAGGCATAGTCCACTATCCAAGTTGCAATCTAGTGTAATATGAAGCCTTAAGTGGAAGTTCAACTTAACAGTCTCCACGACATACCGGTATATAAAACAATGTTCTGGAAACTTATTGATGAGATGTGCCAATGAGAGTTTGTGGGGGATTGCTGGAATTTGTGGGCATTTGGCCTTTGGCCCATGGCCCATTATCAAATTCTGAAACTCACATGGCCCATATCATAAATCAGTGGCAACACTAGTGGGGGCTAAAGTTTAGTCCCACATTGCTAGTTGGGAGAGAGTTGGAGTGGTATATAAGGTGGGCTGTTCTAGTCCTAGTAAGTGAGTGAGAAGAGAAAGAGCCCTCGCGCACTCCTCCTCCTCCGCCGCCCGCCTCGCCTCGCCACGCCTCGCCTCGTCACGACGCGCCGCGGGTTGCGGGAATCTCGCCGAGCCGAGCTTATCTTTTTGCTGTTCGGGAAATTAATTGTGTAATCAATCACAATTATGAGCTATTAACGGACGCGTTAACTCAGCCGTTTCGTTCCGGTTTTTCTGGATCGTGAACTCGTACGTGGGCTGCGTCCCACGACCTTCTCGAGCCGCACTATATAAGCGCGGACGAGAACCCTAGCCTGTACGTGCCACATATGCGACTACCTGTTTCCAGTTCATTGCGCCGCCGCCTTCGTCTTCCGCATCCCGTCCGTCGGCGTGCACCGCCGGGACAGAGGCCTCCGGAACCCTGCCTCTCGTGAACCTGTACGGGTGAGGGGCAATCAGGTTTTGGGGAGCGCTCCGGCGCGACTACTGCCAGCACGACGTCGTCTTCGGACGACGAGTTTCTCCACACCGACAACTTCTTCCCGGACCTCAGCGACTTCTTCGACAACCTCAACATGGGGACAACGACGCTGCTGCGAAGTATGTGATCTTGTCGTTTCTCTTTCAGTTTTGTTAGAGCTTCTTCTTCTAGTTTCTGTGGTAGATGCGATCGGTTTGTCTTGTTTAGATGTGATCTGTTCATCTACCTTACTAGTCTGCACGATTAGTTTACTTATTGTTTTCATAGTCATGATTTATCAATTACTCGTACGGATTATTTCATATGGATATTTGCTTATATATTCAACACAAATCACCCACCATACCCAGCCGCGCCCCTGCCACCAAGCTCTCGCCAACCACCTGACACCCGGCGGCCAAGACGATGTTGCAGCCCCCTGCAGCGGCGCTACGGCGGCCAGTACGGCTGGTGGACGAGGTCACCGCCGCCAATGGTTGCACGCGCCGCTCGAGGGAAGGATGCATAGCACCACTGCGCGCTCTTCCACGCAAGAAGGAGAACGATGGGGCCTCGTCGGCTTGACATCAACGGCCGCACCATGGCGACCTTCTCAGATAAGTCTTGCCTGCCCATAAGCCCTTCTTGCATGCATATAGATAGACACACTCGTCGCACACGCGTAGGTCGTCTCTCAGCCATGGGACCGGTCTCTCAACCTGCTCACCACGGTGACCTTTTCGAAGCCATGGTTATGGAGCGATACCATTGTGGCACCACGCGGGCTGTCGTCTGCTCCCGCGATTGCACAACATGGTTGTTCCTCTCGTTGTGCTCTTCTGGCGTGGCGGTTTCCTCCGAGTTCGTCGCCGCCATGTTGCAGTTCTGGTTCGGTGGAAGCTCCGACGAGTTCGCCGTTACTGAAGAAGAAGCGGGAGTTTTCAAATTTCGTGTGGCTGCCCATGCCGTTGCTGCAGAGATTGTGATCCGCGGCCTTTGGGCCATTGGGCCGCTTCAGGCCTTAATCAGCTTGGACAAGCCCAACCCTGCATGCGACGTCGCGGTGGCTCCTTTGCATGTGCGCCACGGTGCCCTGGAGCTCTCCGTGCCGTCCATCGGTGCAACTGGCCGCGATATGAGTACCCAGTCAGTGTGCATTGATCAGATGGGACGTCCACGCTTCCCGTTATGCGGCGCCGATGGCCGTGCAGCTCCTCGAGGAGACGTTACCAGCTATTACAGCGGCTCTTTTGTTTGCAGTAATCAAACTAGCTCGGAGTTCCCCTGCCTTAACGCGCTATGGAAAAACCCTTCGACGGTTTTTACTGCTGCCAGCGGCTTCGGCGGCGCGTTCACAGGGCCCAAGTTGACATCTGCAGCTGCTCGTTCCCTTGATCAGAGTGAACCAGGCCATCATTCCGTTAGGCCTTCCAGCCAGGTCCTGTCAGGAAGTGTGACAGCCCATGGCATGCAAGTGCCACGCCGCCAAGCTTCGATAGCGGCAGCTCCAAATTCAAATCCCTCAACCACCACCTCCACCGCCCTCCCGCCCTCACCTCCGTCCTATAAAGACATGCTTCTCCGTCCAGCAACTCAACCTGCCCAGCGCATGTCTTCCACACGTCTGCACCTCCATCAACCCATCAACCTTCATCGGCGGTGTTTCCGTTGCCTAGACTACAACCACAAGGCTTTCAATTGCACCAACTTTGTCGTGTGCTGGTTCTGTCGCCGTTCCGGGCATAAGAGAAACCTTGGCACCATCCTCCGCTGCCTTCGCCGGCAAGCCGCGACACCGCTGCGCGAAATGGAGCCTGTCTTCCATGGCCGTCCAACCTCCCTTGACATCCACTTCCCTCCAGTGCAAGATCCCCATGCCCTCGCCTGCCTTATCGACATCCAACCACCACGCCACAATCCCATCCCTTGGCTCAGACGCGTCTTCTACCAGCGGCTCGGCAACCCCGCCGTGCGCTTCGCCTCCTCCTTTGGCTCTTGCTTCGCTATGTTCCTCCGGCGACGTGACCACGTCTTTGCTCTTGAGCAGAGCCCTCTGCGTGTGCGTGATATTGATGACTCTCTTGTGCTGGTTCATATCAAGCCACACGATGAGGGTGATGGCTTCTTCACCTTCTCCTACAGATATATCGCATGCCTCACTCTCGAAAAATTCCCGCTCGATTTCTGGGAGCATCGCGGGATCAAGATCGCCGTGAGCGGCTTCGCCACCCTCCTCAGTGTAGAGCACGACGCTATGCGGGGCCATGACTACTCAGCCCTGTTCATCATGGTGAAGGTCGAATCCCCACGACACATCCCTCACCATATCGCTTTTCACAAGCAAGGGGAGCGTGGCAACTATGCGGATGTCTTCATCAACGAGGTCTGGGACACCGCGGCCGGGGGCAGCAGCTCCTCCGGCAGCCGCGGCCCATCTCCACCACCTGTGCCCCGCTCCCACAACCCGGCGGGCAGAACCGGCCGACGCCATGGCCCAAGCAGCCGTCGCCACCAGTCTTACACCTGGGTTCGGGCCGGCACTTCGGCGCCTCCGTCCTCGCCAAACCCCAGGAGGGCTGGCTCCGCCGTGCCTGCGGTAGTTCTCGGCTTCAGCCACGGCTACCATGCCGCCGCGATCTTGGAGGGACGCCCTCTGTCGCTTGCATCTCGGCGTGCCCTTGTTGCTCCGGACTCAGCATCACTCCTCAACTTCAAGACCCTCCTTGCTGAGTCCGCCAGGATCAATGCGCCAGTCACACCGGCAGAACCACCGTTTGCCAAAGTGGCGTTCGTCTCTATCGGCGAAACGGCTTTCGATGTGGCTGTCACCTTGAGCAGGGCCAGGCACTTCCGTGTCCGCATCCCCGTCGGAGAGCCTGCAACTGGCGGCGAGGACCAGGTCTTCCCCGTGTACTACTTCAACCGCCGACCGCACGTGGGAGCTGCAGGCCTGGACGTGGGCCTCACTTGGGAGTGTGTCCGCTCCCTTCTCTTCAGCATGTTTCCCCCGCAGGTCAACGACCATCTCCCTCTGCCTCTGTTACCAGAGATCGACTCCGCTTACCCACCAAAGTCTCTCTGCCCCACCTTTACCATGGGACCGCCTGTTACTCCACTCGCCATGCTACCCTCCTCCATGCCTCCAAACGAGCCATACACTCAGACCATCCCCACCACCTGTTACCACTTGTCGTCCCAACCAACCTGCCCCAATCCACTCTCTGCCCAGTTTCTAAACACCAACATTGCACCTCTGCTGAGCCTGCCTTTCAATCCGATCCGCACACCTCCAGTCCCGTACATCTGCTGTGCCACCGAGCCAACGGTGCTAACCTGCCAGGCACTGGAGCTCACACGCCTGTCCTTGGAGGACCAAGCGAGGTGTGATACGTCTCCAACGTATCGATAATTTCTTATGTTCCATGCTACTTTATTGATGATACCTACATGTTTTATGCACATTATATGTCATTGATACGTCTCCAACGTATCGATAATTTCTTATGTTCCATGCTACTTTATTGATGATACCTACATGTTTTATGCACATTATATGTCGTATTTACGCATTTTCTGGAACTAACCTATTAACAAGATGCGAAGTGCCGGTTCTGTTTTCTGCTGTTTTTGGTTTCAGAAATCCTAGTAACGAAATATTCTCGGAATTGGACGAAATCAACCCCCAGGTTCCTATTTTTCCACGAAGCTTCCAGAACACCCGGGAAGGACCAGAGGGGGGCGGGCCCCAGACCATAGGCCGGCGCGCCCCAGGCCCTGGCCGCGCCGCCTTATGGTGTCGCCACCCCTTCGACCCTCCTGCGCCGCCTCTTCGCCTATATAAAGCCCCTGCATCGAAAACCCTTACGGAGAAAGCCACGATACGAGAAAAGTTCCGAGCGCCGCCATCGCGAAGCCAAGATGCGGGGACAGGAGTCTCTGTTCGGCACCCTGCCGGACGGGGAAGTGCCCCCGGAAGGCTTCTCCATCGACACCGCTGCCATCTCCACCGCCATCTTCATCACCGCTGCTGCTCCCATGAGGAGGGAGTAGTTCTCCATTGAGGCTCGGGGCTGTACCGGTAGCTATGTGGTTAATCTCTCTCCTATGTACCTCAATACAATGATCTCATGAGCTGCTTTACATGATTGAGATTCATATGAGTTTTGTATCACTACTATCTATGTGCTACTCTAGTGATGTGTTATTAAAGTAGTTTTATTCCTCCTGCATGTGTGCAAAGGTGACAGTGCGTGCACCGTGTTAGTACTTGGTTTATGCTATGATCATGATCTCTTGGAGATTGCGAAGTTAACTATTGCTATGATAATATTGATGTGATCTATTCCTCCTACATATGCATGAAGGTGACAGTGTGCATGCTATGCTAGTACTTGGTTTAGTCTTTTGATCTATCTTACACTAAAGGTTACTAAAATATGAGCATTATTGTGGAGCTTGTTAACTCCGGCATTGAGGGTTCGTGTAATCCTACGCAATGTGTTCATCATCCAACAAAAGTGTAGAGTATGCATTTATCTATTCTGTTATGTGATCAATGTTGAGAGTGTCCACTAGTGAAAGTCTAATCCCTAGGCCTTGTTCCCAAATACTGCTGAGTTACTACTGCTTGTTTACTGTGTTACTACTGCTGCAATACTACCACCATCAGCACACGCCAGCAAGCACTTTTCGGCGCCGTACTACTCATACTTATTCATACCACCTGTATTTCACTATCTCTTCGCCGAACTAGTGCACCTATTAGGTGTGTTGGGGACACAAGAGACTTCTTGCTTTGTGGTTGCAGGGTTGCATGAGAGGGATATCTTTGACCTCTTCCTCCCTGAGTTCGATAAACCTTGGGTGATCCACTTAAGGGAAAACTTGCTGCTGTTCTACAAACCTCCGCACTTGGAGGCCCAACACTGTCTACAGGAAAGGAGGGGAACGTAGACATCAAGCTAATTTTCTGGCGCCGTTGCCGGGGAGGAAAGGTAAAAGGTACTCACACTCCGGATCTCGGCTACTAAGCTATTTTCCCGGCGCCATTGTAAGTACTCGAAGCTATTTCCTTTAGACTCTGCAATTGCGACATTTGGTTTCTTGTTTACACTAGTTAGGCATAATGGAAAACAACAAAAATATGAGAGATCTTTATGAACTTTATCTTGAATTAGGACATGATGTGTTTGAAGAGAGAATTAAAAAACCCATGGAACTTTATATGCATGATAATGGGAATGTTATTAGTATGAATGCTTTGAACACCATTGTTGCTAATGCTATGGAAAATTCTAAGCTTGGGGAAGCCGGCTTTGATGAGCATGATATTTTTAGTCCCCCAAGCATTGAGGAGAAAATTTACTTTGATGATACTTTGCCTCCCATTTATGATGATTATAATGATAGTAGTCTTTTGTTACCACCTGTTATGGAGGATAAATTTGATTATGATTACAATATACCTCCTATATTTGATAGCTACTTTGTTGAATTTGCTCCCACTACAACTAATAAAATTGATTATGCTTATGTTGGGAGTAGTAATTATTTTATGCATGAGACTCATGATAAGAATGATTTAAGTGATAGTTATATTGTTGAGTTTGCTCATGATGCTACTGAAAGTTATTATGAGAGAGGAAAATATGGTTGTAAAAATTTTCATGTTACTAAAACACCTCTCTATGTGCTGAAATTTTTGAAGCTACACTTGTTTTATCTTCCTATGCTTGTTACTTTGCTCTTCATGAACTTGTTTATTTACAAGATTCTTATGCATAGGAAGCATGTTAGACTTAAATGTGTTTTGAATTTGCCTCTTGATGCTCTCTTTTGTTTCAACTTCTATTTCTTGCGAGTGCATCATTAAAACTGCTGAGCCCATCTTAATGGCTATAAAGAAAGAACTTCTTGGGAGATAACCCATGTGTTTATTTTACTACAGCAATTTTGTTTTGTTGAGTCTTGGAAGTTGTTTACTACTGTAGCAACCTCTCCTTATCATGTTTTTGTGCCAAGTAAAGTTTCTATGTCAAAGTTGATGTTATATTTGGGATCGCTGCGCAGAAACAGCATTGCTGTCTGTCACGAATCTGGGCACAGTTCTCTGTAGAAAATTCGAAAAAATATGCCAATTTACGAGCGTGATCCTCAGATATGTACGCAACTTTCATTAGTTTTGAGTTTTTCCATTTGAGCAAGTCTGGTGCCATCTTAAAATTCGTCTTTACGGACTGTTCTGTTTTTGACAGATTCTGCCTTTTATTTCGCATTGCCGCTTTTGTTAAGTTGAATGAGTTTCTTTGTTCCATTAACTTTCAGAAGTTTTGTGCAATGTCCAGAAGTGTTAAGAATGATTGTGTTACCTCTGAACATGTGAATTTTGATTATGCACTAACCCTCTAATGAGTTTGCTTGAAGTTTGGTGTGAAGGAAGTTTTCAAGGGTCAATAGAAGAGGGTGATATAATGTGATCGAGAAGAGTGAAAGGTCTAAGCTTGGGGATGCCCGGTGGTTCATCCCTGCATATTTCAAGAAGACTCAAGCATCTAAGCTTGGGGATGCCCAAGCCATCCCCTTCTTCATCGACAACTTATCAGGTTTCTTCTAGTGAAACTATATTTTTATTCGGTCACATCTTATGTATTTTACTTGGAGCGTCTGTGTGCTTTTATTTTTGTTTTTGTTTTGTTATCTTAGTTCTCTGAATAAGTTCATCCTTGTGTGGGAGAGAGACACGCTCCGCTGGTTCGTATGAACACATGTGTTCTTAGCTCATAATATTCATGGCGAAGTTTCTTCTTCGTTGAATTGTTATATGGTTGGAATTGGAAAATGCCACATGTAGTAATTGCTATAATGTCTTGGGTAATGTGATACTTGGCAATTGTTGTGCTCATGTTTAAGCTCTTGCATCATATACTTTGCACCTATTAGTGAAGAAATACATAGAGCATGCTAAAATTTGGTTTGCATAATTGGTCTCTCTAAGGTCTAGATAATATCTAGTATTGAGTTTTGAACAACAAGGAAGACAGTGTAGAGTCTTATAATGTTTACAATATGTCTTTTATGTGAGTTTTGCTGCACTTGTTCATCCTTGAGTTTGCTTCAAATAACCTTGCTAGCCTAAACCTTGTATCGAGGGGGAATACTTCTCATGCATCCAAAATCCTTGAGCCAACTACTATGCCATTTGTGTCCACCATACCTACCTACTACATGGTATTTCTCCGCCATTCCAAAGTAAATTGCTTGAGTGCTACCTTTAAACCATTCAAAATTTATCACCTCTGATTTGTGTCAATGTTTTATAGCTCATGAGGAAGTATGTGGTGTTTATCTTTCAATCTTGTTGGGCAACTTTCACCAATGGACTAGTGGCTTCATCCGCTTATCCAATAATTTTAAAGAGTTGGCAATGGGATTCCCAGTCCCAAATTAATTAACAAAAATAGACACTCCTCCATGGTATGTGATTGTTGGACGGCACCCGAAGGATTCGGTTAGCCATGGCTTGAGAAAGCAAAGGTGGGGAGGAGTGTCATCATAATAAAACTAAAATAAAAAGGCACTCCTTCATGGTATGAGATTGTTGGCAGGCACCCGAGGATTCGGTTAGCCATGGTTTGTGAAAGAAAGGTTGGAAGGAGTGCCACCCAAAAATAAAATAAAATGGGAGCCGCTCTTTGAAGGTTTGTCTGGCAAGGGGGTTAGAGTGCCCACTACCATTCGTTGACAACAACAAACACTTCTCAAAATTTTACTTTTATGCTCTCTTTATGTTTTCAAAACCAAAGCTCTAGCACAAATATAGCAATCGATGCTTTCCTCTTTGAAGGGCCATTCTTTTACTTTTTATGTTGAGTCAGTTTACCTATCTCTCTCCACCTCAAGAAGCAAACACTTGTGTGAACTGTGCATTGATTCCTACATACTTGCATATTGCATTTGTTATATTGCTCTATGTTGACAATTATCCATGAGATATACATGTTACAAGTTGAAAGCAACCGCTGAAACTTAATCTTCCTTTGTGTTGCTTCAACACCTTTACTTTGATTTATTGCTTTATGAGTTAACTCTTATGCAAGACTTATTGATGCTTGTCTTGAAGTACTATTCATGAAAAGTCTTTGCTATATGATTCACTTGTTTACTCATGTCATTACCTTTGCTTTGATCGCTGCATTCATTACATATGTTTACAAATAGTATGATCAAGATTATGATGGCATGTCACTTCAGAAATTATCTTTGTTATCGTTTTACCTGCTCGGGACGAGCAGAACTAAGCTTGGGGATGCTGATACGTCTCAACGTATCGATAATTTCTTATGTTCCATGCTACTTTATTGATGATACCTACATGTTTTATGCACATTTTATGTCGTATTTACGCATTTTACGGAACTAACCTATTAACAAGATGCCGAAGTGCCAGTTCCTGTTTTCTGCTGTTTTTGGTTTCAGAAATCCTAGTAACGAAATATTCTCGGAATTGGACGAAATCACCTCCCAGGTTCCTATTTTCCACGAAGCTTCCAGAACACCCGGGAAGGACCAGAGGGGGGGCACTGGGCCCCCAGACCATAGGCCGGCGCGGCCCAGGCCCTGGCCGCGCCGCCTTATGGTGTCGCCACCCCTTCGACCCTCTGCGCCGCCTCTTCGCCTATATAAAGCCCTGCATCGAAAACCCTTACGAGAGAAAGCCACGATACGAGAAAAGTTCCAGAGCCGCCGTCATCGCGAAGCCAAGATCGGGGGGAGGAGTCTCTGTTCCGGCACCCTGCCGGAGCGGGGAAGTGCCCCGGAAGGCTTCTCCATCGACACCGCTGCCATCTCCACCGCCATCTTCATCACCGCTGCTCCCATGAGGAGGGAGTAGTTCTCCATTGAGGCTCGGGGCTGTACCGGTAGCTATGTGGTTAATCTCTCTCCTATGTACCTCAATACAATGATCTCATGAGCTGCTTTACATGATTGAGATTCATATGAGTTTTGTATCACTACTATCTATGTGCTACTCTAGTGATGTGTTATTAAAGTAGTTTTATTCCTCCTGCATGTGTGCAAAGGTGACAGTGCGTGCACCGTGTTAGTACTTGGTTTATGCTATGATCATGATCTCTTGGAGATTGCGAAGTTAACTATTGCTATGATAATATTGATGTGATCTATTCCTCCTACATATGCATGAAGGTGACAGTGTGCATGCTATGCTAGTACTTGGTTTAGTCTTTTGATCTATCTTACACTAAAGGTTACTAAAATATGAGCATTATTGTGGAGCTTGTTAACTCCGGCATTGAGGGTTCGTGTAATCCTACGCAATGTGTTCATCATCCAACAAAAGTGTAGAGTATGCATTTATCTATTCTGTTATGTGATCAATGTTGAGAGTGTCCACTAGTGAAAGTCTAATCCCTAGGCCTTGTTCCCAAATACTGCTGAGTTACTCTGCTTGTTTCTTGTTTTTCTGTGTTACTACTGCTGCAATACTACCACCATCAGCTGCACGCCGGCAAGCACTTTTCTGGCGCCGTACTCTGCTCATACTTATTCATACCACCTGTATTTCACTATCTCTTCGCCGAACTAGTGCACCTATTAGGTGTGTTGGGGACACAAGAGACTTCTTGCTTTGTGGTTGCAGGGTTGCATGAGAGGATATCTTTGACCTCTTCCTCCCTGAGTTCGATAAACCTTGGGTGATCCACTTAAGGGAAAACTTGCGCTGTTCTACAAACCTCGCACTTGGAGGCCCAACACTGTCTGAGGAAAGGAGGGGAACGTAGACATCAGTCATATTTATGCATTTTGGAACTAACCTATTAACAAGATGCCGAAGAGCCGGTTGCTGTTTTCTGCTGTTTTTGGTTTCAGAAATCCTAGTAAGGAAATATTCTCGAATTGGACGAAACTTTCGCCCGGGTCCTATTTTTGCACGAAGCTTCCGGAAGACCGAAGAGATAACGAAGTGGGGCCACGAGGCAAGGGGACGGGCGGCGCGGCCCAGCCCCGCCGCGCGGCCCTACCCCTGGGCTCCTCGTGTGGCCCCCGTTGACCTTCCGCCTACTTAAAGTCTCGTCGCGAAACCCCGTACCGAGAGCCACGATACGGAAAACCTTCCCGAGACGCGCCGCCGCGAATCCCATCTCGGGGATTCGGGAGATCGCCTCCGGCACCCTGGGAGGGGATTCATCTCCCGGAGGACTCTTCATCGCCATGATCGCCTCCGGAGTGATGAGTGAGTAGTTCACCCCTGGACCATGGGTCCATAGCAGTAGCTAGATGGTCGTCTTCTCCTTGTTGTGCTTCATTGTTGGATCTTGTGAGCTGCCTAACATGATCAAGATCATCTATCTGTAATTCTATATGTTGTGTTTGTCGGGATCCGATGGATAGAGAGTACTATGATTATGGTGATTATCAATCTATTGTTTATGTGTTGTTTATGATCTTGCATGCTCTCCGTTATTAGTAGAGGCTCTGGCCAAGTTTGTACTCTTAACTCCAAGAGGGAGTATTTATGCTCGATAGTGGGTTCATGCCTCCATTGAATCTGGGACAGTGACAGAAAGTTCTAAGGTTGTGGATGTGCTGTTGCCACTAGGGATAAAACATTGATTCTATGTCTAAGGATGTAGTTGTCGATTACATTACGCACCATACTTAATGCAATTGTCTGTTGCTTTGCAACTTAATACTGAATGGGGTTCGGATGATAACCTGAAGGTGGACTTTTTAGGCATAGATGCGGTTGGATGGCGGTCTATGTACTTTGTCGTAATGCCCAATTAAATCTCACTATATTTATCATATCATGTATATGCATTGTTATGCCTTTCTCTATTTGTCAATTGCCCGACTGTAATTTGTTCACCCAACATGCTTTTATCTTATGGGAGAGACACCTCTAGTGAACTGTGGACCCCGGTCCTATTCTTTACATAGCATACAATCTACTGCAATTGTGTTTTACTGTTTTCTTTGCAAACATCTTCCACTCGATACGTTTAATCCTTTGTTACAGCAAGCCGGTGAGATTGACAACCTCACTGTTTCGTTGGGGCAAAGTACTTTGGTTTTGTTGTGCGATTCCACGTTGGTGCCGGAATCCTGTTGTTGCGCCGCATCACATTTCGCCACCATCAACCTTCAACGTGCTTCTTGGCTCCTCTGGTTCGATTAAACCTTGGTTTCTTTCTGAGGGAAAACTTGCCTTTGTGCGCATCATACCTTCCTCTTGGGGTTCCCAACGGACGTGTACATTTACGCGCATCAAGCCTCCGCCGTTGCGGGGAGATCAAGACACGCTGCAAGGGGAGTCTCCACTTCTCAATCTCTTTACTTTGTTTTTGTCTTGCTTATTTTATTTACTACTTTGTTTGCTGCACCTAAACAAAACACAAAAAAATTAGTTGCTAGTTTTACTTTGTTTTTGTCTTGCTCTCTATATCAAAAACACACAAAAAATTAGTTACTTGTCTTTACTTTATTCGCCTTGTTTACTTTTTGCTTATTGCATTATGTTTCCTTTTAATTTTACCACAAAAGACATACCGGTAGGACGTGGGTCTATAGTTGGGAGAAATAATATAGAAGAATTTTTCAATCATGTTAGTATTACTGAAGATTTTGAAGATAGACACTTGGTAGAACTTGCACCCACCTATGAAATTGCTGCTGCTGCTTTAGTTCGCATGTTGGAAACTAAATTTGTTAATCTCAATCCTATAATCCAACACATGTTTCTTACACTTGGTGATATGGAAGAAGGGGAAAAGAAAGATTTTGTTTTAGAAACCCTTCTTAGAGAATTTGGTGGTCTAGCAAGAGAGGCTAGAAAGGTTTTTGCTAAATTTAATATGCTAGGTTCTCATACCAATTTTATTGGTCTCCTTGAAAAAATGGACATGGATAGAATAAGGTACACTAATAACATTAATGATGGTGGGGAAATCAAAGCACCAATACCATGTAAACTCCTAGCTATGAATGATGCACTAGAAAATAACTATGCTTGGCTTGTTCCTGAAAATTTGTTCGATGAGAGTAGCAAGCCTAAGACTAATGAAAAGGGAGACGCTAAAACTTATATATCAAACATACTATGCTTGGTTGAGAAAACTCCCAACACCTCTGGTAAGAATGTTGATGCTTCTACTCTTGATAATACTTGATTTGCACTTTCTGCACCTAGCTGAAAGGCGTTAAAGAAAAGCGCTTATGGGAGACAACCCATGTTTTTACCTACAGCAATTTTTTGTTTTGTTGAGTCTTGGAAGTTGTTTACTACTGTAGCAACCTCTCCTTATCATGTTTTTGTGCCAAGTAAAGTTTCTATGTCAAAGTTGATGTTATATTTAGGATCGCTGCGCAGAAACAGCATTGCTGTCTGTCACGAATCTGGGCACAGTTCTCTGTAGAAAATTCGAAAAAATCTGCCAATTTACGAGCGTGATCCTCAGATATGTACGCAACTTTCATTAGTTTTGAGTTTTTCCATTTGAGCAAGTCTGGTGCCAGCTTTAAATTCGTCTTTACGGACTGTTCTGTTTTTGACAGATTCTGCCTTTTATTTCGCATTGCCTCTTTTGCTATGTTGGATTCATTTCTTTGATCCATTAATGTCCAGTAGCTTTATGCAATGTCCAGAAGTGTAAAGAATGTTTGTGTCACCTCTGAATGAGTGAATTATTAATTGTGCACTAACCCTCTAATGAGTTTGATTGAAGTTTGGTGTGAAGGAAGTTTTCAAGGGTCAAGAGAGGAGTATGATATACTATGATCAGGAGGAGTGAAAGCTCTAAGCTTGGGGATGCCCCGTGGTTCACCCCTGCATATTTTAAGAAGACTCAAGCGTCTAAGCTTGGGGATGCCCAAGGCATCCCCTTCTTCATCGACAACATCATCAGGTTCCTCCCCGAAACTATATTTTTATTCAGTCACATCTTGTGTTCTTTACTTGGAGCGTCGGTTTGTTTTTGTTTTTGTTTTTGTTTGAATAAAATGGATCCTAGCATTCACTTTGTGGGAGAGAGACACGCTCCGCTGTTGCATATGGACAAATATGTCCTTAGGCTTTACTCATAATGTTCATGGCGAAGTTTCTTCTTCGTTAAATTGTTATATGGTTGGAATTGGAAAATGCTACATGTAGTAATTCTAAAATGTCTTGGATAATGTGATACTTGGCAATTGTTGTGCTCATGTTTAAGCTCTTGCATCATATGCTTTGCACCCATTAATGAAGAAATACATAGAGCTTGCTAAAATTTGATTTGCATATTTGGTCTCTCTAAGGTCTAGATAATATCTAGTATTGAGTTTTGAACAACAAGGAAGACGGTGTAGAGTCTTATAATGTTTACAATATGTCTTTTATGTGAGTTTTCTGCACTTGTTCATCCTTGAGTTTGCTTCAAATAACCTTGCTAGCCTAAACCTTGTATCGAGAGGGAATACTTCTCATGCATCCAAAATCCTTGAGCCAACTACTATGCCATTTGTGTCCACCATACCTACCTACTACATGGTATTTCTCCGCCATTCCAAAGTAAATTGCTTGAGTGCTACCTTTAAAATTCCATCATTCACCTTTGCAATATATAGCTCATGGGACAAAATAGCCTTAAAAACTATCGTAGTATTGAATATGTACTTATGCACTTTATCTTTTATTAAGTTGCTTGTTGTGCGATAACCATGCTTCTGGGGAACGCCATCAACTATTGTTGAATATCATGTGAGTTGCTATGCATGTCCGTCTTGTCTGAAGGATCTATCATTTTAGTGGTTGGAGCATGCAAAATTGTTAGAGAAGAACATTGGGCCGCTAACTAAAGCCATGAATCATGGTGGAAGTTTCAGTTTGGACATATATCCTCAATCTCATATGAGAATAATAATTGTTGCTACATGCTTATGCATTTAAGAGGAGTCCATTATCTGTTGTCCATGTTGTCCCGGTATGGATGTCTAAGTTGAGAATAATCAAAAGCGAGAAATCCAAAATGCGAGCTTTCTCCTTAGACCTTTGTACAGGCGGCATGGAGGTACCCCTTTGTGACACTTGGTTGAAACATGGCATGCAAAGATCCGGTAGTCCAAGCTAAGTAGGACGAGGTGCGGACACTATTAGTACACTATGCATGAGGCTTGCAACTTGTAAGATATAATTTACATAACTCATATGCTTTATTACTACCGTTGACAAAATTGTTTCATGTTTTCAAAATAAAAGCTCTAGCACAAATACAGCAATCGATGCTTTCCTCTTTGAAGGACCATTCTTTTACTTTTATTGTTGAGTCAGTTTACCTATCTCCTTCCACCTTAAGAAGCAAACACTTGTGTGAACTGTGCATTGATTCCTACATACTTGCATATTGCACTTGTTATATTACTTTATGTTGACAATATCCATGAGATATATATGTTATAAGTTGAAAGCAACGCTGAAACTTAATCTTCCTTTGTGTTGCTTCAACACCTTTACTTTGATTTATTGCTTTATGAGTTAACTCTTATGCAAGACTTATTGATGCTTGTCTTGAAGTACTATTCATGAAAAGTCTTTGCTTTATGATTCAGTTGTTTACTCATGTCATTACCATTGTTTTGATCGCTGCATTCATTACATATGTTTACAAATAGTATGATCAAGATTATGATGGCATGTCACTTCAGAAATTATCTTTGTTATCGTTTTACCTGCTCGGGACGAGCAGAACTAAGCTTGGGGATGCTGATACGTCTCCAACGTATCGATAATTTCTTATGTTCCATGCTACTTTATTGATGATACCTACATGTTTTATGCACATTATATGTCATATTTATGCATTTTCTGGAACTAACCTATTAACAAGATGCGAAGAGCAGCTTGCTGTTTTTGCTGTTTTTGGTTTCAGAAATCCTAGTAAGGAAATATTCTCGGAATTGGACGAAACTTTCGCCCGGGTCCTATTTTTGCACGAAGCTTCCGAAGACCGAAGAGATAACGAAGTGGGGCCACGAGGCAGCCGACAGGGGGCGGCGCGGCCCAGGCCCGCGCGGCCCTACCCCTGGGCTCCTCGTGTGGCCCCCGCGTTGACCTTCCGCCTACTTAAAGTCTCGTCGCGAAATCCCGACCGAGAGCCACGATACGGAAAACCTTCCGAGACGCGCCGCCGAATCCCATCTCGGGGGATTCAGGAGATCGCCTCCGGCACCCTGCCGGAGAGGGGATTCATCTCCGGAGGACTCTTCATCGCCATGATCGCCTCGGAGTGATGAGAGTGAGTAGTTCCCTGGACCATGGGTCCATAGCAGTAGCTAGATGGTCGTCTTCTCCTTGTTGTGCTTCATTGTTGGATCTTGTGAGCTGCCTAACATGATCAAGATCATCTATCTGTAATTCTATATGTTGTGTTTGTCGGGATCCGATGGATAGAGAGTACTATGATTATGATGATTATCAATCTATTGTTTATGTGTTGTTTATGATCTTGCATGCTCTCCGTTATTAGTAGAGGCTCTGGCCAAGTTTGTACTCTTAACTCCAAGAGGGAGTATTTATGCTCGATAGTGGGTTCATGCCTCCATTGAATCTGGGACAGTGACAGAAAGTTCTAAGGTTGTGGATGTGCTGTTTCCACTAGGGATAAAACATTGATTCTATGTCTAAGGATGTAGTTGTCGATTACATTACGCACCACTTAATGCAATTGTCTGTTGCTTTGCAACTTAATACTGAATGGGGTTCGGATGATAACCTGAAGGTGGACTTTTTAGGCATAGATGCAGTTGGATGGCGGTCTATGTACTTTGTCGTAATGCCCAATTAAATCTCACTATATTTATCATATCATGTATATGCATTGTTATGCCTTTCTCTATTTGTCAATTGCCCACTGTAATTTGTTCACCCAACATGCTTTTATCTTATGGGAGAGACACCTCTAGTGAACTGTGGACCCCGGTCCTATTCTTTACATAGCATACAATCTCTGCAATTGTGTTTTACTGTTTTCTTTGCAAACATCTTCCACTCGATACGTTTAATCCTTTGTTACAGCAAGCCGGTGAGATTGACAACCTCACTGTTTCGTTGGGGCAAAGTACTTTGGTTTTGTTGTGCAGATTCCACGTTGGCGCCGGAATCCCTGTTGTTGCGCCGCATCACATTTCGCCACCATCAACCTTCAACGTGCTTCTTGGCTCCTCCTGGTTCGATTAAACCTTGGTTTCTTTCTGAGGGAAAACTTGCCACTGTGCGCATCATACCTTCCTCTTGGGGTTCCCAACGGACGTGTACATTTACGCGCATCAAGGTGCTGCCTGAAAATCGCATTCTGCCAGCGCAGGGAAGTCAGGAGACTCTGCAGGATGGGTTCGCTGTTGTTGGGCTCGGAGGATCTGCTCTTGGAAAACAAGGGAACCCGTTGACCGACAGCTCCCTTAGCATGCTGGGCCAGGCCGGTCCGTTCCGTTCCTCTTCAAGGTGGATGAGAAGAAGGACAGGATGCACTCCGTCGCCGCACAAGCGCCACCTCGCTCTGATGTGCTGCCAGCTGCTAGGGACCGCAAGGGGAAGGGCCCATTGGGCCAAGCCGAGGCCCAGCCAATTCAAATTCAAATGGCTGCCGCGCCAGTGAGCCCACGCAACGAGATTGTGGTGCTCCGCTCCGAATCTGCGAGCCTACCAGATCTCAACGAGCCGGCTCCTATCTCGCCGATTGTTATCAGGACGACGGCCACTGTCACTTACCGCCGACGCAGCTCAAGAATTCAGAAGATGCAAGATGGTCGAAGGGTGGACTTGGTGGAACGCGCCTCACAGCGCAAGGCCTCGGGCGCTGGTGACTCTGACTCGTCCATCAACACGGCAACCACCCGCCGCCGCAAGACAAGGAGGATCCCAGACATCAACGTTGTGGCGCCGCTTCCCATCACCTCAACGCCACCGCAGATGGAGCGCCAGACGCTGATGGACCTCGCTGGGTGCTGCGGTATCACGATGGACATGGTCGATGTGGCTCTGAAGAACCAGGAAGCCGAAGCGAGCTCGGAGAGGACTGTCTCCCATGGCTAGGTCGACGTTCCTGCGTCTAGTTCCTGTCTGGTGTTATGTAGTTAGGGTGCTTTTATTTACCCGCCAGCATTTCCCTTTCCTTCAAAGTTGGGTTTGCTCACATTAGGTGATGCGCTAGACCAACATTGCATTTTACTTTCCTCCACCGCTTGTAACGCACCCTGTAACACCAACAGTTTGTTCCAAGTCTGTTGCTTAGCCTCTGTCTCCTTTTTGCTTCACAACACTGCATCTCATCTTGCATTGCATAGCTACCTTCTTATCCGGGGACTCCTGGGTTCCAAATGAAATTTTTATTTTGGAACACTAGAGGACTTGGCGATGACAACAAAAACTCGATAGTATTTAAGCAGATTGCTGAGGCAGGGGCAAACATCGTTTTCATTCAAGAAACTAAGCTCACTGAGATCAACATTTTCAAGGCAAAGCAATTTCTTTCGCCTAAATTCACAAACTTTGCATACCAGCCATCAGAAGGCGCATCAGGTGGTACCCTCATTGCTTGGTCAGATAAGGATCTTGATGTCACTGAGATTATGAAAAACAAGTACTCAATTATTGTCCATGCTAAATCCATGTCTGACGACACTGCTATCACTGTCACCAATGTTTATGCTCCATGTGATGCCACGGACAAGACAATTTTTTTGATGATATGCGAGTTCTACAATACTCTGTCCTTGGCCGATGGGTACTGGCAGGTGATTTCAATATCTATAGATATGCTCATGAGAAAAATAATAACAACATCGCCTGGAATGAAATGGAAGCCTTCAATGACTGGATAAACGAGCTGGAGCTCATGGACATTGACATATGCAACTCCAAGTTCACCTGGACTAACAAGAGACGAGATCCAACCCTTATCAAATTAGACAGAGTCCTTGTTAATCTACAATGGGGACAGAAATTCATGAACTCTGACTGCAAAACACTGGACAGACCAACGTCAGATCACAAGCCACTACTGTTGGACAATGCTGCACCTACTACTAGATCCGACATATTCAAATATGACGACCACTGGCTAGTCTGCAATGATCTGATTCAAATAACAAAGGATATTCTCATGAGGGGAACGAGGGACATGGCTCCTGTCACCAGGTTAAACCATAGGCTACGCTCGGTCAGGGCAGCCACTAGAGCATGGCAGAAGCAGCACAAATCTCTCAAAACAATTCTCTCAAATACTAATCACATGGTTAAATTCTTTGACGCTGTGGAGGAATGGAGGCAGCTAAATAATATTGAGTTCGTTTTCAGACAGCTTTGTCAGGACAAAAGCAAGCAATTGAGTTTGGCTGAAGCCAAGCATTGGAAGACAAGAGCCAAGATCAAGTGGTGTCAGCTCGGTGATGAAAATTCAAAGTTTTTTCACACAATGGCCACTTATAGATACAGGAGAAACAGGATAAGATTTCTATCACACAACGGCACTGAATTCTTTCAGGATAAAGAAAACTGAGCATTGCTACTGAATATTTTGCTGAGATTTTCTCTGAAAATAGGAATTGGGCACCGAATATCAACCTACATACTATATATGAATCTCAGACTGAACAACTGCAGTCCCTTGATGATTCCTTCTCATGGGATGAAATTCACAAATCAATTTAGTCATTGCCGGCTGGCAAGAGCCCAGGTCCAGATGGATTTTCCAATGAATTCTACAAGATCTATATACATGAACTAAAGCAAGATTTGCTGGCTCTCTTCCAAGCTTGGCATGACCTAACTTTTGACCTATCTGGTGTCAACCTGGCCTTCATTGCTATACTACCAAAACAAGAAAATCCACAGGTGATCAAAGACTACCGGCCAATATCTCTGCAACACTCCATCCCTAAGCTCATTGCCAAGGTCATGGCAAACAGGTTACAGCCGAAGATCACAAAACTAGTTGACTCTATGCAATCTGGGTTTATAAAAGACAGGTCTATTGTGGAAAATTTTGCTGCTGCCATAGATATGGTTCAGTCTGGGAACAAGTTGAAGAGGCCAATTATTGTCCTCAAATTAGACTTCCAAAAGGCTTTTGATACTATACATTGGGAAGCAATTTATCATACACTAACAGCCAGAGGATTCCCAGACAAATGGATACAATGGGTCAGAGAACTGCTCCAGACCTCTCAGGCACAAATGATAGTAAATGGACAATGTGGCAGAAAATTCAAAGTACAAAGGGGTGTCAGGCAAGGGGATCCTCTGTCTCCATATATTTTCATCATTATGGCTGATATTTTGCAACAGATGATACGTAAAGCTTATGACTCTGGATATTTACAACACCCAATTAGTCAAGGATCGCCATTACCTGCCTTGCAGTACGCCGATGACACCTTGCTCATCATTCAGGGGACAGTCCAACATGCCACCTTTGCGAAGCACATTCTGGATGCTTTCTCTAAATTCACTGGATTGCATATTAATTATCAAAAGAGTACCTTTGTGCCAATGCACCTGGCACAACAGGTACAAATCGACACTTCTTCAATACTGGGATGCACTCCTGCAACGTTGCCATGCACATACCTTGGGCTGCCACTCTCAATATGCAAAATCTCCAATCAAATGCTGCAACCAATTATCAATAAAATTCAGAAAAGGCTGCCAGGATGGATGCCTAGGCTTATGTCTTCTGGAGGTAGAATTCAGATGATTAATTCTGTCCTCTCTGCAATCCCAAACTTCTTCATGGCCTGCATTGAATGGGATCAAGCCAGTGTTGAGGCTGTTGACAAGCTTAGAAGAGCTTTTCTTTGGAAAAACAGGGAGAAAATCCAAGGAGGCCACTGCCTCGTCGGTTGGGACATTGTCACTATGCCCAGAAGACAAGGGGGTCTTGGTGTTAGGGACCTAAGGGCGCACAACAAAGCAGTCATGGCAAATTTCACCGCCAAACTGCTTTCGACTAGGGACAGTCCATGTTTTTCATGGCTTGCCAACCGCTACATGCAAGATCACATACCAACAACAACTGCTCGCCTTGATTCACCGTTTTGGAGATCAATCTGTAACCTAATACCCACTGTGCAAAATGCAACTATTTGCAATCAAAATTCTGCCAGTCGAACCTCCTTCTGGAAAGATAAATGGACTACGCTGGGGAGACTACATATTACTATGCCAGTTCTATTCTCCTTTGCAGTGGATACTGACTGCTCAGTCGCTTCTCAGTTTAATGGGCTAATTTGGGAGATCAGCATGTTTCAACCCTTGTCTATGACTGCTCAAGCACAGCTGCAAACGCTAATGGCTGAGCTAGCAAACACTCAACTGCCACACAACCCTACTGGCAAAAGGCTCATGATGAACACTGGTAAGCAGCTTACAGCAAAGGATTTCTACAGGCTTTTCACAGACCGAGGTTTGATTTGGGAGGGATACAAATGGGTATGGCAAAAGGTCATCCCTCTTAGGCACAAATTTTTCCTATGGTTAGCTTTCCGAGGAAGGCTAAATACCAAGGATAATATGGTGAAGAAGACCTGGTGCTCAGATGCGGGATGCGACCAGTGCCCAGCACTAGAATCTATACATCATATCACCCTACATTGCAAGCAATCTACATGGGTCTGGGAACAGCTCGGACAAGCCCAAAGCGCAGCAACTGCTAGCTCCATCAGCCAGTTCATCCTCATCACTGATGGATAAGTTAAATCCAAAACTTGGTCGGTCTGCGCCGTGGCATGCTTTCATGGCTTATGGAAAGCGAGGAACGACAAGGTGTTCAACCATAAGCAAATTACTAGACAAGCGCTTCTAAGCCAGATCGCCAATGAATTGTTGCTCTGGAGCAAACGATCGACTAAGCTGCAACCACAGATCAAGCTATGGGCTGACAAGCTTCTTGCTCAATAGGAGCCCTTTTGTTTTTTATTTCCTCTTTTTTTCCCCCTCCAGGGCTGCCCCTGGCTTGTAAATCCATCCCCAACCCCCTTGTAACTTCTCTGGTTACCATAAGGTGTACGCAACTACACCTTCATATATAGAAATATATATCACTCAAAAAAATAGAAGTGTAAAGCTTAAAATGATGCCTTTTGACTACCATGCCATTTGTCAGGCTCGTAGTCAAAATTATGCAGTTCACTTTTCTGGCAATGTTGTTGGATTATTACAAAAGCGTCGAATATTAAACTACTTCATGCAGTTGCTTAAGGTGGGCATATCCCGTGGTGCAAAATTTAGAAAAATATATATTTCCTTCTCAAATGTATTTTCATTAAAAAAATTGCGAACCACCCTTTAGTTATAGGGATTTCTATTTTCGTGCCCTCGGGTCCTTAGTTGTGTGCTCAGTTTTCCCCAGCTCCTTAGTTTTTCCTCAGTTTTACCCAAACGTTTGTCTGAAACCATCACACGTGATGTAACGGCCGGTTGCCCGACGGTTGACCGTTATCTTCTGACTAGTGGGGCCACGTAGAGCCTGCAAAGACACGTCAGACCATGCATCTTTGTTTGACCGTAAGCATCGCTGTATCCCTGACCAAAACGCGAACGAGTGGGGCTTCGGTATATCAAATGACAAGTGGGGCCATGACGCTGATACAAGGGGCAATACACGGGTAGGATTAGATTTTTAAACGGAGCTCTACAGCGATGGCACGGAGGAGGTGGCATGCGGGGTGCCGAGATGAGATCGACGTCCACAAAGAACTGCATGAGGCGAGACCAGACGCATTAGATAGATATGAACTAGACGCGTTTAACCATGCAAAGAAGAGAAGAAATGGTCGACGACATCGACGACCACCTCAAAACTTTGACTGACCGTGTCGGACACGAACGCGAGCAATGTAGAGAAAACTAGTGTCTCTCCTTTCTGGCGTGTATAGGTGGGTGCTAGGAGAGTGTGGTGGCGAAGGGAAAGACCTCGCGGCGGTCTGTGGCGTCCAGCATAGCGGGTCGGCGTGGCCGTGCCCACAGCGGCGTGCATGCATGTTCGGCATTGGCATCAGCATGTACGTTCGGCATTGGCCTCGGCGGTATCTCTGGTGTGTCAGTGATCGAATGAGGGGACGGGATTGAGGGTGCATCCCGACGTTGACCTAGCAGTGGCGGCGAGCATAGCCGTTCTGACCATGCCGATATCGGCATCGGCATCGTTTGGAGGCTGTGGTGCTCGAATCAAGTTGGGATTTGTTTCTTGTAGGCCAAAATGAATTTGAAACAATTTTCATGTTGAAGGTTAGGTAACGAAAGTTTGTAACTATCCCAAAATTATACTAGCGCCATGGTGAGGTTCTTTTTGATAGAGCTATACGGTTGGGCAAACTTTTTTGACACTTTTTAGATAGGGTTCCTTGTTGTTACACGTATGGCATCATGTATGGAAAATTTGGGGTCATTTGGAGATGTTCGAAAAAATCACTTTGCTTAAGCGCATGCCGTTTCGTCTCGCTGAAACCAGCTTTTCTAACAAGGTGATTTTTTCTACCTTCTCTAAATAACCTCAAATTTCATACAGCTGATCTTCTATACATAGATAGATAGATTGTTTCGTTTTTACATTTTTCGAACATTTTATTTCCCTTTATAATACCCAATTGATTTTCAGGTCAAAACCTCGAAAAACAGCATCATGTATGGCATCATTTTCACCCTAAATTTCAAATTTTCTGAAACTTTCCCTTTTAGATATTCCTTGTTGTTATAGGTATGCCATCATGTATGCCAAACTTGGTTAGGTCTCACTGAAACCAGCTTTTGTAACAAATTAGGTTTTTTCTGCCTTCTCTAAATGACCTCAAAAATCATACGTGATAGGTTTATCATTCTATACAAAGATAGATGGTTTATCATTTTTTGCGTGAAAAGTAATGGCTACAACAAATTGTTGATGGTTTATCATTTTTTTGCGTGAAAAGTAATGGCAACAACAAATCGGTGATGCATGGTTTATCATATTTTTTGCGCGAAAAGTAATGGCAACAACAAATTGTTGATGGTTTATCATTTTTTGCGTGAAAAGTAATGGCTACAACAAATTGTTGATGGTTTATCATTTTTTGCGTGAAAAGTAATGGCAACAACAAATCGGTGATGGTTTATCATTTTTTGCGTGAAAAGTAATGGCAACAACAAATCGGTGATGGTTTACTGTATCATTTTTTTTGCGTCAAAAGTAATGGCTACAACAAATTGTTGATGGTTTATCATTTTTTGCGTGAAAAGTAATGGCTACATCAAATTGTTGATGGTTTATCATTTTTTTGCGTGAAAAGTAATGGCAACAACAAATCGGTGATGGTTTATCATTTTTTTGCGTGAAAAGTAATGGTAACAACAAATCGGTGATGGTTTATCATTTTTTGCGTGAAAAATAACGCCAACAGAGAGACAGAGAGGGGTTATCCTGCCCGTTCCCTATATCATACGATCAACGGTCGGCGGGCACGATCCGCGTGACATGGGCTAGACCAATCAGGGCGATGATGCACGTCTGCGAGAATTTGTGAAGAGAGAGGGCAAAACTGAGTACTATCAAGAAACCAAGGGCACCTGAGTAGTAAATAGACTAAGGGATTCAAATATGAGATTTAAAAAATGGAAAATGCTTGTTTTGTACAATGAAACCCATCTTGGCCTACCTCAAACTATTTGCAATACCAATATACATCAGTGTGAGAATTGTGGCCTCATTTAGACAAAGTATGATTTGGGGGAAGCTGTTTTGGGAAGGGCTTATTGTGGAAAACCATGCACCTTCATAGCTACTAGGTGATTTGAGAAGTGGCAATTTGTGGTAAAACTTGATTTATCTATGATTTATCTATGATTTGAGAAGTGGCAATTTGTGGTAAAGACTCCATGAGTAAGTGCCACTCTTTTTAGGATTTTTTGCACATTAAATGACTCATTTAACTAGTTAATCCCATTTGTTGACTCTCTGTTGACCAGCCACTTGAGGGTAAAACTGAGTATATTGCACTAGCCAGTATTAGCACTCGAGGGGAAAATTGAGCACACAAAAAATGCTAGTATAAGACTCGAGGGTATACCTGAGTATATCTAAATTTCCAGGGTTAGACTCGAGGACACGTGCAATTGTTGACGCGTAGACGCGGGTCGCGGTGGAGAAGTCGAGACGTGCAATCGTGGACGCGTGTCGCGTTGCAGAAGTCCAAGACGTGCAGACGTGCACCTGTGCACGCGTAGGACGCGGGTCGCATTAACCACCCCTCGCCTTTATAGACGCCTCCTCGCACTCTCTCTGTCACTCTCACTCGCTCACGCATCGCCAACTCTCTCACGTCCCATCATCTTCTCCAAAGCAAAAAACCCTCTCCCTCTCCCTCTCCCTCTTCCTCTTCCTCCGCCGGAGAGATGGACAAGGAGAATGCCAATCCCATCGTCGAGGTGGGCTCAAAGCGCGACGCCTCCATCTTCGGCGCCGTCCCCTCTACGGACGCCGCCGCCGCCGTCGCCGGTGCATCGGAGGCTGCTGCCGCCGGTCAGATCCCGGCGGGATGGGACCCCTACGACCCCGCGCCGTACGTCCCGCCCCCGAACCCCTACGACACCTCCCTGGAGGACCCATGGAACGAGGTAACTACGGTTTGCTTCCTTTTTTGTTCCCCATTCCTTTTTGAACCCTATTTTTGCTGGTGTAGATGGATGAGTATTGGGCTAATATTTGCGCCGATTTTATTCCATTTTGTTTTGATCACTTCTTGATTTCGTTTAAGATTTGGGGTTCGGCTGTTCGGTTAATTTATGCAAGTAATATTGGATCTCAATTAGTTAATTTATGCAAGTAATCATGGGATCTCAATCAGTTATTTTATGCACTAATCAAAAGATATCAACCGTTTAATTTTGCAAATAATCTCGAATGTGTTCAAGTTCAGATCTAGTTCAGATCTAGAATCTGTTTCTTTGCCTATGATGAATGGTTGGGCACAAATTTTTACAGGGAGGGTTCAGCGAATGATGTCTACGTTCCCCCTCCTTTCCTGTAGACAGTGTTGGGCCTCCAAGAGCAGAGGTTTGTAGAACAGCAACAAGTTTTCCCTTAAGTGGATCACCCAAGGTTTATCGAACTCGGGAGGAAGAGGTCAAAGATATCCCTCTCATGCAACCCTGCAACCACAAAGCAAGAAGTCTCTTGTGTCCCCAACACACCTAATAGGTGCACTAGTTCGGCGAAGAGATAGTGAAATACAGGTGGTATGAATAAGTATGAGCAGTAGTACGGCGCCAGAAAAGTGCTTGCTGGCGTGCGGTTGATGGTAGTAATATTGCGGGAAGTAAACATGCAGTAGAACAGTAAACAAGCAGCGATAACAGTATTTAGGAACAAGGCCTAGGGATTATACTTTCACTAGTGGACACTCTCAACATTGATCGCATAATAAATAACTCTTTCTCATATGTGCTACATACACTCTTGTTTGATAATGAACATCATTCGTTGCGTAGGATTACACGAACCCTCAATGCCGGAGTTAACAAGCTCCACAACATTCGATATTCATGTTTAAGTAACCTTAGAGCATAATAGATCATTGCAAAATAAACCAAGAACTAACATAGCGCACGCACTGTCCACATTACACTATGAAGGAGGAATAGATCACATCAATACTATCATAATGACAATTAACTCCACGATCTACAAGAGATCATGATCATAGCCTACGACAAGAACCACACGGTGCACACACTAGCACCTTTACACCATGCAGGAGGAATAGACTACTTTAATAACATCACATGAGTAGCACATAAACTAGTAGCGATACAAAGCTCATCATATGGATCTCAATCATGTAAAGCAGCTCATGAGATCATTGTATTGAAGTACATAGGAGAGAGATTAACCACATAGCTACCGGTACAGCCCCGAGCCTCGATGGAGAACTACTCCCTCCTCATGGGAGCAGCAGCGTTGATGAAGATGGCGGTGGAGATGGCAGCGGTGTCGATGGAGAAGCCTTCGGGCACTTCCCCGCTCAGGGTGCCGGAACAGAGACTCCTGTCCCCCAGATCTTGGCTTCGCGATGGCGGCGGCTCTGGAAGGTTTCGCGTACCGTGGCTTCCTCCTTAAGGGTTTTCGATACGGAGGCTTTAAATAGGCGAAGAGGCAGCGCAGGAGGGTCGAAGGGGCGACCACACCATAGGGTGGCGCGGGCCCAGCCCTGGCCGCGCCACCCTATCATCTGGGCCCACCAGGGCCCTCCTGGTGGCTCTCGGGTGTTCGGATTCTTCCGGGCAAAATAGGAACCTGGGCGGTGATTTCGTCCAATTCCGAGAATATTTCGTTACTAGGATTTCTGAAACCAAAAACAGCAGAAAACAGGAACTGGCACTTCGGCATCTAGTTAATAGGTTAATTCCAGAAAATGCACGAATATGACATAAAGTGTGCATAAAACATGTAGGTATCATCAATAAAGTAGCATGGAACATAAGAAATTATCGATACGTTGGAGACGTATCAGCATCCCCAAGCTTAGTTCGCTCGTCCCGAGCAGGTAAAACGATAACAAAGATAATTTCTGAAGTGACATGCCATCATAACCTTGATCATACTATTGTAAACATATGTAATGAATGCAGCGATCAAAACAATGGTAATGACATGAGTAAACAAATGAATCATATGACAAAGACTTTTCATGAATAGTACTTCAAGACAAGCATCAATAAGTCTTGCATAAGAGTTAACTCATAAAGCAATAAATCAAAGTAAAGGTATTGAAGCAACACAAAGGAAGATTAAGTTTCAGCGGTTGCTTTCAACTTATAACATGTATATCTCATGGATATTGTCAACATAAAGTAATATAACAAGTGCAATATGCAAGTATGTAGGAATCAATGCACAGTTCACACAAGTGTTTGCTTCTTAAGGTGGAGGGAGATAGGTAAACTGACTCAACAATAAAAGTAAAAGAATGGTCCTTCAAAGAGGAAAGCATCGATTGCTATATTTGTGCTAGAGCTTTTATTTTGAAAACATGAAACAATTTTGTCAACGGTAGTAATAAAGCATATGAGTTATGTAAATTATATCTTACAAGTTGCAAGCCTCATGCATAGTATACTAATAGTGCCCGCACCTTGTCCTACTTAGCTTGGACTACCGGATCTTCGCAATGCCATGTTTCAACCAAGTGTCACAAAGGGGTACCTCCATGCCGCCTGTACAAAGGTCTAAGGAGAAAGCTCGCATTTTGGATTTCTCGCTTTTGATTATTCTCAACTTAGACATCCATACCGGGACAACATGGACAACAGATAATGGACTCCTCTTAAATGCATAAGCATGTAGCAACAATTATTATTCTCATATGAGATTGAGGATATATGTCCAAAACTGAAACTTCAACCATGATTCATGGCTTTAGTTAGCGGCCCAATGTTCTTCTCTAACAATATGCATGCTCCAATCATTAAGGTGGCAGATCCTTGAGACAAGACGGACATGCATAGCAACTCACATGATATTCAATAAAGAGTAATTGATGGCGTTCCCCAGAAGCATGGTTATCGCACAACAAGCAACTTAATAAGAGATAAAGTGCATAAGTACATATTCAATACTACGATAGTTTTTAAGGCTATTTTGTCCCATGAGCTATATATTGCAAAGGTGAATGATGGAATTTTAAAGGTAGCACTCAAGCAATTTACTTTGGAATGGCGGAGAAATACCATGTAGTAGGTAGGTATGGTGGACACAAATGGCATAGTAGTTGGCTCAAGGATTTGGATGCATGAGAAGTATTCCCTCTCGATACAAGGTTTAGGCTAGCAAGGTTATTTGAAGCAAACTCAAGGATGAACAGGTGCAGCAAAACTCACATAAAAGACATATTGTAAATATTATAAGACTCTACACCGTCTTCCTTGTTGTTCAAAACTCAATACTAGATATTATCTAGACCTTAGAGAGACCAAATATGCAAATCAAATTTTAGCAAGCTCTATGTATTTCTTCATTAATGGGTGCAAAGTATATGATGCAAGAGCTTAAACATGAGCACAACAATTGCCAAGTATCACATTATCCAAGACATTTTACCAATTACTACATGTAGCATTTTTCCAATTCCAACCATATAACAATTTAACGAAGAGGAAACTTCGCCATGAATATTATGAGCTAAGAACACATGTGTTCATACGAACCAGCGGAGCGTGTCTCTCTCCCACACAAGGATGAACTTATTCAGAGAATGAAAATAACAAAACAAAAACAAAAATAAAAGCACACAGACGCTCCAAGTAAAGAACATAAGATGTGACCGAATAAAAATATAGTTTCAAGAGAAGGAACCTGATACTTTGTCGATGAAGAAGGGGATGCCTTGGGCATCCCAAGCTTAGATGCTTGGGTCTTCTTGAAATATGCAGGGATGAACCACCGGGGCATCCCCAAGCTTAGACTTTTCATTCTTCTTGATCGTAGTATATCATCCTCCTCTCTTGACCCTTGAAAACTTCCTTCACACCAAACTTCAAGCAAACTCATTAGAGGGTTAGTGCATAATCAAAAATTCACATGTTCAGAGGTGACACAAACATTCTTTTCACTTCTGGACATTGCATAAAGCTACTGGACATTAATGGATCAAAGAAATGAATCCAACATAGCAAAAGAGGCAATGCGAAATAAAAGGCAGAATCAAAAACAGAACAGTCCGTAAAGACGAATTTAAAGCTGGCACCAGACTTGCTCAAATGGAAAAACTCAAAACTAATAAAAGTTGCGTACATATCTTAGGATCACGCTCGTAAATTGGCAGATTTTTTCGAATTTTCTATAGAGATCTGTGCCCAGATTCGTGACAGACAGCAATGCTGTTTCTGCGCAGCGATCCCAAATATAACATCAACTTTGACATAGAAACTTTACTTGGCACAAAAACATGATAAGGAGAGGTTGCTACAGTAGTAAACAACTTCCAAGACTCAACAAAACAAAAATTGCTGTAGTAAAATAAACACATGGGTTATCTCCCAAGAAGTTCTTTCTTTATAGCCATTAAGATGGGCTCAGCAATTTTGGTGATGCACCCGCAAGAAATAGTATTTGAAGCAAAAGAGAGCTTCAAGAGGCAAATTCAAAACACATTTAAGTCTAACATGCTTCCTATGCATAGGAATCTTGTAAATAAACAAGTTCATGAAGAGCAAAGTAACAAGCATAGGAAGATAAAACAAGTGTAGCTTCAAAAATTTCAGCACATAGAGAGGTGTTTTAGTAACATGAAAATTTTTACAACCATATTTTCCTCTCTCATAATAACTTTCAGTAGCAACATGAGCAAACTCAACAATATAACTATCACATAAAGCATTCTTATCATGAGTCTCATGCATAAAATAATTACTACTCCCAACATAAGCATAATCATTCTTATTAATTGTAGTGGGAGCAAATTCAACAAAGTAGCTATCAAATATAGGAGGTATATTATAATCATAATCAAATTTATCCTCCATAACAGGTGGTAACAAAAGACTACTATCATTATAATCATCATAAATAGGAGGCAAAGTATCATCAAAGTAAATTTTCTCCTCAATGCTTGGGGGACTAAAAATATCATGCTCATCAAAGCCAGCTTCCCCAAGCTTAGAATTTTCCATAGCATTAGCAACAATAGTGTTCAAAGCATTCATATTAATATGTTCCAAGGGTTTTTTAATTTTCGCATCAAACCATCCATGTCTTAAATCAGGAAATAGAATAAAAAGGTCATTGTTGTCCATTATGCCTAACTAGTGTAAACAAGAAGCCAAATGTCGCAATTGCAGAGTCTAAAGGAAATAGCTTCGAGCACACACACAATGGCGCCGAAAAGTACTGTTACCTGGAACCGAAGTATGAGTGCCTTTACCTTTCCTCCCCGGCAACGGCGCGGAAAAGTGCTTGATGTCTACGTTCCCCTCCTTTCCTGTAGACAGTGTTGGGCCTCCAAGAGCAGAGGTTTGTAGAACAGCGCAAGTTTTCCCTTAAGTGGATCACCCAAGGTTTATCGAACTCGGGGAGGAAGAGGTCAAAGATATCCCTCTCATGCAACCTGCAACCACAAAGCAAGAAGTCTCTTGTGTCCCCAACACACCTAATAGGTGCACTAGTTCGGCGAAGAGATAGTGAAATACAGGTGGTATGAATAAGTATGAGCGAGTACGGCGCCAGAAAAGTGCTTGCTGGCGTGCAATTGATGGTAGTAATATTGCGGGAAGTAAACATGCAGTAGAACAGTAAACAAGCAGCGATAACAGTATTTAGGAACAAGGCCTAGGGATTATACTTTCACTAGTGGACACTCTCAACATTGATCGCATAATAAATAACTCTTTCTCATATGTGCTACATACACTCTTGTTTGATAATGAACATCATTCGTTGCGTAGGATTACACGAACCCTCAATGCCGGAGTTAACAAGCTCCACAACATTCGATATTCATGTTTAAGTAACCTTAGAGCATAATAGATCATTGCAAAATAAACCAAGAACTAACATAGCGCACGCACTGTCCACATTACACTATGAAGGAGGAATAGATCACATCAATACTATCATAATGACAATTAACTCCACGATCTACAAGAGATCATGATCATAGCCTACGACAAGAACCACACGGTGCACACACTAGCACCTTTACACCATGCAGGAGGAATAGACTACTTTAATAACATCACATGAGTAGCACATAAACTAGTAGCGATACAAAGCTCATCATATGGACCTCAATCATGTAAAGCAGCTCATGAGATCATTGTATTGAAGTACATAGAGAGAGATTAACCACATAGCTACCGGTACAGCCCGAGCCTCGATGGAGAACTACTCCCTCCTCATGGGAGCAGCAGCGTTGATGAAGATGGCGGTGGAGATGGCAGCGGTGTCGATGGAGAAGCCTTAGGGGCACTTCCCCGCTCCGGCGGGTGCCGGAACAGAGACTCTGTCCCCGGATCTTGGCTCGCGATGGCGGCGGCTGGAAGGTTTCGCGTACCGTGGCTTCCTCCTTAAGGGTTTTCGATACGGAGGCTTTAAATAGGCGAAGAGGCGGCGCGGGAGGGTCGAAGGGCGACCACACCATAGGGTGGCGCGCCCGCCCTGGCCGCGCCACCCTATCATCTGGGCCCACCGGGGCCCTCCTGGTGGCTCTCGGGTGTTGGATGCTTAGGGCAAAATAGGAACCAGGCGGTGATTTCGTCCAATTCGAGAATATTTCGTTACTAGGATTTAAAAAAAGCAAAAACACTGGCACTTCGGCATCTTGTTAATAGGTTAATTCCAGAAAATGCACGAATATGACATAAAGTGTGCATAAAACATGTAGGTATCATCAATAAAGTAGCATGGAACATAAGAAATTATCGATACGTTGGAGACGTATCAGCGAACCATTGCTGTGTACAAATCTGTTGTGCATGAGCTTTAGTTCGCTAACACCTTCCCTGTAGATATATAATCATGTCCACTCTAACTGAGGCTGACTCTGTTTTTCTTAACTTTGTTATCATGTACGTTAGTCATCGTTGCAACTCATTCACTAGTTTCTGTTTGATATGGATCAGATGTCTGGCAGCGACGTCGGCAGCGACGAAGAGGAGGAGGACGTCAAGACTCGCCAAGTCTTGCGGAGGCAGGTCGGCCAGTACATCTCCTACTTCGCCAAGGGGTGTACGGTTGCCCCACACCAGGAGACTCGGCGCCACGGACTTCAACTGCCTCGTCACGCATGCTGAGAACATCAGCAACACCTTCCCCAACGTCGGCACGACGGTGAACGTCCACTCCTTCCGCGCCAAGCACGGGCGCTCGGCATGCACCTCCGCAGCTTGCGCGGTGGAGATCTCCCCGGGCGCATGCCTCCGCTCAAGCCCAAGGCTCCCAAGGGGAGCAAGAGCAACAAGTGGAGGCAGAGCCAGATGGGGTAGGCGGAGTCCTGGACGTGTGCTGCTGCTGCTGCTGCCTCCTAGTTTGTTGTTGGGATCCCTTTGTTGTTAGCTAGGGATCCCTTGTTGTTATGTTAGTATGATGGTGCTGTGAAGAACCTGTTACTATGTTGGCTGCTGTGTATGCAGCCTATTATCTATCCATATTATCTAGGGATTATCTATCCCTAGTCTACTATATTTTGTTGGCCGTACTTAGTTTTCTTGATTTACTATGACTGTGAATTTATCGTACATTATCCTGGAGATTTGCTTCTAGATTTAACTACATACATATGGACCAGAGGGAGTACTAGATTTGCTGCCATATTGGGCCAAAAGGCACAAATAATTGAAGAAAGTCAGAAATGCAAGCTTCTCTAGATTTTATACTAATTTGGTGAAAAGGACAGAGAGAAAGAGGGGAAAAAGGTGCACTTAATAATGCCAATTTGGGGCCGAGAGAGACAGAACCCAGCTCCTGCTCACGTGCAACCAAACGCTTCTCGTCCTGTCCCACGCGGTCCCTTTCTACCAGCCCCACGCGACGCGGCCCCACACGACGCGGCCCCACACGTGACGAACGGTCAACTAAACGGGAATCCTGCCGTCTGAGCTGCTTCTGCGGGTTTCAAACAAGGGCTTGGGGAAAACTGAGGAAAAACTAAGGAGCTGGGGAAAACTGAGTACAACTAAGGACCTGAGGGCACGAAAATAGAAATCCCTTAGTTATAATAGGCACATTTACAGTGACAAAGAACGTTGATCAAATTGGAAGGTTGATGTATCCTACATGAGCATTTAGTTTTGAATTTCATTGGAGAGAGTGATCCAAGAACTGAAGAAGTCCAATGACATTGCTATCCACAAAGTAGTGTTGCCTTTTCTACATGATTTCCTAATTAGCTGCTTCATCTTCCATCGAATTTGCTTACGATACTAGCCTTTCACTTTGTGGGCTGATTTTTCATTATCATGCATGTTACTGTATGTTTAGTTTGTGTCCAAGATTGCGCTACCATAATTTTGGCTAGCCAATCTTTTGTTTGAGCCATTTCTTGCCCTTTTCTATAATTGATAACATGTTAATGATGTATTGGTTGACCAACTTAAGTTATACTGGAGATTTATGAGATTCCAATATTTTCTAGCTGCGGTTTGGAAGCTTCTATTGCAGATGGAGATAATATACTATATATTTTTGTTTCTATCTCTCAAATGTTGCTTTGAATATCAGGCTCTTTCCTTGAGGTGGTATATTCATCAAATGGAGACAATGTACTAGATATTTCTATACCTATGATCCAAATGTTACTTTGCACTATATTGGGTTGTGTGAAATTTAGGCTCGTTTTCTTGAAGTGGTACATTTAGCAGATGGGATCGAACTTTTTTCGTTCGAAATTAATTATTGTGTCCCGGTGCCCATTTTGTTTTTGATTGCAGAATGGAAGAGGCATATGCTCTGGTTAGCATGGATCTGGTTAGCATCAGCAAACATTTCATCATGTCCATAAATACAGAAAAGGATGGATGACAATTTCCTCTAATATAGAGCTTCACTTCAGTCACTTGTTCAATGCAACCAATGAAATTCTTCTTTAGTCATCTCCTTGTTCAATTTGGATAGTGGGAATGCACATGCATTTTTTCGTAGTATTTGAAAATGTTTGCATCCTCATTTTTTTCCTGTTCCTAAAATTTTAGGTTGCTCACTATCCAAATTGAACTATTTGGATCAAAGAATACCCACCAGATGTTTGCTTGAATGTTTTACTGTCATTGCTATAGCCAAATTAACTTAGGATGATAGTTTCAGGATGCAGAAAAACAAGATTAAATTTTACGGTGGATATATAAAGTGTAAGCAAATGTAACGCCCTTCTCTTTTTTCTAGCCAGATTTGAACATTAGCTTATCGTTTTCTGATTTGAAGGTTATTCATGTTGCCCAATATAGTCACAGGCCCACTACATGATTTGCATTGCAAAGGAGGGAGTAATGTTGCCTATCATATCACTAGTAGAGAACATGCCTTCGGTTCGGAGGCTAAAAGTGCATTAGTTCCGGTCGCATTACAAACCGGGACTAATGTGAGCATTAGTCTCGGTTCAAGCGGCGAGGACGCACACGGGGCCACCTCAACCCTTTACCAACCGGGACTAAAGGGATTGCGGCCTACCGCACCACGCCGCGAGCCCCTTTAGTTCCGGTTGGTATCTCCAACGGGGACTAAAGATCCAACACTATATGTACAAGTGCCCTGCCCAAACTTGTGAGCCACACTTAGCTTTTTTCACTTCTTAGCACAAAGAGGTGTATGTTGCTTTGCTTTCCCTTCTCATGCACAAGAGGTGATCGATGAAATTTAGCATGATGCCATGTAACATCCCAACTTTTGTAACCTTGTTTTATTAGAGTTTAAAGTTGCGAAAATCAGTGGGAACACAAACTTTTTAAGTTTTGACTGTGTTGATATGTTTTTGGATTGAAATACTTGTATGACTTTGTTTGTTGAGTGATGTTGGTAGAACTAAGTGAAGTACCTCAACTCACATCTTCTAGTCTCAAGAAAAATAATTAAACAAAGGTCACTCTTATATTACCCTCTATTCAAAATTAATTGAACCTTTTGACAAAAAATCACAAAACCTCTTTTGTTTTGTCCTATGACTCAAATCTTCAGATCATATCAAAAAACTTTCCTTTTAAATTTGCTATGGTCACCTTAGATCTTAGTATCACAAAAGGTTTTCTAAAAGATTTTTTCTTGCACAAAGTATTTGTACAATGGCTTACCCTTACTTTGTGTGATTTTAAGATTTTATAAAAGCTTTTATATGCAGTTTTATTTTACTAAGGAAAATAGATTGATCCATATTTTATTCTATTTCAACCATGGATCATTGTACTCTTCTAAAACCTCCTCTCATTTCAAAGTTTTTCAAGTAAAGGCCATAGACACCAAACTTAATTTAAGTCTTTTTGATTTGTGATCAAATATCTACGACATTGTCGTTACCATTAATACATCTCCATTATCCCTAATTTAACCTCACAACTCGAGTTTACTCATGAACTTGGAAAATGATCATATGTCCAACAAATAATTAATCTCCATTTGCATCTATATCTCTCCAAGATAATCCTACTTGGCCTAACCATCTTGTGTCTTGATGACCGTCCCTATATCCTCTTGCCTAGACCTCACTCTTAAAGTCCTCATCCTTAAGAAAAATTAAAATTAGTAGATCACCCACCTTAAACCTAAATCAAGTGAATTCCCATATAACCCTAGAACCCTAAATTATCTCTACACCTCACCAAAACCCTCTCCCGGGTTTGGAAAAAACCAATTTGGCTAAGATTTTTAAGAATGAGGCCTATGCCATATTCTCCCCTTTATTCTCACCACTTGGCATTTCCATTTAAAAAATTATTTTCCTCTACTTGGAAAATAGTGCATCTACCACTCCATGAAATTTAACCAAACTCACTATGTGATGAGCCATGATCACATCTAGCCTTAATGTCTTGTGTGATTCGAAAATCTCCCAAAAATATCACCACTACTCCTTCTCATCTACACTTTGTATTTTGTTTTGTTTTTCTTCTTCAAGGTTCAAATTGATGCCATCACCATCTCCCTCTCACATTGACTTGAAAATTTTCAAATTTTGCAAACCTTGTGCAACCCTTTTCTTGCACATGGGGAAGATTTTTATCAACACCGCCCCACACCCGGGACCCCTATCTTCTCTCTTTTCTTTCCTCCACTTGTTTTCCTATGAAAATTCCCTCTCTCTGAAATTGCATCAAACTTGGCCGAGCAAAATTTTGTTTGGGCACCAGCCCTTGCACCACCCTTGGCCCAACTCTAGTCCTCAAAAACCTGCCTCCCTGGACCCCTTTGTCTTCCCAAACCGAACCAAGCCACAGACCCTTGCCCTGCCTGACCAAAGCCCGGGCTAACCCAAGCCCTAGCTTGCCAAAACCGCGCCCCTCCCGCACCAAAACCTACTCCCGCTCGACCTATCTCGTGCGCATGCTCGTTTCCCTCCCTCTGTTGATGTCTGCCCTCCGATGTCACACCATGCACCGCCCAGACGCCAGCCCTCTCTGCTCCATTATGTTCACCATCTCCTTCCCGTTTTAATGCACTGCCCCGCGTCACCTAGGTCTGCCGGTAGAAGCTATTGCCGCCGTTTGTCCGGGAGCGTCTAAAGAGAAGAACCATCGGGAGAAGCTTCTATTGGAGAGGAAGAAGTTGTTGGACCAACCCCTGGACCGCCTCGACCCGTCTTTACCTTGCCACACACTCGACATCGACCTTTTCCTTCTACCGGTGAGCCCCTGACATCTGCCATTCGTCGCTAGGGTTCCTTGCATGCGTGCATGGCGTGAGGAGGACGACGAGCTCCCAACTACCCGATCTTCTTTAAATCTGACGGTGGCATACCCCTTCGTACATTAAGCCGCCGATAGGTGGGCCCCGTTATCAGCATTTTAATCTTTCCCCTCCCCCTTTCAAACACGCTACTAGGCCGGCCTAATCTGTCCCACGGGGCGCAGTTAAGATCGGGCCAGTGCCCTTCTTATTCCTTTTTCTAAAAAATAAATTCCTGCCATATCTCCATTAGATTTTAATTCACCATATATTCCTGGATAATCCAAAATTAGTGATTCAAATTTTGTAGCATTCCTAAATAAAATCCTCACCACCTAAGACAAGAATAATACCAGGATCTATTCTATATATATAAATATATATATATATATATAGATTTAAAATGGTACAAAAATGCAGTAACCTTGTTAATTCACTTTTGAGAGTTTAATTAATGTTTTCAACACAAATCCAATTTTTAGAGAAATATATGCAGATGCCCATTCGAGTATCTTATGTCAAAGTATGAGCTTGTGAGCTATAAAACAAGTTTAGTAAAATTCTGTGTTTCCAAAATTATTACAGGAGCATAAATATTATTTTTGAGTGAAACCACTTTTGTTGTGCTCATATTACTGTTTTAAACAACATATGTTGAAATCAGATTTATTTGAGCATCTGAGTTTTTCTAAGAATTTAAACACTGAAATGGACCCTTTGGCTAGTAAAATATTTATTAAAAATCTTTTAAAGCTTTAAATTTGGGAATCCAAGTTTGTATGGATCACTTTTTGAATATCTATCTAGTGGTATAAGGCTTGCTTCCTTTGGTTGTGTAATGTTCTGTGAGAAAAAACTAGGAAAATGATTTTTGCCTTTCTAAAATTGTTTAAAAATAATCTATAAAAGTTTCTGATACAAATCCAGTGCAAATGTCTTCTCTGTGATGTTATCCACCAGGTCATATAAATTTTAGGTCATGGTGATAAGCAGAGAGACGATTGCTATTTTATGAGGCTCTCATGCCTTTATTAAGAGGAATAAAATGGGTTTTCTTAAAATAAAAATGTTAAAGTTGTTTTGTAGGGACTATAAGTCCTTAGTATCATAAATGGTAGCCTCTGATTAAGTGGTTAGCTATTGATGGTTGCATGTTTGATTTGTTGGTGCAATGTGTTGATTGTGTACCCTTTTTATTTCACGACAATAGATTCAAACATTGACGGGTTTGAAGGAGGGGAAGGATTTGAAGAATTTGAAGAAGACCAGGGAAAATAGCTAACCAAGGCAAGCCATCTTTTGATCTCATGCCTTTGTCCTAATCTTGTTTATGCATGTTTTTGTTACCTTTTTGCAAAGTGCATTGTTTTAAGGTTTTATTATCTCATAGTATTAGCTAGTAGTGACTTAGAATTCCCAAGTTAACTAGAAACATCCACCCGGATGAATACGATGAATACCTCCGTTGACACCCAATTACACCCCTCCCTAGTGGTATGATGGCTCTTATTGTAGCCTTGTTGGGAACCCCTCGGAAATGCTTGTGTAAAGGTTTTAAAAACCCTTGGGAAGGATTGGACTTGCCCAAGTGTGAGTTTTATGAAAATAAAGATTTTCATAAAGGTGGATTCTCAAGGGATGTGAAGGAAAAAGGTGTCTTCGTAAACTTTGGAGCCTAAGTATTCACCCACACCAATTTACCCACGAAACCACATTACCCCGAAGTGGGACGGGGCGTAGCGTAGTAGTTTGTTTCACCTTAGTTTGAGTCTTGCAAGTGTAAGGGGAAGTCTGAGCATGGACGTACGCCCATTGACCGTGGCCTTCCTAGCATTATGGGGACGCCTTTCCTTCTCGTATAGATGGCAGGGGTACAACCTATGAGCTCCCATTGAAAGATGCCCCTAAGTTGGTCGTAGCATTCCGGAGGGTCGAGTTGGCTGGGGACTTTGCAACTCCTGGAAAAAAATAGCCCCTCATACTTTGGTGTTAGGAGGTGCTACTCTAGGCGGCATGTCTTGGGCTAAGGCGAGCATCGCAAACTATGATCGGGTACTTGTCGTGGCATATGCTGGTATGCGGGGATGATGCCCACATGATAGGTATTCGGATCTTGTGGGGAAAGTGCGCAACCTCTGCAAAGTGTAAATCTATTCGAATTGATGCGTCCGCGGTCATGGATGGTTGGAATTACCGTTGCTAGCATGATGGGTTTTAGTTTGAAATTATTTTAAAAAGGAACAGAGAAAGTTCTTTTCGGAGTACCAGAAGGGTACGGTTGAAAGCGGAAAGGTTTCGGGTCATATGGTGATGATCGGAGAAAGCAAAATAGGGTTACCCCATCCTAGTGGAGTTTTAACTAAACTTTTTTTAAAAATAATATTGAACAAACATATAGAGATTCTATATCCACGAGAGAAACTTTTCTCTCACTTTGTCGCCCTAGACTAGAGCACCCCCCTTGGTTTGTCTTGGTCGTTTGAGAGTACAATTCCAAATGTACTCATGGCTTTGTCCCTGGCTATTATCTTGGCCAGACTATGAGGAGGAGTATGAAGATGATGGAGGTTACGACGATGACTTCACGAACTAGGACGTTCTCCCAGACAACTGCATGTAGGGTTTAAGGCATGACTTGGGCCCGATGCCGCTGTTTTGTATCCGCTGCCATTATTGCTTGAATTCAGCCCGATGTGGCGCTATTGTAAGACTTGGTCATGTGACCGTGTTGTAAGACTTTAAATTTGGTACTGTAATGGATGATTTAACTTTGATATCAGTTTGGTTATTGATACGCGTGAAGCACACGTTTGTTGGGAACCCCAAGTGGAAGGTATGATGCGTATAGAAGCAAGTTTCTCTCAGTATGAAACCAAGGTTATCGAACTAGTAGGAGCCAAGAAGCACGTGAAGGTTGTTGGTGGAGGAGTGTAGTGCGGCGCAACAAGTGAAACCTGCGCCAACGTGGAACCTGCACAACACAATCAAGATACTTTGCCCCAACGTAATGAGGTTGTCAATCTCACCGGCTTGCTGAAAACAAAGGATTAAACGTATCGAGTGGAAAATGGTGTTTGTTTGCAAAGAACAGTAAAGAACAATGATTGCAGTAGATTGTATTCAGATGTAAAAGAATGGACCGGGGTCCATAGTTCACTAGTGGTGTCTCTCCAATAAAATAACTAGCATGCTGGGTGAACAAATTACAGGTGGGCAATTGACAAATAAAGATTCAATACATATCAACGATGATTACTATGAGATTTAATCAGGGCATTACGACAAAGTACATAGACCGCTATCCAGCATGCATCTATGCCTAAATAATCCACCTTCGGGTTAGCATCCGCACCCCCTCCAGTATTAAGTTGTAAACAAGAGATAATTGCATTAAGTATGGTGCGTAATGTAATCAACACAAATATCCTTAGACAAAGCATCAATGTTTTATTCCTAGTAGCAACAGCACATCCACAACCTTAGAACTTTCTGTCACTGTCCCTTAAATGGAGGCATGAACCCACTATCGAGCATAAATACTCCCTCTTGGAGTTACAAGTATCAACTTGGCAGAGCCTCTACTAGCAACGGAGAGCATGCAAGAACATAAACAACACATATATGATAGATTGATAATCAACTTGACATAATATTCTAGATTCATCGGATCCCGCCAAACACAACATGTAGCATTACAAATAGATGATCTTGATCATGTTAGGCAGCTCACAAGATCTAAACAATGATAGCACAAGCGGAGAAGACAACCATCTAGCTACTGCTATGGACCCATAGTCCAAGGATGAACTACTCACGCATCAATCCGGAGGCGGGCATGATGATGTAGAGCCCCTCGGTGATGATTCCCCTCTCCGGCAGGGTGCGGAGGCAATCTCTGAATCCCCGAGATGGGATTGGCGGCGGTGGCGTCTCTGGAAGGTTTTCCGTATCGTGGCTCTCGGTACAGAGGGTTTCGCGACGAAGGCTTTAAGTAGGCGGAAGGGCGGAGTCGGAGGGGTCACGGGGGCCCCACACGCTAGGGCCGCGCGGGCCCCCCCTGGGCCGCGCCGCCCTAGTGTGGCGGCGCCCCATGGCCCCACTTCCTTTCCCCCTCGGTCTTCTGGAAGCTTCGTGGAAAAATAGGACCCTGGGTGTTGATTTCGTCCAATTCCGAGAATATTTCCTTACTAGGATTTCTGAAACCAAAAACAGCAGCAAACAGCAACTGGCGCTTCGCCATCTTGTTAATAGGTTAGTGCCGGAAAATGTATAATAATGCTATAAAGTGTGTATAAAACATTCAAGTATTGTCATAAAAGTAGCATGGAACATAAGAAATTATAGATACGTTTGAGACGTATCAAGCATCCCCAAGCTTAGTTCCTACTCGCCCTCGAGTAGGTAAACGATAACACAAATAATTTCTGAAGTGACATGCTACCAACATAACATTGGTCAACATTATTGTAAAGCATATGAGATGAATGGAGTGATCTGAAGCAAAAGATTGCTAACGAAAGATAATGACTAAGCAAATGAATCATATAGCAAAACTTTTCATGAATAGTACTTTCAAGACAAGCATCAATAAGACTTGCATAAGAGCTAACTCATAAGCAATAAATTCTTAGCAGAATGAATTGAAGCAACACAAAGGATGATTAAGTTTCAGCAATTGCTTTCAACTTGTAACATGTATATCTCATGGATATTTGTCAACATAGAGTAATATAACAGGTGCAATAAGTAAACATGTAAGAATCAATACACACAGTTAACACAAGTGTTTCCTTCTAAGATAGAAAGAAGTGGGTAGACTGACTCAACATAAAGTAAAAGAATGGCCCTTCGCAGATTGAAGCATGGATTACTATTTTTGTGCTAGAGCTTTTGGTTTGAAAACATAGAAACAATTTTGTCAACGGTAGTAATAATTCATATGTGCTATGCATAATACTTCCTACAAGTTGCAAGTCTCATGCATAGAGTACTAATAGTGCTCGCACCTTGTCCTAATCAGCTCGGATAACACGGATTATCATTGCATGACATATGTTTCAACCAAGTGTCACAAAGGGGTACCTCTATGCCGCCTGTACAAAGGTCTAAGGAGAAAGCATGCATTGGATTTCTCGCTTTTGATTATTCTCAACTTAGACATCCATACCGGGACAACATAGACAACAGATAATGGACTCCTCTTTTAATGCTTAAGCATTCAACAACAAATAATATTCTCATAAGAGATTGAGGTTGTATGTCCAAACTGAAACTTCCACCATGGTACATGGCTTTAGTTAGCTGCCCAATGTTCTTCTCTAACATATGCATACTCAAACCATTTGATCATGAAATCGCACTTACTTCAGACAAGACGAACATGCATAGCATCTCACATGATATCCAACAAAGGTAAAAAGTTGATGGCGTCCCCAGAAACATGGTTACCGCTCAACAAGCAACTTATAAGAACTAAGACACATAGTTACATATTCATCACCACAATAGTTTTTAAGCTATTTGTCCCATGAGCTATATATTGCAAAGATAAAGGAATGAAATTTTAAAGGTAGCACTCAAGTAATTTACTTTGGAATGGCAGAAAAATACCACATAGTAGGTAGATATGGTGGACACGAATGGCATGGGTTTTGGCTCAAGGTGTTTGGATGCACGAGAAGCATTTCCTCTCAGTACAAGGTTTGGGCTAGCAAGTTGTTTGAAGCAAACACAAGTATGAACAGGTACAGCAAAACTTACACAAGAACATATTGCAAGCATTATAAGACTCTACACTGTCTTCCTTGTTGTTCAAACACTTTACCAGAAATTATCTGGACTTAGAGAGACCAATCATGCAAACCAAATTTTACAAGCTCTACGGTAGTTCTTCATTAATAGATTAAACTACATGATGCAAGAGCTTAAACATGATCTAAGAGAGCTCAAAACAATTGCCCAGTTATTCCAAACCATATGAAGCATTTTCTGATTCCAACCAAATAGCAATTAACGAAGCAATTTCAGCCTTCGCCATGAACATTAAAGCACAATTAAGAACACAAGTGTTCCGTATGAAAAAGCGGAGTGTAATATCTCCAATATAAGGATGGTGGGATCCAACTTTATTCAAACCAAAACGAAAATAAAAGCAAATAGACGCTCCAAGTAAAGAACATAAGATGTGATGGAATAAAAATATAGTTTCACTAGAAGTGACCTGATAAGTTGTCGATGAAGAAGGGGATGCCTTGGGCATCCCCAAGCTTAGATGCTTGAGTTTTCTTAAAATATGCAGGGATGAACCACCGGGGCATCCCCAAGCTTAGACCTTTCACTCTTCTTGATCATAGTATATCACCCTCTTCTCTGGACCCTTGAAAACTCCTCCACACCAAAATTCAAGCAAACTCATTAGAGGGTTAGTGCATAATAAAAAATTCACACATTCAGAGGTGACAAAATCATTCTTAACACTTCTGGACATTGCACAAAGCTTCTGAAAGTTAATGGAACAAATAAACTCATTCAACATAGCAAAAGCGGCAATGCGAAATAAAAGGCAATCTGTCAAAACAAATCCGTAAAGACGAATTTTTTGGGGGCACTTAACTTGCTCAAACGGAAAAACTCAAAACTAATGAAAGTTGCGTACATATATGAGGATCACGCACGTAAATTTGCATACTTTTGATTTTTTAGAGAGATCTCTGTTGACACAGCAATCTGTTTCTGCGCAATCCAAATCTAGCATCAACTTTACCATAGAAACTTTACTTGGCACAAAAACATGATAAGGAGATGTTGCTACAGTAGTAAACAACTTCAAGACTCAACAATACAGTAAATAAAACAAAACATGGGTTATCTCCCAAGAAGTGCTTTTCTTTAACGCCTTTCAGCTAGGCGCAGAAAGTGCAAATCAAGTAACATCAAGAGAAGAAGCATCAACATCATAATTTGTTCTAATAATAGAATCAAAAGGCACCTTTCTAGGGAAGTGTTCCATACCTTTCTTGAGAGGAAATTGATACTTAATATTACCTCCTTCATATCAATAACAGCACCAACAGTTCGAAGAAAAGGTCTTCCCAACACAATAGGACAAGATGCATTGCATTCGATATCCAAGACAACAAAATCAACGGGGAAAAGGTTATTGTTAACCGTAATGCGAACATTATCAATCCTCCCCAAAGGTTTCTTTTTAACATTATCGACAAGATTAACATCTAAATAACAATTTTTCAATGGTGGCAAGTCAAGCATATCATAAATCTTCTTAGGCATAACAGAAATACTTGCACCAAGATCACATAAAGCATTACATTCAAAGTCGTTGAATTTCATCTTAATGATGGGCTCCCAACCATCTTCTAATTTCCTAGGAATAGAAGCTTCAAGTTTTAGTTTTTCTTCTCTAGCTTTAATGAGAGCATTTGTAATATGTTTCGTAAAGGCTAAATTTATAGCACTAGCATTAGGACTTCTAGCAAGTTTTTGTAAGAACTTTATAACTTCAGTAATATGACAATCATCAAAATCTAAACCATTATGTTCTACAGCAATAGAATCATTGTCACCAATATTTTGAAAAATTTCAGCAGTTTTATCACAAGCAGTTTCAGCAGTTTCAGGCAATTTTGCGCGCTTTGCACTAGGAGTAGAAACATTGCCAACACCAATTATTTTACCATTGATAGTAGGAGGTGTAGCAACATGTGTAGAATCAACATTACTATTGGTGGTAATAGTCCAAACTTTAGCTACATTATTCTCTTTAGCTAGTTTTTCTTTTTCTTCTCTATCCCACCTAGCATGCAATTCAGCCAACATTCTAATATTATCATTAATTCGAACTTGGATGGAATTTGTTTTAGCAGAAAATTTTGTATCATTATCCTCAGGTTTAGCAGCCATTTTATTAATTAAAGAAGATTGTGATTCAGACATATATGAGATTCGATTTTCAGCATTTGTAAGTTTAGTTTGCAAACCAGAAATTTTCACATTTAAATTTTCAAGTTGATTTCCTATATTTTTCAACAAGGTAGATTGTTCATTCATAGTTTTAGTAAACAATTGATTTTGCTCATATTTCGATTGCATAAAGCTCTTAGTAGTTCTTTCAATTTCCAATATCTTTTCCTCATTAGGCAAAACAGATCTACCATAAGAATTACCATAACCACTACCATTATTAAAAGGATATGGCCTATAGTTGTTGTTGAAATTATTATTCTTAATGAAATTCACATCAACATTTTCTTCTTGAGCAACCAATGAAGCTAAAGGAACATTATTAGGATCAATATGAGATCTACCATTTGCAAGCATAGACATAATAGCATCAATCTTATCACCCAAAGAAGAGGTTTCTTCAACAGAATTTACCTTCTTACCTTGAGGAGTTCTTTCAGTGTGCCATTCAGAGTAATTGATCATCATATCATCAAGAAGCTTAGTCGGCGCCCAAGGTGATGGACATAAAAGTACCTCCAGCAGCTGAATCCAATAGGTTTCTCGAGGAAAAATTCAATCCTGCATAAAAGGTTTGGATGATTGATACGTCTCCGACGTATCGATAATTTCTTATGTTCCATGCTAAATTATGGATGATATCTACATGTTTTATACACATTATATGTCGTATTTACGCATTTTCCGGCACTAACCTATTAACAAGATGCCGAAGAGCCAGTTGCTGTTTTCTGCTGTTTTTGGTTTAAGAAATCCTAGTAAGGAAATATTCTCGAGAATGGACGAAATCAACGCCCGGGGTCCTATTTTTGCACGAAGCTTCAGAAGGAGGGAAAGGAAGTGGGGCCACGAGGCGCCGCCACACTAGGGCGGCGCGGCCCGGCCTGGCCGCGCCGACCTGGTGTGTGGGGCCTCGTGTGGCCCCCGCGTTGCCCTTCCGCCTACTTAAAGTCTTCGTCGCGAAACCCTCGTAGAGAGCCACGATACGGAAAACCTTCCCGAGCCGCCGCTAATCCCATCTGGGGGATTCGGAGATCGCCTCCGGCACCTGGGGAGAGGGAATCATCTCCGAGGACTCTTCATCGCCATGATCGCCTCGGAGTGATGAGTGAGTAGTTCACCCCTGGACTATGGGTCCATAGCAGTAGCTAGATGGTCGTCTTCTCCTAATTGTGCTTCATTGTTGGATCTTGTGAGCTGCCTAACATGATCAAGATCATCTATCTGTAATACTATATGTTGTGTTTGTCGGGATCCGATGGATAGAGAATACTATGTTATGGTGATTATCAATCTATTACCTATGTGTTGTTTATGATCTTGCATGCTCTCCGTTATTAGTAGAGGCTCTGGCCAAGTTTTTGCTCTTAACTCCAAGAGGGAGTATTTATGCTCGATAGTGGGTTCATGCCTCCATTAAATCTGGGACAGTGACAGAAAGTTCTAAGGTTGTGGATGTGCTGTTGCTACTAGGGATAAAACATTGATGCTATGTCTAAGGATGTAGTTGTTGATTACATTACGCACCATACTTAATGCAATTATCTGTTGCTTTGCAACTTAATACTGGAAGGGTTCGGATGATAACCGAAGGTGGACTTTTTAGGCATAGATGCATGTTGGATAGCGGTCTATGTACTTTGTCGTAATGCCCCGATTAAATCTCACTATATTTATCATATCATGTATGTGCATTGTTATGCCCTCTCTATTTGTCAATTGCCCGACTGTAATTTGTTCACCCAACATGCTTTAATCTTATGGGAGAGACACCTCTAGTGAACTGTGGACCCCGGTCCTATTCTTTACATCGCATACAATCTCTGCAATACTTGTTTTTTGTTTTCTTCGCAAACAATCATCTTCCACACAATACGGTTAATCCTTTGTTACAGCAAGCCGGTGAGATTGACAACCTCACATTTCGTTGGGGCAAAGTACTTTGGTTGTGTTGTGCAGGTTCCACGTTGGCACCGGAATCCCTGGTGTTGCGCCGCATTACATTTCGCCGCCATCAACCTTCAACGTGCTTCTTGGCTCCTCCTGGTTCGATAAACCTTGGTTTCTTTCTGAGGGAAAACTTGCTGCTGTGCGCATCATACCTTCCTCTTGGGGTTCCCAACGAACGTGTGAGTTACACGCCATCAATGATCATCCAAGTAGTCAGTCCATGAGTAGGGCAATTCTTTACCAAAGATTTCATTCTCTCCCATGATTGAGCAACATGTTCATTGTCAAATTGTTTAAAATTCATAATGCCACTTCTCAAAGATATAATCTTAGCAGGAGGATAATATTTACTAATAAAAGCATCTTTACATTTAGTCCATGAATCAATACTATTTTTAGGCAAAGAAAGCAACCAATCTTTAGCTCTTCCTCTTAATGAGAAAGGAAACAATTTCAGTTTTATAATATCACCATCTATATCCTTATACTTTTGTATTTCACAAAGTTCAACAAAATTATTAAGATGGGCAGCAGCATCATCAGTACTAACACCAGAAAATTGCTCTCTCATAACAAGATTCAGTAAAGCAGGTTTAATTTCATAAAATTCTGCTGTAGTAGCAGGTGGAGCAATAGGAGTACATATAAAATCATTATTATTTGTGCTAGTGAAATCACACAACTTAGTATTTTCAGGAGTACCCATTGTAACAGTAATAAAAGTAAACTAGGCAAATAGAATAAAGTAAAGACAAGTAACTAATTTTTTTTTGTGTTTTTAATATAGAGCTAGTAAACAAGACAGTAAATAAAGTATTTATTTTTTTGTGTGTTTTAATAGGCTAAACAAGACGGTAAATAAAGTAAAGCAAGACAAAAACAAAGTAAAGAGATTGGATGTGGAGACTCCCCTTGCAGCGTGTCTTGATCTCGACAACGGCACCAGAAATTTAGCTTGATACGCGTGAAGCACACGTCCGTTGGGAACCCCAAGTGGAAGGTATGATGCGTATAGAAGCAAGTTTCCCTCAGTATGAAACCAAGGTTATCAAACCAGTAGGAGCCAAGAAGCACGTGAAGGTTGTTGGTGGAGGAGTGTAGTGCGGCGCGCACCACCGGTGAAACCGGCGCCAACGTGGAACTGCACAACACAATCAAGATACTTTGCCCCAACGTAACAGTGAGGTTGTCAATCTCAGCGGCTTGCTGAAAACAAAGTTAAACGTATCGAGTGGAAAATGGTGTTTGTTTGCAAAGAACAGTAAAGAACAATGATTGCAGTAGATTGTATTCAGATGTAAAAGAATGGACCGGGGTCCACAGTTCACTAGTGGTGTCTCTCCAATAAGATAACTAGCATGCTGGGTGAACAAATTACAGGTGGGCAATTGACAAATAAAGATTCAATACATATCAACGATGATTACTATGAGATTTAATCAGGGCATTACGACAAAGTACATAGACCGCTATCCAGCATGCACCTATGCCTAAATAATCCACCTTCGGGTTAGCATCCGCACCCCCTCCAGTATTAAGTTGTAAACAACAGATAATTGCATTAAGTATGGTGCGTAATGTAATCAACACAAATATCCTTAGACAAAGCATCAATGTTTTATCCCTAGTAGCAAGCACATCCACAACCTTAGAACTTTCTGTCACTGTCCCAGATTAAATGGAGGCATGAACCCACTATCGAGCATAAATACTCCCTCTTGGAGTTACAAGTATAAACTTGGCAGAGCCTCTACTAGCAACGGAGAGCATGCAAGAACATAAACAACACATATATGATAGATTGATAATCAACTTGACATAATATTCTAGATTCATCGGATCCCGCCAAACACAACATGTAGCATTACAAATAGATGATCTTGATCATGTTAGGCAGCTTACAAGATCTAAACAATGATAGCACAAGCGGAGAAGACAACCATCTAGCTATTGCTATCGACCCATAGTCCAAGGATGAACTACTCACGCATCAATCCGGAGGCGGGCATGATGATGTAGAGCCCCTCCGGTGATGATTCCCCTCTCCGGCGGGTGCCGGAGGCGATCTCCTGAATCCCCAGAGATGGGATTGGCGGCGGCGTCTCGGAAGGTTTTCCGTATCGTCGCTCTCGGTACGCAGGGTTTCGACGAAGGCTTTAAGTAGGCGGAAGGGCGGAGTCGGAGGGGTCACGGGGGCCCCACACGCTAGGGCGCGCGGGCCCCTAGGCCGTGCCGCCCTAGTGTGGCGGCGCCCGTGGCCCCACTTCCTTTCTCGGTCTTCTGGAAGCTTCGTGGAAAAATAGGACCCTGGGCGTTGATTTCGTCCAATTCCGAGAATATTTCCTTACTAGGATTTAAACCAAAAACAACAGCAACCGGCGCTTCGGCATCTTGTTAATAGGTTAGTGCCGGAAAATGTATAATAATGCTATAAAGTGTGTATAAAACATTCAAGTATTGTCATAAAAGTAGCATGGAACATTAGAAATTATAGATACGTTTGAGACGTATCAGTTATGTGTTCACTGCGCACTGATGATGGGATCGTGAACTGAGTACATAACGGGCATTTCAGACAGTTAGTCCGGGGTCCCCACAGAACTGGTATCAGAGCCATCCTAACAGTAGGAGACCTTAGTTAGCATGGACATTAGTTAGGAAAGTTGTATTTTGGTTAAAGTTACTTATGAAACTTATTTTCCTAAGCAGTCAGAAGCATAGCTTCTAGTCCTTTTATTCCTACAAAACCTCCTAATTCTTATCTTTGTTTTATAGAAATGGTTGACATTCTTACTCTATTGTCTCATCCACTTCAAACCTACATGTTGGATGATGTCCCACCTTTAGACCGAAGGTATACCAATCGAGGACAGATCAACTCTTCTCGAGGACTCGTGTCTCTCCAACTGCAGATATTGAAAATTGGATATAGAGTTAGACATCTGCACATTAGGGATAATGAGATTCTTCCCTTGGTGGTCACCAAAATCTCTTTGAAGAGGATATCCTTGTTTCTCTTTGAACTTGCACTTTTGCAGTTGCCAAGGATCACATCCTCAATTGCTTGGCTAGAAATTTTTAGGACCGTCATAAGAAGTTGTCGTCTTGAAGCAGTACATCAGCTACACCTCTGAAGACCTCACATGATGAGGACATCCCTACTACACTACTACCTCCGTCATTGCAAGATGAAGAAGATGCTGATGTGAAGCTCAAGTCCAATGAAGTCAGGATTGGACCTATGACAAGAGGTCGTGCGAAGCTACTCAAGCAACATGTGAACTTGTTCCTAAGTGATACTTTGATCGATGAGAACTTTATACTGCCTAAGTCCTTTTACTTATGTATGATAAGGTATGAAGAGGGAGCAAGCATCGCACGAGGAGAAGAGGAACAGCTGGACAAGAAGCTGAACATGGAGCTGGACATGGAGCTGGACATGAAGATATTCCATGGACGCGCGAGGGAGGAGAGGGAGGCATGCACGAAGGAGGATGAAGTCCGGGTCGGTGCCGAGGCCCGGTCAGACCGGCCGGCGCGCCGGTCCTAGGCCAGTCCACCGGACCACACAACGTACGAGCTCGGCGCCTACCGGATCCTCGGTCGGTGCCATCCGGGCTGGGTGTACCGAGCCACCCATCTCGCGCCCGGTCACCACCCGGTCCGGGCCGGTTGAAACCAGACCGGCCGGTCCCGAGCCCGATCGACAAGCCTGACCGGCCAGGGTCAGTCTGTCTCGACCGGATCAATGCGGGTCGTTTTCTATGTATCTTTTCGACCCCTTGTCGTCCTGAACCCCTATATAAGTGCCCATGACGCCCCAAATTAGGTTCAGACCATGTTTAAGATAAACCCTAGTTCATAGTTGATTGCTTTGCAACTCTATCGAATTTCTACACCATATTGCATTGATTTGGTGTATACCCTGAAAGTCTTGTGTGATCTGTGTTCCATTGGAATTAGACGGTTGCAACTTACCGCTTCATGGTCGGCGGCTACGTGCGCAAGTGTGTGGAGTTGCGAATATCTTTGGGGGTTGAGAGCTGTTGCATTGGCGACAGGGACCAATCGAGAGACTTCGCTGCATCATACAAGTTATCATCCACTTCATCATCGTGTTATCTCCGATGTGTTCATCCCATGATCATCATCACCACCGTGCTTACTGAGAAGATCGGGCAACCCCTTATCATCTTGGTATCAGATTTAAGTGTTTCCTCGGTAAGCCATCCACAATCCACCCCATAGTTGAGTTGTGAGTGTTTTCCTATCGTGAAAAAGCCAAAAATATTAGGGTTAGGGTTTGCCATAGCCTTAGATTGCACTAATTTCGAGTTTTAGTTGTTTTTTGTAGTTTTTTTTGCGTATCTTTTCTTCCATCTAGTATTGTTAGGGTTTGTGTTTCCACTATCATCTAGTGTCAGTTTTTGTTGCTCTGAGTCCACATAGCATACAGTTTTCATGTTCCCAACCATAGAGACAGCCTATCGATATAAGTGACTAGGAACTTTCCCAAAAGAGACTAGTTTTACCACTCGACAGGCTGCTCGTTAGGGTTTCGGTGCTTTGCAATTTCTGTTGGCTGTGTTACAAAGAGTTGAGTCAAAAAAGAAGCAAAAAGAGCTACATAGCTACGTGTGTTAAAAGAAAATCCAAAAATAAAAAGTGTGAAGTGCTAGTAAGATCAAGTGAAGGCCTAGTTTACTTATCTGTAGTTGAGTAATCTTGTGCCTGTTTCGTTGAGCTTTGCTAGTGTCTCTCGAGTGCATTGCAACCTTTCATCCATATAGTTGCATTGCCACATTTATCGCCTTGTGTGAGTATCATTGGTTGTCTACGGTCAGCGCTAGAGCTTGTTATTGGTGCAAATAGGTAGCCTACCTACAGCCCCACATATATCCTGCTTTGCCGTGTGATTTGTTCTTATACCCTTGATATTCTCTTTGCTACATCCGTGCACTAGTTGTCACTACAAGCGGTAAGCAACACTAATTCACTTTGGAGCGGTAAGATTTCCTTTTCTTATCAGTTTTGAGTGAGTTGTGAGAGTACCACCATATATTTTTGATTTAATGCACTAACCTACTAACCATGTCTTCTAGTGAAGAGAAAATTGTTAACCAGAAAAACAAGGATGCCGCTGATGTGATGACATGGAGGGAGTATAGCTCTTCGTAATGAAATGCGACGTGAATTCCGCACTCAGGATGATGAACTTAGGGGGACTGTTCAGGAGATGTCCCAGAAGCTAGATACTACTAATGAGACCGTCACCAAAATGCAAGATCAAATGACGGATATCCAGCGCAGTCTTCAAGTTTTGACTCTAGCTGTTGATAATCTCACCCAACAACAGCAACAAGAAGATGAAGACCCTGAGCTTCAGGATGAAGCACGTGGTGTTGGTCGTGGTGTTGGACGTGGTAACCGTGGTCGTGGCTTTGTTGAACTTGGAGCTCGCCGTGTCCCTCCACAACCGCAAGACGATGGTTTGGGTAAGCCAAAGTTCTCAATACCCAAATTTGAAGGAGGAGCTGATGTTGAAGAATACCTCACTTGGGAGCTGAAGATTGAGAAGTTATGGCGCCTACATGACTATACTGAAGATAGGAAGGTCAAGCTTGCTTCCTTAGAATTTGATGGTTACGCATTGTGTTGGTGGGATGGAGTTACACGTGCTCGTCAAGAAGACAACGAGTTGCCAGTTCTTACATGGCACGAGATGAAGGCCATTTGCAAGCTCGTTTCGTTCCCATTAATTATTTGCGATCATTATATGATAAGTTGACCCTATTGAGACAAGGTGTGAAGACTGTTGATACTTATTTCATGGAGATGGAGATGCTTATGCAGCGTGTGGCTGTGTCCGTGAGTGCTGTCCACGTGCGCTTCTTTTCCTGTAGACAGTGTTGGGCCTCCAAGAGCAGAGGTTTGTAGAACAGCAGCAAGTTTTCCCTTAAGTGGATCACCCAAGGTTTATCGAACTCGGGGAGGAAGAGGTCAAAGATATCCCTCTCAAGCAACCCTGCAATCACGATACAAGAAGTCTCTTGTGTCAACACACCTAATACACTTGTCGGATGTATAGGTGCACTAGTTCGGCGAAGAGATAGTGAAATACAAGTAGTATGGATGTATATGAGTGGTAATAGCAATCTGAATAAAATATGGCAGCGAGTAAACATGCAACAGAACAGTAAATAAGCGGTGATTCGATGTTTGGAAACAAGGCCTAGGGATCATACTTTCACTAGTGGACACTCTCAACATTGATCACATAATAAATAATAACTTCTTCTCATTTGTGCTACATACACTCTTTTGTTGGATGACAAACACCATTCATTGTGTAGGGCTACAAGAGCTCCCTCAAGCCGGAGTTAACAAGCGCCACAACATTCAGCATTCATATTTAAGTAACCTTAGATCATAATAGATGTTTGCAAAATAGCCCGAGTACTAACATAGCATACACACTGTCACCATTAAGGGGGATAGATCACATCAATACTATCATAGCGATAATCAACTCCATAACCTACAAGAGATTATGATCATAATCTACGACAAGAACCACATGATGCACACACTGTCACCATTACACCATGCAGGAGGAATAGACTACTTTAATAACATCACATGAGTAGCACATAGACTAGTACCGATACAAAGCTCATATGAATCTCTATCATGTAAGGCAGCTCATGAGATCATTGTATTGAAGTACATAGGAGAGAGATTAACCACATAGCTACCGGTACAGCCCTTAGCCTCGATGGAGAACTACTCCCTCCTCATGGGAGACAACAGCGGTGATGAAGATGGTGGTGGTGTCGATGGAGGAGGCCTTCGGGGGCACTTCCCCGTCCGGCGTGCCGGAACAGAGACTCCTGTCCCCCAGATCTTGGCTTCGCGATGGCGGCGGCTCTGGAAGGTTTCTCGTACCGTGGCTTATATTTTTAGGGTTTTCACGTCAGGGGCTTTATATAGGCGAAAGGGCAGCCTCGGAGGGGGCCTGGGGCCACCAGACCATAGGGGGGCGCGCCCCAGCCCTAGGCCGCGCCGCCTGGTGGTGTGGCCCCCTGGCTCGTCTCCGACTCTTCTTTGATGTTGGAAGCTCACTGGGAAAAATAAGATCTTGGGCGTTGATTTCGTCCAATTCCGAGAATATTTCCTTACTAGTATTTCGAAACCAAAAACAGCAAGAAAGCAGAACTGGCACTTCGACATCTCGTCAATAGGTTAGTTCCGGAAAATGCATCAAAACGATATAAAGTGTGAACAAAACATGTAGGTATTGTATAAAACAAGCATGGAACATCGAAATTATAGATACGTTTGAGACGTATCAAGCATCCCCAAGCTTAGTTCCTACTCGCCCTCGAGTAGGTAAACGATAACACAAATAATTTCTGAAGTGACATGCTACCATCATAATCTTGATTAACATTATTGTAAAGCATATGACATGAATGAAGTGATTCAAAGCAATGATCTATAGTTTGCTAACAAATAGATAACATATAGCAAAACTTTTCATGAATAGTACTTTCAAGACAAGTATCAAAAAGTCTTGCATAAGAGTTAACTCATAAAGCAATAAATTCAAAGTAAAGGCATCGAAGCAACACAAAGGAAGATATAAGTTTCAGCGGTTGCTTTCAACTTTCAACATGCATATCTCATGGATAATTGTCAACACAGAGTAATATGATGAATGCAAATAAGCAAGTATGTAAGAATCAATGCACAGTTGACACAAGTGTTTGCTTCTAAGATGGAAGGAAGTAGGTAAACGACTCAACATAAAGTAAAAGATAGGCCCTTCGCAGAGGGAAGCAGGTATTAAATCATGTGCTAGAGCTTTTCAAGTTTTGAAATCATATAGAGAGCATAAAAGTAAAATTTTGAGAGGTGTTTGTTGTTGTCAACGAATGGTAATGGGTACTCTAACTACCTTATCAACCAGACTTTCAAGAGCGGCTCCCATGAAGGACGTTATCTCTACCAGCAAGGTAGATCATCCCTCTTCTCTTTTGTTTACACATGTACTTTAGTTTTATTTATTAGATGACACTCCCCCCAACCTTTGCTTACACAAGCCATGGCTAACCGAATCTCGGGTGCCTTCCAACATTCACATACCATGGAGGAGTGTCTATTTGCAAATTTAAGTTGCTTACTGATAGATCAGGGCAAAACATGTGAAGAGAATTATTAATGCAAGTTAATTAATTGGGGCTGGGAACCCCATTGCCAGCTCTTTTTGCAAAATTATTGGATAAGCGGATGAAGCCACTAGTCCATTGTGAAAGTCTGTCAAAAGTAAATGACAAGATCGAAAGATAAAACACCACATACTTCCTCATGAGCTATAAAACATTGACACAAATAAGAGATAATAGCTTTTGAATTGTTTAAAGGTAGCACATGAAGTATTTACTTGGAATGGCAGGAAATACCACATAATAGGTAGATATGGTGGACACAAATGGCATAGGTTTTGGCTCAAGGTTTTGGATGCACGAGAAGCATTTCCTCTCAGTACAAGACTTTGTCTAGCAAGGTTGTTTGAAGCAAACACAAGTATGAACCGAGTACAGCAAAACTTACATAAAAACATATTGCAAGCATTATAAGACTCTACATTGTCTTCCTTGTTGCTCAAACACTTTTACGAGAAAATATCTAGACCTTAGAGAGACCAATCATGCAAACCAAATTTCAACAAGCTCTACAGTAGTTCTTCACTACTAGATTTAAACTACATGATGCAAGAGCTTAAACATGATTTATGAGAGCTCAAAACAATTGCCAAGTATCAAATTATTCAAGACCATATGAAGCATTTTTTGATTCCAACCAAATAGCAACAAGTGAAGCGATCAACTTTCGCCCTTGAACATTAAAAGCAAAGCTAAGAACACATGTGTTCATACGCAACAGCGGAGCGTGTCTCTCTCCCACACAAGCATGAATTTATTTAGAAAACTAAGATAACAAAACAAAAATAAAAGCACACAGACGCTCCAAGTAAAGTACATAAGATGTGACGGAATAAAAATATAGTTTCAATAGAAGAAACCTGATAAGTTGATGAAGAAGGGGATTCCTTGGGCATCCCCAAGCTAACAGCTTGAGTCTTCTTGAAATATGCAGGGATGAACCACGGGGGCATCCCCAAGCTTAAGCTTTTCACTCTTCTTGATCATATATCATCCTCCTCTCTTGACCCTTGAAAACTTCCTTCACACCAAACTTCAATCAAACTCATTAGAGGGTTAGTGCATAATCAAAAATTCACATATTCAGAGGTGACACAATCATTCTTAACACTTCTGGACATTGCCCAAAGCTTCTGAAAGTTAATGGAACAAGGAAATCCATTCAACAAAGCAAAAGCGGCAATGCGAAATAAAGGCAGAATCTGTCAAAGCAGAACAGTCCGTAAAAGACGAATTTTGCAGGGGCACTTAACTTGCTCAAACGGAAAAACTCAAAACTAATGAAAGTTGCGTACATATCTGAGGATCACGCTCGTAAATTTTCAGATTTTTCGATTGTTTTTCTGAGAATTCGTGACAGACAGACAATGTTGTTTCTGCGCAGCAATCCAAATATAGCATCAACTTTAGCATAGAAACTTTACTTGGCACAAAAACATGGTAAGGAGAGGTTGCTACAGTAGTAAACAACTTCCAAGACTCAACAATACAGTAAATAAAATAAAACATGGGTTATCTCCCAAGAAGTTCTTTCTTTATAGCCATTAAGATGGGCTCAGTAATTTTAATGATACTCTCGAAAGAAAGAAGAGTTGAAGCAAAAGAGAACATCAAGAAGCAAATTAAAAACACATTTAAGCCTAACCCACTTCCTATGAAAAGGAATCTTGTACACAAATAGATTCATGAAGAACAAAGTGGCAAGCATAGAAAAGCAACACAAGCGCAATTTCAAGATTCTCAACATAAAGAGGTGAAACTTAATATTATTAAGATGCATATAACCATGTTTCCCTCTCTCATAATAAATTTCAGTAGCATCATGAACAAACTCAACAATATAAGTATCACATGAAACATTCTTGTCATGAGCCACATGCATAAAATTATTACTCTCCACATAAGCATAATCAATTTTATTAGTTGTAGTGGGAGCAAATTCAACAAAGTAGCTATCATTATTATTCTCATCAAGTGTAGGAGGCATAGTATAATCATAATAAAATTTACTCTCCATAGTAGGCGGCACCAAAAGACCACTATCATTATAATCATCATAAATAGGAGGCAAAGTATCATCAAAGAAAATTTTCTCCTCAATGCTTGGGGGACTAAAAATATCATGCTCATCAAAACCAGCTTCCCCAAGCTTAGAATTTTCCATATCATTAGCAACAATGGTGTTCAAAGCGTTCATACTAATATCATTGCTACTAGCATGCAAATAAGATTCCATAGGTTTTTTAATTTTCGCAGCAAACAATCCATGTCTTAACTCAGGAAATAGAATAAGAAGCTCATTGTTACTTTCCATTATGCCTAACTAGTGTAAACAAGAAACCAAAAGATGCAATTGCAGGATCTAAAGGAGATAGCTTCGAGCACTCACACACCGGCAAGAATGCTAAGAAATAACTTAGTAGTCGGAGGATGTGAATACCTTTTACCTTACCTCCCCGGCAACGGCGCCAGAAAATAGCTTGCTGTCCACGTGTGCTTCTTTTCCTGTAGACAGTGTTGGGCCTCCAAAGAGGTTTGTAGAACAGCAGCAAGTTTTCCCTTAAGTTGATCACCCAAGGTTTATCGAACTCGGGGAGGAAGAGTCAAAGATATCCCTCTCAAGCAACCCTGCAATCATGATACAAGAAGTCTCTTGTGTCCTCAACACACCTAATACACTTGTCTGATGTATAGGTGCACTAGTTCGGCGAAGAGATAGTGAAATACAAGTAGTATGGATGTATATGAGTGGTAATAGCAATCTGAATAAAATATGGCAGCGAGTAAACATGCAACAGAACAGTAAATAAGCGGTGATTCGATGTTCGGAAACAAGGCCTAGGGATCATACTTTCACTAGTGGACACTCTCAACATTGATCACATAATAAATAATAACTTCTTCTCATTTGTGCTACATACACTCTTTTGTTGGATGACAAACACCATTCATTGTGTAGGGCTACAAGAGCTCCCTCAAGCCGGAGTTAACAAGCGCCACAACATTCAACATTCATATTTAAGTAACCTTAGAGCATAATAGATCTTTGCAAAATAGCCCGAGTACTAACATAGCATACACACTGTCACCATTACACTATGAAGGGGGATAGATCACATCAATACTATCATAGCGATAATCAACTCCATAACCTATAAGAAATTATGATCATAATCTACAACAAGAACCACACGATACACACATTGTCACCATTACACCATGCAGGAGGAATAAACTACTTTAATAGCATCACATGAGTAGCACATAGACTAGTAGCGATACAAAGCTCATATGAATCTCAATCATGTAAGGCAGCTCATGAGATCATTGTATTGAAGTACATAGGAGAGATTAACCACATAGCTACCGGTACATCCCTTAGCCTCGATGGAGAACTACTCCCTCCTCATGGAGACAGCAGCGTGATGAAGATGGCGGTGGTGTCGATGGAGAGCCTTCGGGGCACTTCCCCGTCCCGGCGGCGTGTCGGAGCAGAGACTCCTGTCCCCGGATCTTGGCTTCACGATGGCGGCGGCTCTGGAAGGTTTCTCGTACCGTGGCTTATATTTTTAGGGTTTTCCCATCATGGGCTTTATATAGGCGAAAGGGCAGCCTCGGAGGGGGCCTGGGGCCACCAGACCATAGGAGGGTGATACGTCTCAAACGTATCTATAATTTCTGATGTTCCATGCTTGTTTTATGACAATACCTACATGTTTTGTTCACACTTTATATCGTTTTGATGCATTTCCGGAACTAACCTATTGACGAGATGCCGAAGTGCCAGTTCCTGTTTTCTGCTGTTTTTGGTTTCAGAAATCCTAGTAAGGAAATATTCTCGGAATCGGACAAAATCAATACCCAGCATCCTATTTTTCCGAAGCTTCCAGGCCGAGAGCCGCCAGAGGGGAGCCACAGGCCCACCACACATGGTGGCGGCGTGGCCCGGCGCCCACGTTGTCGGCCCCACCAGGGCCCCTCCGAGGCTCCCCGTTCGCCTATAAAGTCTCCCTGACCTAAAACCCCAATACGAATAAGCCACGGTACGCGAAACCTTCCAGAGCCGCCGCCATCGCAAAGACAAGATCTGGGGGACAGGAGTCTCTGTTCCGGCATGCGCGGTACGGGGAAGTGCCCCGGAAGGCTTCTCCATCGACACCACCGCCATCTTCACCGCCATCTCCATCAACGCCTTGCTGTCTCCCATGAGGAGGAGTAGTTCTCCATCGAAGCTAAGGCTGTGCCGGTAGCTATGTGGTTAATCTCTCTCCTATGTACTTCAATACAATAATCTCATGAGCTGCCTTACATGATTGAGATTCATATGATGATGCTTGTAATCTAGATGTCATTATGCTAGTCAAGTGGATTTTACTTATGTGATCTCCGGAGACTCCTTGTCCCACGTGTGTAAAGGTGACGGTGTGTGCACCGTGTGGGTCTCTTAGGCTATATTCCGAATACTTATTCACTGTTATGGATAGCATATTGAAGTGCTTATTTATATCCTTTATGATTGCAATGTGTTTTGTATCACTATTTATCTATGTGCTACTCGTGTGATGTTATTAAAGTAGTCTATTCCTCTGCATGGTGTAATGGTGACAGTGTGTGCATCGTGTGGTTCTTGTCGTAGATTATGATCATAATCTCTTGTAGGTTATGGAGTTGATTATCGCTATGATAGTATTGATGTGATTTATTCCCCCTTCATAGAGTAAAGGTGACAGTGTGTATGCTATGTTAGTACTCGGTCTATTTTGCAAAGATCTATTATGCTCTAAGGTTACTTAAACATGAATATCGAATGTTGTGGAGCTTGTTAACTCCGGCATTGAGGGTTCGTGTAATCCTACGCAACGAATGGTGTTCATTATCAAACAAGAGTATATGTAGCACAAGGAAGAGAACTTATTTATTATGTGATCAATGTTGAGAGTGTCCACTAGTGAAAGTATGATCCCTAGGCCTCCACAAAGAATTGCTTCCCACGCCAGCAAGCTATTTTCTGGCGCCGCTTGTTTACTGTTTTACTGCATCTTTACTTTTTGCCATATTACCACCATCTATACCACTTGTGTTTCACTATCTCTTCGCCGAACTAGTGCACCTATACATCTGACAAGTGTATTAGGTGTGTTGGGGACACAAGAGACTTCTTGTATCGTGACTGCAGGGTTGCTTGAGAGGGATATCTTTGACCTCTTCCTCCTGAGTTCGATAAACCTTGGGTGATCCACTTAAGGGAAAACTTGCTGCTGTTCAACAAACCTATGCTCTTGGAGGCCCAACACTGTCTACAAGAATAGAAGCACCCGTAGACATCAGAGGGCGCGCCCCAGCCCTAGGCCGCGCCGCCTGGTGGTGTGGCCCCCCTGGCTCGTCTCCGACTCTTCTTTGATGTGAGAGCTCCAGGGAAAAATAAGATCTTGGGCATTGATTTTGTCCAATTCGAGAATATTTCCTTACTAGGATTTCTGAAACCAAAAACAGCAGAAAATAGGAAGCGGCACTTCGGCATCTCGTAGGTTAGTTAGGAAAATGCATCAAAACGATATAAAGTGTGAACAAAACATGTAGGTATTGTCATAAAACAAGCATGGAACATCAGAAATTATAGATACGTTTGAGACGTATCAGTGAGTCACTTGAGGTGACAATGCAGTGTTTTCTACATGGTTTGAAGTATGATATAAAGGCATTGTTCGTCATCATAGTTACACTACTATGAATGAATTGCTACATCATGCAAGAGAAGCTGAAGCACAGTTGGCTGAAGAAGCGCAAATCAGAGGTCGTGCTACGGGAGCTGGGCGCTACACGCCTAGGGCGCCCCCATCTACGTCGTCGGCGCCATCATCGCGCTCTGCTCAACTTCCTACTTCGTCTAGCAAGCCGGTTTCCAATGTGTCCAACACAAAGAAGTCCGAGCCTGCTGCAAGTACAAGTGATTCTAGCATGTCTACTGCGCGCAACCGTGATATGGCTTATCATACATGTGGTGGAAAGGGTCACTTCAAGAGAGATTGTCCTAACCGCAAGGTCATGTTTCTCAATGAGGACAATGAGTATGATACTGGAGATGATGCTGATCCATATGCTCCAGAAGATGATGATTATGACAGTGATGGTGTAGATGCTTATCCGTTTGAAGCTCGCACTATTGTTGTGTCTTAGCGTGCTCTTAATGTGTTGCCAAGTGCATCTACTCAGCGCTGCAATTTGTTCCAAACAAAGGCTTTAGTTGGTCCTGACAAGGCATGCAAGGTCATTATCGATGGCGGGAGTTACCGCAATTTAGCAAGCAAGGAGTTGTGTACCAAGCTGAAGTTGAAGTATCTACCGCACCCGCATCCATATTATATTCAGTGATTGAGTGACAATGGTGAGATGAAGGTAAACCACATGGTGCGTGTTGATTTTAAGATTGGACCGTATAAGGATTCCATTGATATTGATGTGGTTCCTATGACGGTGTGTCACCTACTATTGGATCGGCCATGGCTCTATGACCGTTCTGTGCAACACAATGACCACGCCAATACATATCACTTGGAGTTCAAGGGCAAGAAAATCAACTTGCAGCCTATGTCACCACAACAAATTGTCAATGAATCTCGTCAGAAAACTGAAGTACATTTGGAGGATGCACCTCTAGATAGGCGAGAGAATTGTAATGCCGTGAGTGATATAACGAAAAGTGAGAGAGTGAATTCTTTAGTTACATTAGCCACCAAAGAAGACATGAGATAATTTAGTGAGGATTCTACAGCTAGACCTCTTGTGCTTATCTACAAGGGTGAGGTTTTGGTTTCTAACGATATGACCCCTATTTCTCTTGGTGTTTCTAGTGTTTTGCAGGAATTCAGCGATGTGTTTCTAGAGGAGGTGCCCACAGGTTTGCCACCATTGCGTGGTATTGAGCATCAAATATACTTGATCCCCGGCGCCTCGCTGCCCAATAGGGCGTCATATAGGACGAACCCCGAAGAGACGAAGGAGATACAGAAGCAAGTACAAGCGCTACTCGACAAAGGTTATATCCGCATAAGCCTTAGCCCTTGTGTTGTTCCTGTTATTCTAGTTCCTAAGAAAGATGGTACATGGCGCATGTGTGTAGATTGTAGAGCGATAAACAACATTACTATTCGATATCGTCATCCTATTCCCCGCTTAGAGGATATGCTAGATGAATTGAGTGGTGCTGTTGTTTTCTCTAAAATTGATTTGCGTAGTGGTTATCATCAAATTATGATGAAAGAGGTGGATGAATGCAAACAACCTTTAAAAAAATTTGGTTTATATGAGTGGTTAGTAATGCCTTTGGTTTAACTAATGCACCTAGCACTTTCATGAGACTGATGAACCATGTTTTGCGTGATTATATTGGCAAGTTTGTGGTTGTGTACTTTGATGACATATTAATCTACAGCCGCAATGAATCTGATCATACTATACATATTCGACATGTTTTGCAAGTGTTGCATGATAGTAAACTCTATGGTAATCTTGAGAAGTGCACATTTTGCAAAGATAAGGTCATATTTCTTGGTTATGTTGTCTCTAATCATGGAGTAGAAGTAGATGCGTCTAAAATGGAAGCAATTCAAAATTGGCCTACTCCCATGAATGTGAGTCAAGTAAGAAGTTTTCATGGTCTTGCTGGGTTTTATAGAAGATTTGTGCCCAATTTCAGTACTATTTTTGCACCTTTGAATGAATTGACTAAAAAGGGTGTTGTTTTTTAGTGGGCCGCAGCCCAAGATCATGCTTTTGATGAACTGAAAAGATTGTTAACTTCTGCACCGTTGCTTGCACTTCCTGATTTCAATAAGCAATTTGAGATTGAATGTGATGCTAGTGGTATTGGAATTGGTGGTGTGTTGATGCCAGAGGGTCGCCATATTTTTCTGAGAAACTTTCTGGTGCTAAGTTGAACTATCCTATCTATGATAAAGAATTGTATGCTTTAATTAGAGTTCTTGAGGTTTGGCAACATTATTTGTGGCCTACATTCTGAGTATGAAGCTTTGGAACATCTGAAAGCCCAATCTACATTGCATAGGCGTCTTGCTAAGTGGGTTGAGTTCATTGAGTCTTTTCCATACATTATTAAGCATAAGAAGGGAAAAGATAATATTTTTGAAGAATATGCTATTAACTCAACTTGTTGTTAAAATTCCTGGATTAGAAGTATTATGTGATTTGTATGCCACTGATCATGATTTTGCTGAACAATATCGCTTGTGTGCTAATTGTAAAGCATGGGAAAAATATCACATACATGATGGGTTCTTGTTTAGAGCTAACAAACTATGTGTTCCAGAATCGTCTGTGCGTTTGCTCTTATTGCAGGAATCACATGTTGGAGGTTTGATGGGTCACTTTGGGCGTGAGAAGACGCTACTCATGCTAACTAACCAATTTTATTGGCCAAAGATGAGGCGTGATGTGGACAGGTATGCGAAGAGATGCATTACTTGCAACAAGTCCAAGTCCAAGCTGAAGCTTCACGGTTTGTATATTCCTTTACCGGCACCTACTACACCATGGAAAGACATTAGTATGAATTTTGTGTTGGGTTTGCCGCGTACTAAAAGAGGCCATGATTCTATATTTGTGGTAGTGGATAGATTCTCTAAAATGTCACACTTTATTGCCTGCCACAAGAGCGACGATGCGTTGCATATTGATACGCGTGATGCACACGCCCGTTGGGAACCCCAAGAGGAAGGTGTGATGCGCACAGCAGCAAGTTTTCCCTCAGAAAGAAACCAAGGTTATCGAACAGGAGTCAAGGAACACGTGAAGGTTGTTGGTGGAGGAGTCTAGTGCGGCGCAACACCCGGTGAAACCGGCGCCAACGTGGAACTGCACAACACAATCAAGATACTTTGCCCCAACGTAACAGTGAGGTTGTCAATCTCACCGGCTTGCTGAAAAACAAAGGATTAAACGTATTGTGTGGAAGATGATGTTTGTTTGCAAAGAACAGTAGAGAACAATGATTGCGGTAGATTGTATTCAGATGTAAAAGAATGGACCGGGGTCCAAGGTTCACTAGTGGTGTCTCTCCAATAAGATAAATAACGTGCTTTGGGTGAACAAATTACAGGCGGGCAATTGACAAATAAAGATTCAATACATATCATGATGATCACTATGAGATTTAATCGGGGCATTACGACAAAGTACATAGACCGCCATCCAGCATGCATCTATGCCTAAATAGTCCACCTTCGGGTTAGCATCCGCACCCCTTCCGGTATTAAGTTGTAAACAGACAATTGCATTAAGTATGGTGCGTAATGTAATCAACACAAATATCCTTAGACAAAGCATTGATGTTTTATCCCTAGTAGCAACGGCACATCCACAACCTTAGAAATTCCTGTGTCCCAGATTCAATGGAGGCATGAACCCACTATCGAGCATAAATACCCCCTCTTGGAGTTACAAGTATCAACTTGGCAGAGCCTCTACTAGCAACGGAGAGCATGCAAGAACATAAACAACACATATATGATAGATTGATAATCAACTTGACATAATATTGTATATTCATCGGATCCCCAAACACAACATGTAGCATTACAAATAGATGATCTTGATCATGTTAGGCAGCTCACAAGATCTAAACATGATAGCACAAGAGAGAAGACAACCAACTAGCTACTATGGACCCATAGTCCAAGGATGAACTACTCACGCATCAATCCGGAGGCGGGCATGATTTGTAAGGTTTTCCGTATCGTGGCTCTCGGTACAGGGGTTTTCGCGACGAAGGCTATAAGTAGGCGGAGGGGTAGGTCAGGAGGCGGCGCGGGGGCCCCACACCATAGGCCGGCGCGGGCCCCAGGCAGGCCGCGCCGCCTATGGTGCCGGCCCCTCGTGGCCCCACTTCGTATCTCCTTCGGTCTTCTGGAAACTTCGTGGAAAAATAAGACCCTGGGCGTTGATTTCGTCCAATTCCGAGAATATTTCCTTTGTAGGATTTCTGAAACCAAAAACAGCAGAAAACAGCAAGCGGCACTCGGCATCTTGTTAATAGGTTAGTCTTGGAAATGCATAATAATGATGTAAAGTATGTATAAAACATGCAAGTATTGTCATAAAAGTAGCATGGAACATAGAAATTATAGATACGTTTGAGACGTATCAAGCATCCCCAAGCTTAGTTCCTACTCGCCCTCGAGTAGGTAAACGATAACAACAAATAATTTCTGAAGTGACATGCTACCAACATAACCTTGATCAACATTATTGTAAAGCATATGAGATGGATGGGTGATTCGAAACAAAAAGATTGCTAACAAAAGATAGTGACTAAACAATTGAATCATATAGCAAAACTTTTCATGAATAGTACTTTCAAGACAAGTATCAAAAAGACTTGCATAAGAGCTAACTCATAAAGCAATAGATTCAAAGTAGAATGCAATGAAGCAACACAAAGGATGATTAAGTTTCAGCAATTGCTTTCAACTTGTAACATGTATATCTCATGGATATTTGTCAACATAGAGTAATATAACAAGTGCAATAAGTAAACATGTAAGAATCAATGCACACGGTTAACACAAGTGTTTGCTTCTAAGATAGAAAGAAGTAGGTAAACTGACTCAACATAAAGTAAAAGAATGGCCCTTCGCAGAGGGAAGCATGGATTCTGTTTTTGTGCTAGAGCTTTCATTTTGAAAACATAGAAACAATTTTGTCAACGGTAGTAATAATTCATATGTGTTATGCATAATACTTCCTACAAGTTGCAAGCATCATGCATAGAATACCAATAGTGCCCGCACCTTGTCCTAATCAGCTTGGATTACATGGATTATCATTGCATAACATATGTTTCAACCAAGTGTCACAAAGGGGTACCTCTATGCCGCTTGTACAAAGGTCCAAGGAGATCAATTGCATTTGATTTCTCGTTTTTAATAGATCTCAAATTAGGACATCCATACCGGGACAACATAGACAAGAGATAATGGACTCCTCTTTAATGCTTAAGCATTCAACAACGAATAATATTCTTATAAGAGAGTGAGGATGTATGTCCAAACTGAAAACTTCCACCATGATACATGGCTTTGGTTAGCGGCCCAATGTTCTTCTATAACATATGCATACTCAAACCATTTTATCATGACATCACCCTTACTTCAGACAAGACGAACATGCATAGCATCTCACATGATATCCAACAAAGGTAAAAGTTGATGGCGTCCCCGAAACATGGTTACCGCTCAACAAGCAACTTATAAGAACTAAGACACATAACTACATATTCATCACCACAATAGTTTTTAAGCTATTTTCCCATGAGCTATATATTGCAAAGACAAAGGAATGAAATTTTAAAGGTAGCACTCAAGTAATTTACTTTGGAATGGCAGTAAAATACCACATAGTAGGTAGATATGGTGGACACAAATGGCATGGGTTTTGGCTCAAGGTGTTTGGATGCACGAGAAGCATTTCCTCTCGGTACAAGGCTTTGGCTAGCAAGGTTGTTTGAAGCAAACACAAGTATGAACAGGTACAGCAAAACTTACACATGAACATATTGCAAGCATTATAAGACTCTACACTGTCTTCCTTGTTGTTCAAACACTTTACCAGAAAATATCTAGACCTTAGAGAGACCAATCATGCAAACCAAATTTTAACAAGCTCTACGGTAGTTCTCCACTAATAGATTAAACTACATGATGCAAGAGCTTAAACATGATCTAATGAGAGCTCAAAACAATTGCCAAGTTTCAAGTTATTCCAAACCATATGAAGCATTTTCTGATTCCAACCAAATAGCAATCAAGGAAGCAATTTTCAGCCTTCGCCATGAACATTAAAGCACAACTAAGAACACAAGTGTTCCATATGACAAAGCGGAGCGTAATATCTCCAATATAAGGATGGTGGGATCCAACTTTATTCAAACCAAAACAAAAACAAAAGCAAAAAGACGCTCCAAGTAAAGAACATAAGATGTGATGGAATAAAAATATAGTTTCACTAGAAGTGACTGATAAGTTGTCGATGAAGAAGGGATGCCTTGGGCATCCCCAAGCTTAGATGCTTGAGTCTTCTTAAAATATGCAGGGATGGACCACGGGGCATCCCCAAGCTTAGACTTTTCACTCTCTTGATCATATTGTATCATCCTCTTCTCTTGACCCTTGAAAACTTCCTCCACACCAAACTTAAAGCAAACTCATTAGAGGGTTAATGCATAATCAAAAATTCATATATTCAGAGGTGACATAATCATTCTTAACACTTCTGAACATTGCACAAAGCTACTGAAAGTTAATGGAACAAAGAAATTCATTCAACATATTAAAAGAGGCAATGCGAAATAAAAGGCAGAATCTGTCAAAACAGAACAGTCCGTAAAGACAAATTTTCCAGAGGCACTTAACTTGCTCAAACGTAAAAACTCAAAACTAATGAAAGTTACGTACATATCTGAGGATCATGCACCTAAATTGGCAGATTTTTTGATTTTTCTACGAGTTCTACGCAAATTCGTGTCAGACAGCAATTATGTTTCTGCAGCAATCCAAATCTAGCATCAACTTTACCATAGAGACTTTACTTGGCACAAAAACATGATAAGGAGAGGTTGCTACAGTAATAACAACTTCCAAGACTCAACAATAAAGTAGTAAAATAAAACATGGGTTTCTCCCAAGAAGTGCTTTTCTTTAACGCCTTTCAGCTAGGCGCAGAAGATTTTAATGATGCTCACATGAAAATAGAAAATAAAGCAAAAGGAGCATCAAGAAGCAAATTCAAAACACATTTAAGTCTAACCCGCTTCCTATGCATAGGAATCTTGTACACAAATAAATTCATGAAGAACAAAGTGACAAGCATAGGAAGATAAAACACGAGTAACTTCAAAATTTTCAGCATGTAGAGAGGTATTTTAGTACCATGAAAATTTCTACAACCATATTTTCCTCTCTCATAATAATTTCCAGTAGCATCATGAACAAACTCAACATTATAACTATCACATACAACATTCTTGTCATGATCCACATGCATAAAGGTATCATTACTCTCCACATAAGCATAATAAATTTTATTAGTAATAGTGGGAGTAAAACTATCACAACCATCATTGTAATCATCATAAATTGGAGGCATGTCATAATCATAAACTTTCTCCTCCATGCTTGGGGGACTAAAAATATCATGCTCCTCAAAACCAGCTTCCCCAAGCTTAGAATTTTCCATAGCATTAGCAACAATGGTGTTCAAAGCATTTATACAAATAACATTGCCATTAGCATGCATATAAAGTTCCATAGGTTTTTTAATTTTCTCTTCAAACACCTCATGTCCTAACTCAAGATAAATACTATAAAGATCTCTAATTTTTTTGTTGTTTTCCATTAAGCCTAACTAGTGAAGTCTCACAACTTAGTATTCTCAAGAGTGTTCATTTTAACAGTAATAAAAATAAACTAAGCAAACATAATTAAATAAGTAAAACAAGTAACTAATTTTTTTGTGTTTTTGATATAAGAAAGCAAACAGGACAGAAAATAAAATAAAGTAAAGCAAGACAATAAACAAAGTAAAGAGATTGGATGTGAGAGACTCCCTTGCGAGCGTGTCTTGATCTCCCCGACAACGGCGCGAAAGATCTTGATACGCGTGATGCACACGTCCGTTGGGAACCCCAGAGGAAGGTGTGATGCGCACAGCAGCAAGTTTTCCCTCAGAAAGAAACCAAGGTTATCGAACCAGTAGGACTCAAGGAACACGTGAAGGTTGTTGGCCGTGGAGGAGTGTAGTGCGGCGCAACATAAATGAAACCGGCGCCAACGTGGAACCTGCACAACACAATCAAGATAATTTGCCCCAACGTAACAGTGAGGTTGTCAATCTCATGACTTGCTGAAAACAAAGGATTAAACGTATTGTGTGGAAAATGATGTTTGTTTGCAAAGAACATAGAGAACAATGATTGCGATGATTGTATTCAGATGTAAAATAATGGACCGGGGTCCACGGTTCACTAGTGGTGTCTTCTCAATAAGATAAATAACATGTTGGGTGAACAAATTACAGGCGGGCAATTGACAAATAAAGATTCAATACATATCATGATGATCGCTATGAGATTTAATCAGGGCATTACGACAAAGTACATAGACCGCCATCCAGCATGCATCTATGCCTAAATAGTCCACCTTCAGGTTAGCATCCGCACCCCTTCGGTATTAAGTTGTAAACAACGGACAATTGCATTAAGTATGGTGCGTAATGTAATCAACACAAATATCCTTAGACAAAGCATTGATGTTTTATCCCTAGTAGCAATAACACATCCACAACCTTACTTTCTGTCACTGTCCCGGATTCAATGGAGGCATGAACCCACTATCGAGCATAAATACCCCCTCTTGGAGTTACAAGTATCAACATGGCAAGAGCCTCTACTAGCAACTGAGAGTATGCAAGAGAATAAACAACACATATATGATAGATTGATAATCAACTTGACATAATATTCTATATTCATCGGATCGCCAAACACAACATGTAGCATTACAAATAGATGATCTTGATCATGTTAGGCAGCTCACAAGATCTAAACATGATAGCACAAGAGAGAAGACAACCAACTAGCTACTCCTATGGACCCATAGTCAAGGATGAACTACTCACGCATCAATCCGAGGAGGCGGGCATGATGATGTAGAGCCTCGGGTGATGATTCCCCTCCGGCGGGTGCGGGCATCTCCTGAATCCCGAGATGGGATTGGCGGCGACGGCGTCTCGAAGGTTTTCCGTATCGTGGCTCTCGTGCGGGGGTTTTCGACGAAGGCTATAAGTGGCGGAGGGGTGGTCGGGGAGGCGGCGGGCCCCACACCATAGGCCGGCGCGGGCCCCAGGCAGGCCGCGCCGCCCTATGGTGTCGGCCCCTCGTGGCCCCACTTCGTATCTCCTTCGGTCTTCTGGAAGCTTCGTGGAAAAATAAGACCCTAGGCGTTGATTTCGTCCAATTCGTGGAGTCGGAGGGGTCACGGGGGCCCCACACGCTAGGGCCGCGTGGGCCCCCTAGGCCGCGCCGCCCTAGTGTGGCGGCGCCCCATGGCCCCACTTCCTTTCCCTCGGTCTTCGGAAGCTTCGTGGAAAAATAGGACCACGGGCGTTGATTTCGTCCAATTAAGAATATTTCCTTACTAGGATTTAAAGGAAACCAAAAACACGAAACGCTTCGGCATCTTGTTAATAGGTTAGTGCCGGAAAATGCATAATAATGATGTAAAATATGTATAAAACATGCAAGTATTGTCATAAAAGTAGCATGGAACATAAGAAATTATAGATACGTTTGAGACGTATCACATATTGCTAACCTATTTTTCAGGGAGATTGTACGTCTACATGGAGTCCCGAAGGCTATTGTTTCTGATCGTGACGTAAAGTTTATGAGCTACTTCTGGAAGACACTTCGGGGAAAGCTGGGGACAAAGCTACTTTTCAGTACTACTTGTCATCCCCAAACTGATGGTCAAACGGGGTGGTGAATAGAACATTGTCACAAGTGTTAAGATCCATGATCACGAAGAACCTGAAGGAGTGGGAAGATTGTTTGCCGCATCTGGAGTTTGCTTACAACAGGCGGTACATTCTACCACAGAGCTGTGTCCCTTTGAGGTGGTGTATGGTTTCAAACCCATTACTCCACTTGATTTGTTGCCTCTTGCCCATACATGAGAGTCAATATGGAGGCATCAAAGAGGGCAGATTTTGTGTGAAAGATTCATGTGAAGACTAAAGAGTTGATAGAGAAGAAAGGAAAGAACAATGCTGCAAGAGTGAACAAGAAGCGCAAGGAGATGTAGTTCAAGCCTGGTTATATGGTCTGGGTACATATTCGCAAGTATAGGTTCCCGAAGCTACGGAAGTCCAAGTTGCTTCCTCGTGGTGCTGGTCCTTACAAAGTGCTTGCCAAGATCAATGATAATGCATACTCTATAGATCTTCCAATTGATGAGTTTGGTGTCAGTAATTATTTCAATGTGGCTGATTTGACACCATATGACGGAGAAGACCTTGGGGCGTTGAGGTCGACGCCTTTTGAAGGGGGGGAGATTATGAGGACATCCCTATTACACTACTACCTCCTTCATTGCAAGATGAAGACGATGCTGCTGTGAAGCTCAAGTCCAATGAAGTCGGGATTGGACCTATGACAAGAGCTCGTGCGAAGCTACTCCAGCAACAAGTGAACTTGTTCCTAAGTGATACTTTGATTGATCAGAACTTTATACTGCCTAAGTCCTTTTACTTATGTATGATCAGGTACGAAGAGGGAGCAAACATCGCACGAGAAGAGGACAGAGGAGAAGCTGAACATGAGTGGACATGGGCTGGACATGAAGATATCCCATGAACACGAGGGAGGAGAGGGAGGCATGCGCGAAGGAGGAAGAAGTCCTGGCCAGTGCAGGGCGCGCCAGCCGCCTGCGCCGGTTCGAGCCGGTCCAACCGGACGAGCCCGGCGCCTACCGGATCCTCAGCCGGTGCCATCCGGGCTGGGTGTACTGAGCCACCCATCCCGCACACGGTCACCGCCCGGTCCCAGTCTGTTGAAGAGCCGGTCCCACCCGTCGGCCGGCCCAAGCCGGCGAGTCGGTCGTGTCGCCAGATCCAATGCGGATCTGTTTCTATGTATCTTTTCGACCCTTGGTCGTCCTGAACTCCTATATAAGTGCCCAGGACGCCCCCAAATTAGGTTCATACCATGTTTAAGATAAACCCTAGTTCATAGTTGATTGCTGTGCAACTCTATCGAATTTCTACACCATATTGCATTGATTTGGTGTATACCCTGAAAGTCTTGTGTGATCTGCTGTTCCATTGGAAATTAGGCGGTTGCAACTTACCGTCGGCGGCTACATGTGCAAGTGTGTGGAGTTGCGAATATCTTCCAGGATTGAGAGCTGTTGCATTGGCGACAGGGACCAATCGAGAGACTTCGTTGCGTCATACAAGTTATCATCCACTTCATCATCGTGTTATCTCCGTTGTGTTTATCCCGTGATCATCATCACAACCGTGCTTACTGAGAAGATCGGGCAACCCCTTATCATTACATCTACGGGATGTTGAGACCCGAAGTCCTCCGCAACTCTAGTTCTAACTCAATACCAATGACTCAACGCTACTCTCACTACAAGAAAAGTTGCCATGGCGGACGAATTTCAAGTTGGGTTGTGGTTGTTGATTCACCATCCCCGACGATTTTTGCTCTCTCTGTGGTGCATCTCAAAACTTTCTTTTCTTATTTTTTAGGCCATCTAGCACCACGGAAACGTGGAAAACGCTCTGTATGGTGGCCCGGGACGTGGTTCATGATGAATTCTCGGGTGCGACGTCCAAGTCAACGCAAATCCGCACCGCGTAGGGCTATAGGGCCTAGATGGCAGCATCTCTAGCGATGTTTTTTTTCTTGATCGCGCCCTCTCGTTCACGTTCTCCGATGGAGCCGTTTACGCCGCTGGCTCATGGGTCCCGTATGTCATCCTCTCTAAACGATAAATGTTTTTTATTGGATTGTTTTTACCCCTGGTTTTTGGCTACATGACTTTCTGGTTCGATCCCGTGCCGCCTTGGAATCGTTGAGGACGCCCCTAGCTCATGGGTCCCACATGTCAGCCTCTCTGAATGATAAACCTTTCCTTTCTTAGATTTATTTTAGGCCCCTAATTTCAGTCCCCTACCGCCTTTGAAACATTAAGGACGCTGCTGGCTCATGGGTCTCACATGTCAGCTTCTACGAACAATAAATCTTTTCTTTGTTGGATTTATTTTTGAACCCAAATTTCTAGTTATTTGGCTTTTTCTTTCAATCTCCTCCCGCCTTTGAACGTTAAGGATGCTGCTGGATCATGGGTCCCACATGTCAGCCTCTATGAACAATAAACCTTTTTCTATGTTGGATTTATTTTTGACCCTTAATTTTTGGATACTTGCCTTTTTCTTTCAACCCCCTGCCGCCTTTGAAACATTGAGGATGCTACTGGCTCATGGGTCCCACATGTTAGTATCTATGAACAATAAACATTTCCATTGTTGGATATATTTTTGACCTCTACTTTCTGGCTATTTGCCTTTTTTTCTTTTGATCCCATGCCACCTTTGAAACGTTGAGGACGATGCTGCCTCATGGGCCCCACATGTCAGCCTCTCTGAACGATAGAACTTTCTTTTTCTTAGATTTATTTTTGACCCCTCTGACTACTTGCCTTTTTCTTTCGATCCCCTGGTGCCTGGTTAACAATGAAGACGCTGCTGGCTCATGGGTCCCACATGTCAGCGTCCACATTTTGTTGCAATAGGAGTGCTCTACCGCAACAAAATGAAAATTTATCGCGACCAAAAAGAGTCGTGGAAATATGGGCATCCTACTACCACGACCGAAGAGTTCGTGGCAAAATTGGAATATATTCCCACGAAAAATAGACGTAGCGACAGATTTTGTGGCAATAGACCGGACTTCCTGTAGTGAAATTCAAGAAAACTTGATAGACATCAGAGCGCTTCTTAAGAACATATGTCCATGTAAACTTGCTAAAATCATCAACAAAGCTTACATAATATTCATGTTTGCCAACAGAGGCAGGTGTTGGACCCCATACATTAGAAAACACTTGCTCCAAAGGAAACACTAGTAACACAGGATATGGCAACTGGTGATTCTTGGCGAGTTGACAAGAATCACAAATATATGAATTTATTTCAGGCGTGTGGGATAGTTTATGCTTCCTAATAATCTTCTGAACCACAAAAGAAGATGGATGTCCTAGACGACGATGCCATGTAGAGAATGGAAGCTTTATTTGTACCGAAAACTTGCTTGGGAGGCGACCCGGTAGAGAAAGACACTAGCGGGTAGAGACCACCTTGACAGGGGCCTCTAAACAGAATCCTTCTGGTGTCCAGGTCCTTTATCAAAAAGAAGAAAGGATGATATTCAATAAAGACGTGTGTTACCACCCGATTCTGGCCAAATCAAGAGTTGGGCCGTAAGTGAAGATGGGCTTGAAGGACGTACACGTGGAGCATCTTCGAAGCGGCCTTGCGCTGAGAGTTCGGGCTTAATTGCCCATGTATCTGTAATATATTAGATCGCGTTGTAATGTAGATTAAGAAGATAGAGTCTGGCCCGTGCACGGTTAGGTGCACGCCTCAATTAGAAAGTCCCTTGGACTATAAATATGTATCTAGGGTTATCGGAAAAGGAGGACAATCACCGTTCAACCAAAACAAACCAATCTCGGCGCATCGCCACCCCTTTCCTACGAGGGTTCTTACCAGTAAGCATCATGCTGCCTAGATCGCATCTCGCGATCTAGGCAGCAAACAGTATTGTTCATGCGTTGCTCGTCTTGAAGCCTTTTGATGGCGAGCAACGTAGTTATCATAGATGTGTTAGGGTTAGCATTGTTCTTCACGTAATATGCTATCGTAGTGCAACCCTTGCATATCTAGCTGCCCTTACGTCTATCCAGACGTAAGGGCAGCATCTTGCTTGATCATGCTTAGTAGATCCGATCCGTTATAGTTGCTCCTGCATCTGGAGATTAGTTTAATATCTGCATAGTTAGGCCTTATCTTGGGGTCGGAGGATCCGGTGGTGCGTTAGATGCTGTTTACCGTGCGAGGGATGTTCCGGGGATCAACATTATGTTGGTTTTTAGGCCTCTCGTAGGGGTAGTTTGCATCGTCTCTCGTAGCTGCTAGGCCCGATCGCACGTAGGACGTTCGATTATGCGGTGAAAACCCTAAGCTGTCGTGGATCTTTAGCTTTGTTGATCAAGCAGGATCCCCATGCCATTGCTAATCCATCAAGGACCATGGGGCGATCGGCTCTTTGAGGCGATCCGAAACCTGAGAGCCGATAAGGCTCGTATTTAATGTGCACGTGTCTACCATGCGGGAACAATCGAAGCACTAACACCTTCTGACCAGGTCTAGGTCCGTGGCACGCCCAGGCAACCGCCGGGACGCACGCCGAAGATTTGCGGGACGACGCGAGGTGCCAGGGATCACTAAGCGGCCCTAGGAGCCTCCGGCTTCGTGTTACTTAGCCAAAGCCCGTCGGGGGGTTTGGAGGGTAACACATTGCTGGACGGGACATCTTCTTCAACATCCATGTCAGCGTCGACATCCGAGGTGGCGGAGAAACCGATCACGTATGAGGATCTCCCACGGAACATAAGAAGAAGTACGATGACCTGAAGGTCATCCTCGGCGAACTCATCGGCTCCTTTGAGAAGACCCGGTCGCACGGCGTCAGGTTCAAAGGATTCGCACCACAAGGCATCCTCGATGGGTTGGATCTGTCTCTCCCTTAAGAGGAACGTACCAGAGCCCTGCGTCAGGAGATCAACTACATGGTGGCCCATTCACTGCATCGGCACTGAGAGCCTGGTGAACACTTTGGAGCGCGTTGCGCTCGGGTGGTGCAAGAGATCATGGAGCGTGTTACTCCCCTTCAGGACCCGTTCAGGGACTCACCAGGGAGAGATGCAACTCCCTCCAGGCCGCTGCCGAACGCAACGGCGGCTCCACCACAACAAAGCTCACCGGCATACGTCGTCTACAAGGATGGGGGTGACCCAGGCGACTACCAGTTCTTACCTGACCCGCCCAAGGAAATCCCACACGGATACGTGTGTGTGTATGTGCCGGACGCAACAAGCGATGCAGGCGATCCAGGCTCCACCGGGAGGGATTGCCGGAGCGGAGCAATTGTTCGACGGGAAGGATAAGCTGCAGAAGGAGTCTAGGAGGGCCGAGAAACAAGCGTGGCTAGCCAAGTACGCCATGCACCAATCAGAAAGCTCAGCTGCTACTACCTCCACCGGATCAGATCAGCGCAGTCCTGAGAGATCAATTCGGCATCTTGCCGAAGAAGAAGATATCGGCTATTCCAAGCCGTATCCAAATGAGTTCGACCTGATCCCATTACCGCCTAAGTACCGGCTTCCGGACTTCAACAAATTCGAGTGGGCGGAAGGGTCGAGCTCCATCGAACACGTGAACGATACAGCGGTGGGCATGGCTTCGACATCGGATCGATTACGGATGAGGTGCTTCTCGCAATCCTCACGGTCCATCTTTTGGGTGGTACACCTCTTTGCAGCCAAATTCAGTGCAATCATGGAAGCAGTGGAGGAAGATTCCACACCCAATACCATTCGGAGACTACGAAGCTGGTATTGCCGAACTAGCACAGGTTCGGCAAAAGCGAGAGAGAGACGTGGCTGAGTACATTCAGCGTTTCAGAACTGTCAAGAACCGATGCTATTCGGTTCATATAGCGAAAGAAGCGATCGAGCCGTGGCGGGCCAGCAGCGTCGTTTAAGGATACGACGTTCCAAGTTGAGTACAACTGCTGACGCACTTGGTCAATAGGCGACCTTATATGAGCAGCGCCATCCAGAAACCAAGACAAGTTCAAGCGCGCGATCAGCCTGGTCAATGCCGATGAAGATGAAGATTCTACGGAAGATCAGGAAGTTGCGGTAGCCGAGTGGACTCGGGCCTTGATACTGTGTCTGCCAATGGGTGAATCCACCGGGGCCTCCAAGAGGATTAGACTTTGACGTGACAAAACCGAACAGATCTGATCATTCTGAAAACAGTTGAAGCTACCCGAAGGCCACAAGATCCCTACGGCACAAGAAATGAACAAGAGGCCATACTGCAAGTGGCATCATACGTTCACGCACACCACCAGCGGCTGCCATCACGCGCACAAATTCAGATGGCGATAGAAGCAGGCCGATTGACTTTCGGACAATTTGCCATGAAGGTAGACAAGCGTCCGTTTCCTGACGTCAACATGGTGGACCTAAGCCACTCCATAAGAGAACCAGGGTTCTCCTTCGATGTCAATATGGCAGGGTTCGTGATTCGCCATGGCGCGGACAAAGCGAGAGAGCAGCCATGCTCGTGGCAAGGATAAAGAGGAGGCCACGCGACCGGCCCCAAGGCGACGATAAACGGTACCTGACCGAGGAGGAGGTGATACTGTATCAGCGCCCATTATCCGTGCACCTCCTCAACAAGTATGAGCAGCAGTACGACCAACGTCGACGCTACGACGAAGACGATGAGAAACATCGTTGGTCTGATGCGGAGAACAGGAGGTATCGCCATAACGACGACAACAACGACGGGTACGAACGTCGCGCTAGCGAGAGGTCAAAGGAGCAAGAAAACGTGGACAAGCACTGGGACTGTCCCTTCTTCAAACATTGCTGGAACTCAGGAATGAGCCGATTGCCAACGATCGAGAACTGCCCAGCATGCACACAGCAAAGGAGAAGGACGAACGAAGTTTCAGTGTTCAAGTGTCTAGGACCTCTCCCACATCAAAGTAAACGAGCTGAGTCATCCCAAGGAGAAGACTTCGAGGAGTCGGATGAAGAAGATAGGTATCACCGACCAAGGTGGTGCCCTATGGACTCACCATTCTCGAAGCGTCGGGTGCAGCGGCTGCGGAACCTGGAAGAAGCCGAGGCACGTACCTGTACACGTTGAGCGCGGCCCGATCGGCCGCGAAAATCCAGCAAATAGTGGAGACGAAGGCACGCCCGCCAAAGAAAGTATGGCGCCCCAAACAGGGAAGCCGATGCACGAGCATCGGGTGATGCCGATGCGACACATCGCGGACACCAACATGGTATCGTGGGCTGGACGAAGTAGCACGTCCAATACATTGGACATACGTGGCAAAGCTGATCCCTGCGATCGGCCCTCAAAATGAAAAGTAAAGGATCTTATCTCCAGCATGCCACGTAGCTACGATGGAAATCAAGAAGTTGCAAATCATCGTCAAAGCATTGCAACGAAAAAGGAGGCCGATTCCCGCAATCGGCCACAATTATCCTCAACGTACCTTCGTCTGTGTTCAGCATTGATCCAACAGATGCAGAAGAGCCGATGCCATCAATTACTTGACAGAATCGGCTCGGGGGCACATAGATGGATGAGATACGAGAATACGGGTGAACGAATGTCAAATTTCCAGAGAGTAGCTCAAGTATGGGGGCCGATACGTAAGCAAATCGGCCACAAAATGGAAAATCCAAAAAATTTGAGCACGCCAATGCGTAGACATCGACTTAAGGATTCAAAGCCGATGCACGGCCATCGACTCAAGGGGTATAAGCGGAAGCCTAATAGAGCGTCGTCTACGGAAGAACCCTTCATTGAGATTGCTTGGCGGTTCAGGCCCTCTCTTCAAGGACTTCCAATTCTTCTGCAAGGCTCCAAGCTCGGCAGCATCGACGAAGCATCGTTTGGGCGTCCAAGACGGCCCTTTTCTCATTTAAGATGTTGATATTTGCCGGCAAGTTTGAGGATCGCAACCCTGGCCAAACAGCAAGAACAGCATGGACGTGCAGATCAGGCTAGGGTTGTGAGAACAACCGATTGTCATCCAATTGGCTGTAACGTTTTCTCCTGGGGCTTGACCAAGGTGGCGACTTCATCAAACATCCTCACCGAAGCCGCACCAGTCTTCCCGAGATGATGAGTCAATCTGAGCTAGGAGGGGTTCGAGGGCCACTACGTTTGAGGCTTCTTAGCTCAAGGGAGCTGCCGATCCTTCCAAAACCGTCCTAGTACATTGGCTCCTTGGGCGTAAGCTTCCCTGCCCTGTTTTAATGAAAAGCTGGAGTGGCTCGGGGGCAGCTCGCCCTGAAATATTGATGATCTGGAGAGCCGATTTTGTTGGAATCGGCTGATGCTGCACTACAGTTGGGAGGCCGATGATGGTCCCTTTGGCTGGTCCACTTTTATCCTCGCCTTGGAGGCTCGGGGGGCAGCTCGCCCTTGAGGTTTCTTATTCTGCGGAGCCGATTTTATTGGGGTCGGCTAGCCTCGCATCACAGCTTGAAAGGTGATGAATTATTGCAGAAAGAAATTGTCGGGGATGATGAGAGGAATTTGAAGAGGGAGCCATGATCATCAATGGGCTCTGGACCAGTCGGTTGCTGCAGAGAAATGGAGCATCACAAAGATAGTTATGGGCGAATGGTGCCTGTTTTGCGAAGTGTTAGCTTCAGCATTCGAGTTGATCCAGCAACAGTCCTAGGGTTCTCCTGAAGGCAAAGAGGATCTGAAAGAGAAGGATGCGGTAGAAGAATGTCGGAAATTTAAAGTTAATAAGGAGACTGGACATTATTTCGAGTTTTGCCGCTAAGTCTAACGTCCCATTCAGTTGGATCTGCATTTCCAAGATCTGGGGTTTGCACGTTTGTAGCTTGGCCCTGTTTGATTGGGAGTTTGGAGGTTCGGATGAATCTATCTCGAAATTATCGTGAAAGATCGTGCGTTGCCATCGGCTCATTGACATTGACCGAATTAACAATCGGCAAGATCAACACAAGGGAGAATCGGCTAAATCAATTTGCAAGGAATCGGCAGAGTCAAATTGGGGAAATTTCTTCATTGATAATCAGATTTCTTACACAAAAAGAGCTGATTGCTCTCAAAAGGAAGGCCTAGGGGGATGCATTGCCCCTCCTACTACTACTGATCCTATTCTAGGATCCTATCTAGGGGCCATTGTTGCCCTCGTCATCGCCGTCGTCGCCGCTGTCGGCGCTTTCGCGGGCTCGTCGTCGGCTTTGCCGCGACCACCGGAGGACCCTCGTTGTCCTCATCTTCTGTACGTCGTCTTCGTGGCGTCGAAGTCACTAAGGTTGCCGGCCAGGGCGGGCGCTTGGCCGGCGGCTCGTCGGAGAAGGTGCCGTCCTCCTCCTCGTCTTCTTCCTTCACCTCCTCGGCGGAGGAGAAACCGTCCCAGGAGAAACGATCGTCGTCGCTCTCCTCCTCCGATTCCCCAATGGCAAGGAAGCGGAGGTCGCTCTGTCCGTCAAGGACTGGTCATCTTCGGACCAGACGGAGGAGTCGTGGCTCGACTCGTCCCGTCGGCTATGGCGCGGCGGATGTTGGCCGCGTGGGCCTCTTGCGGGTCCCACTGCGCGTCGGCTCTCGGAGGGAGGATTGGACAGAGAAGCTTGATGCGGCGAGAGGAAGAAGAAGAAGAAGACATGGTGGCAGAGGAGGGCTTTTGGGTGCTAGATGAAGAAAGAAATTACAGGAGGTGGCCAAGTAAAAGGGGTATATGGTTTAATGCTTAAGCATGTCCCGAGGACGCGGTGCCAGAACTGTCAAATCGTGCAGGGAAGTTGAGAAGGCAAGATGTCATCATGAAGGATACTGCGACGGTTACGCTGCTGCCGCGACAGCGCCGAGGGAAAACGATGGTTTGCAATTATCATTATCAAAACCAGGGGGCATGTTACCCGATTCTGGCCAAATCAAGAGTTGGGCCATAAGTGAAGATGGGCTTGAAGGACGTACACGTGGAGCATCTTCGAAGCGGCCTTGCGCTGAGAGTTCGGGCTTAATTGCCCATGTATCTGTAATATATTAGATCGCGTTGTAATGTAGATTAAGAAGATAGAGTCCGGCCCGTGCACGGTTAGGTGCACGCCTCAATTAGAAAGTCCCTTGGACTATAAATGTATCTAGGGTTATCGGAAAAGGAGGACAATCACCGTTCAACCAAAACAAACCAATCTCGCGCATCGCCACCCCTTTCCTACGAGGGTTCTTACCGTAAGCATCATGTTGCCTAGATCGCATCTCGCGATCTAGCCAGCAAACGTATTGTTCATGCGTTGCTCGTGTAGAAGCCTTTTGATGGCGAGCAACGTAGTTATCATAGATGTGTTAGGGTTAGCATTGTTCTTCACGTAATATGCTATCGTAGTGCAACCCTTGCATATCTAGCTGCCCTTACGTCTATCCGGACGTAAGGGCAGCATCTTGCTTGATCATGCTTAGTAGATCCGATCCGTTATAGTTGCTCCTTGCATCTCAGGATTAGTTTAATATCTGCATAGTTAGGCCTTATCTGGGGTCGGAGGATCCGGTGGTGCGTTAGATGTTGTTTACCGTCCTAGGGATGTTCCGGGGATCAACGTTATGTTGGTTTTTAGGCCCGTAGGGGTAGTTTGCATCGTCTCTCGTAGCTGCTAGGCCCGATCGCACGTAGGGACGTTCCGATTATGCGGTGAAAACCCTAAACTAGCGTGGATTGGTTTAGCTTTGTCCTGATCAAGCAGGATCCCCATGCCATTGCTAATCCATCAAGGACCATGGGAGATCGGCTCTTTGAGCCGATCCACAGGGAACGAGAGCCGATAAGGCTCGTATTTAATGTGCACGTGTCTACCATGCGGGAACAATCGAAGCACTAACACCTTCCTGACCGAGTCTAGGTCAGGTGGCACGCCGAGGCAACCGCCAGGACGCGCGCCAGAAGATTTGCGGGACGACGCGAGGTGCCAGGATCCACTAAAGCGGCCCTAGGAGCCTCCCGGCTCTTCGTGTTACTTAGCCAAAGCCCGTCGGGGTTTTGGAGGGTAACAAGCTGTAGAACTGCATGCTCTAACCAATGCAACCAAAAGACCCGATGGAAGAGATTAGGCAATGCATTTATACTTCACTCCCCCTCACGTGTGGCTCCCTCAGGCCTAAACGTGGACCGAAAGTGGGCTGCAATATTTTTATTTTATATTGCGCCAGCCGGGTCTTGAACTCAAGACCTCTTGGCTCTGATACCATGTAGAACTGCATGCTCTAACCAATGCAACCAAAAGACCGATCTGATGGAAGAGATTAGGCAATGCATTTATACTTCAACAACAACGTGACATGAGATTGTTAGATGCACTAGGAACATCAAGTTGTAGGGAACTATAAGAGGTATGCAAAATTGAATGACCAATGTGACTGATTTTCATACCATTGCCGTTTGCAGTGTGCACACGGTCACGTTCCTGGTACTTGTCATGGGTTCTGAGCTTGTTCAACGCACGAGTAATGTGGTACGTGGTGCCAATGTCGGAGTACCAGTTGGTGTCAATGCCATAGGCTGCAGCATGGGCAGCCTTATTATCACGGTCGCCATCATCATCAGAGTCATATTGCCATAGCGCCACCAGCAATCACTGGCCGGGTGGCCATATATCGTGCAAATCTGGCAGCGCACATCAACGAAGGGGGTGGGGCACGGTCCGGGCGCCCCTTTCCTCCTCCATCACGGCACCTAGTATCACGGCGTGGCTCATCACGAAGCCTATCATCACAGCGCAGAGCATCACGACGCCTATCATCACGACGCCAGTCATCGCGGCGCCTGTCATCGCAACCCCTGTCATCGCGGCGCCTATCATCGCAGCGCCTATCATCACGGCGCCTGTCATCGCGGCGCCTATCATCATGGCCCGGCTCATCGTGGCGCCTATCATCCTCATAGCGGGTATCACCAACAGGAATTGAGCTGCAGCGAGGACGGCTGCTGAGATTGGCTGATGACACAAAGGGGGTGTCAGAGTCAGAGCTGTCAACAACCAATGTCTGGCGCATGTCAAACGCACTGATTTGATTCATCACGCCATCAAGTGTAATGCAGGAGGTGTGATCAACCTTGTCAACCAGAGAGTTGTAGGCACCACCAAGCCCAGCTGTAATGTAGCTGATCATCTCTTCATCATCAATAATTTTTCCAGCAGCTTCAACAGTCATCTCCTTCTTCTTGGTGTTGTTGAGAGCAGTCCGCAGATGAGACATCTTCGCCTTGGAGGTGCTGGCGAACATGGCGGAGATCGTGGTCCAGGTCTCAGCGGTGGAGGTCTTTGTCGAGTACGTGTGCGAGGATGTCCGGCGAGAGGGAATCATTGAGCCATCCTTGCACGAACTGATCCCGGGCAACCCAGGAGTGTTTCTTCCCAGTATCATCCGTGGCTTCCATCATCTTCCATCATCTTTTGCGGAGCTGCGTCCGTGCCGTCGAGGAGACCGAAGGCAAGCGCACATCGCAGGCGAGGGAACACGAGAGCTTTCCAAAAAATCATGTTGTCACATCACAGCTTCTGTGATGGCGATGGTCCAAGGTTGGTGGCAAGCGAGTCCAATGTCGACGAGGAGGACACCATGGACATGATTTCGATCTAGGGTTTTGCAGGTTCTTTTGTTTTTGCGTGTCGGCGACGGTGTGCAGCAGCTCTTAGGCAACGACATAGGGTCGTAGAGGCGGCGTGTGGCGGGGTAAGCGCGGCAAGGCGGCGGTTTTGGTCGTCGAGTATTTTCCTATGGGCGGTGGCTTGGAAATGTGGTGGCGGCAGGTCGTGGTCGTGTCGTGAGCTGCGGCGGCGTGCGGCGAGGCTAGGCGCAGTAGGCGACGACAGATTTTTCCTAGGTAGAGGGTCGCTCTGATACCATGTAGGAGGGTTTTTGTTCTTCTGATGGGGCAATAAGGACACTGTCAGTAATCGATTGGCCTGGCACAAAGGGCACTCTGAAACTCCGACACAATCACACGTAAGAAGACCTTTAATCTATTTGCAACGGGCGCCCGTCGCACCTTCCGTTTTCGTCTTTCAACGCGCGTGCTCACGAAAATCAAACGAGGGGAGAATCGAACCCGGGACCTACAACCTCCTGTGCCCGCACGACCAACTAACGCTGAGATAAATCAAGACGCAACTCTTTTGTACTGTACTATTTACGTGGTAAAAATTAAAAAAACGTGAACTTTTCATCGATCCACTAAAAACGAATTCAGTGAATTGTGACAACCAATATGTAGACGGAAAAAGGGTCTCATATTAGCCAATATATTTCTCAATTAAAACTTTTATTTTTTACGTTTTAAACGGTAACTCAGATTTCAAATCTGTTTCCTTGAAATAATCGACCTCAACGAGATCTTCCGAACTAGCACCCGTCTAGATATATTTCGAAATTTTTGGCCTAAAAATTATGAACCCTCTATACGTAAATTGTTAACGATAAATTTAAAAAGTTATAAACCTGAAAAACTAATTTAATTTACAATATTATGGGAACATTTTTAGATCACAATTTATCAACCGCTTTGCTCATCATTTATCAACGGTAAATGTGAAAAATTAACGACCCAAAAAGTTAATTTTAATTAGAATACTTTTGGGAATATTTTTAGCTCATAATTTATCAACCCCTCTATTCGTTATTACAATGGTAAATGTGAAGAGTTATCAACATGAAAAGTTAATTTCATTTTAAGTATTTTAGAAAACATCTGGCCTCGGAGTCAGCATTTTTATGGAAGAAAAAAGGTGAAGATGAGGGATTGATCTCAGGGTCCGTCCCCTACCGAAAGAAGATTGTCTCCGTGATGTTTTTCATATAAAAAAGATTATGTGTGGTATCCCGCGTCTCCAAGACAGCGCATCATATGATGGGCTCTCCTAACATGAATGGAGGCGTAGAAAAACCGTTTGTTGCTGTCACCAAGAGCAGCCCAGAGATGAGAGGAAGAGGCTCAGTATCCACTAGCTTTAGTAGTAGGAGTTTCCCATTGTTCACCAAAGTCGTCAGAGAGGGAATCCTCTCACTTTTCAATGGACAAAGAGCCGGTCCCGTGATCGGCTAGAACGGACATCCATCTAGTGTTTGATGAGTGAAGTTTATCAATGGTAAATGTGAAAAATTATCGACCTGAAAAAACTAATTAAAATTTATGAACCGGCTTTGTTGTGGGTATATTTCATGAGTGTACCATCAACAGTGCCTGGATCCGGCAAGTCCGGGTGGCCCACAGACGGTGATTGTGGAATACGGCCCATCGGGCGGCCCAGTTGTTGTTGATCAAGATGGATGAAGTTTAGCCCAGGAACAAGGAGCCTGATCCCAACCGACATACACCTGGAGTCGGATCCGGCCTGGCCCACCAGAGGTAGCCAGATTCAGTACATCATATTAGGAAGTAGGCGGATCCTTGACATGCACGGCAATGTAATGTTCCGTACTTAGACAAGGTTGTATTCCGGCTAGGACTCTCCGTAGAAACCCTAGATCCTGCCGTCTTAATAAGTCAGATCCCGAGAGCCCTAGAGGCACAACCACAACTCATTGTAACAACGCAAAAGCGTCTAGATAATTCCAGACAAGCAGCAGTAAGCTCTATCCTCGAGCAGGTGTTCCGAAGCTGGGTAAATCGCGTACCACCGTCCCGAAAGCTCTCCGTCTGGCCCCTACTTCTTCCTCCCTTCGTGAGGATCCCTCCTCCGGGGTACCGTCGAATAGGCAACGACAACCTTCAAATTATGGGAACATTTTTAGCTCACAATTTATGAACCGGTCTGCCCATTATTAAATGTGAAAAGTTATCAAACCGAAAAGCTAATTTTATTTAGAAAACTTTTTAGAAACATTTTTACCTCATAATTTATCAACCCCTCTATTCGTTACTTAGCAATAGTAAATGTGAAAAGTTATCAACCCGAAAAGGTTAATTTCATTTAGAATATATTAGAAACATTTTAGCTCATAATTTATCAACCCCTCCGACAATTATTTATCACCGGTAAATGTGGAAAGTTCTCAACCTGAAAAACTAATTTAATTTTAGAATATTATGGGAACATTTTTAGCTCACAAATTATCAACTACTCTGCCCATTATTTATCAACGGTAAATATAAAAATTTATGGACCCGAAAAGCTAATTTTATTTAGAATATTTTGAGAATTTTTTTAGCTCTCCAATTTATCAACCCCTCTGCCCATTATTTATCAACGGTAAATATGAAAATTTATCGACCCAAAAAGCTAATTTCATTTAGATTATTTTGGGAATATTTTCAGCTCACAATTTAGCAAACCCTCCGCCCATTATTTATCAATGGTAAATGTGAAAAATTATCGGTCCGAAAATGTTAACAACCTGAGTAGAAAGTAGTAGTTTATTTGAGTTGCAAGTGATAGTTTATTTAAGTTGCAAGTGGTTTTCCCACCCGTTATTTCACCCTTAAAAATCACTTACCCGTAAAAAGAAAATAGAAAAAAATAGTACAAAATAACATGAATTTTGATACAAACTGCAACAAAGAAAAAATCAAATAAAAATCCAAAGGGGAATTAAAAAAGGAATTGGAAACAAACTACTAGTCTAAATAATATAAATTTGATACAAAATAACAGCAAAATGGAGGACAAAAGAAAGGAAAATGAAAAAAAAATGAACGTACGAGGCAGATGCATGTCGTGGCTTTCACGCGTCAAAAAGCTGGCATGTACATGCCATGCAGTCACACCAAATAGGGCTGCCTCACATGGGGGAAAAATGAAGCATGCAGTGGCCCATGTGCCGCGCAACCAGAATGAACATGGGATTAGAAATAGCAAGAACGATTACCACAAAGCGACAAATCATGAACTGACACGCTCGCGCAAACAGACAGCTGTCGCAGTCGAACGCCAGGAAGTGTTTCCGATTTGCAATTTGAAGCAATTTTATAAAGTACATTGCATATACAATAGGGCTAAACTTAGAAAAGGGATTATTTGTTAGAAAATTAGGCACAATTTCCATGATTAATTTCAGAATATTAAGCATGATGACAGTAACTACTAACATGTGAAACTCGAACATACTAGATGCATTAATCAACATGAATAGTAGCATGACAAACAGTACAACGCCATCGCTACGTAGATCGAGATATGTGCGCGTACCGATCTGGTGGAGGTGGTGGAGCAGATGATGTCGCAGCAGTAACGTTGTTGATGACAACGTTGTTGACGAACAACGGGTCGAAGTAAACGGCGTTGAAAACGACCAGTGGCTGGCCAAACTTGGACGGAAGGCGACCGTGATGAAGAACTTGACAGTCGCGCATGCTTCCCAAAAAACTAATTCGCTCCCATCGCAAAGGCGAGCGGTTCCGGAGACCTGTTTTCCCGTTCGGCGGTGCACGTCGGCGGGCGGGATGGAATAGGCTACGATGGCGGTGCAAGCAGAGAGGTGGAAACCCTAACTCGTGTATTAGATGTGTGTTCAGCCGGGCAGAGATTATATAGGCTCGGGAAACCCTAGGCAACGTTGGCCACACCCACGTTTCGAGTCGCTTAGAGATAACCCACGATCGAAGCGAGCCGGACCGACTAACTGTGACGCATTCATCTGGACTTTATTTGTTTTCCGAACTACAAAAAGAAAGGAAAGTCTCGGCTCGAGGCTCAATCCACTCACCACGAGCGCGGCGCGCGTCGAGTCGAGTCGAGTCGAGACGAGACGAGACGAGACGAGCGAGCGAGGAGGAGGAGGAGCGCGCGTGTACCACTCCTATTCTTACTCACTTACTAGTTGGAACAACCCACCTTATAAGGTGGTCTAACTTCCTCCCAACTTTCCATGTGGGACTAAACTTCCCACCTCTTGTCACTCCTTAGTGAGCTGCCACCAACTTGAGCTCAAACTCACAAGGCTGCCACTAAGTGGGCTTTGAGATTTATAGGGAAAATCTGAAATCTAGTATGGAACACTAAAAGTGGGCCCAATATTTAAACAATCCCCCACCAGATCTCAAATACCCATTTAGAGATTTACCAATACTCGTTGCTTGTTTATATACCAGTGTTTCAGCAGAGACGGTTAAGTTGAACTTCTGCCTAGAACCTTAAGCTACATCCATTCACACTTGAACAATGGACTAAGCCTTGAATTGCAAGTTTTGCGTGAACATGGTTTCACTCAAAGTCATAACCATTACATGGCTGCCAGTAGCCTACCCCGCGGGTGAAGCATATGCGTCATACTTCGTGGTCTCTTCATGAGTTTACTAGAGATCACCCAAATCTCATAGATTGCGATGTTTAACAATCGGACTCATATAGGTGTGTTACTTCAAGAATCTCTGTAGGACAGCATCTTTGCTAAAATAGCCAACATAAACACATTAAGGCTTGTTGCCAACCTGCCTTACAGCAATTGAGAGTTTTGCATCTTCATATAGAGAGTTATAATACTCTCCTCAACTAAACCACTAGTTTGTTTTTCCCAGCCTAATTCATGGGATCTCCGATCACAAAGGTTGGGTTACCACTATGGTGTAACATCAGGGTCTCAAACCCATCTCTCTCGATGCACTTTCTATCACAATACGTGATAGTCCCTTTGTAAAGGGATCGCGAGTTTTTGTCGTTTGAATATACGTAATTAGTTATTACTCAGAGTTTCGTTTCCGACGGACTCAAGCGTCTCTTTACGTGTCTTGATGACTTTGCGTTATCCTTATAATTGTTCACTTTGACAATTGTGGTTTGATTGTCACAATTCAAAAGGATTGAACAGGTTTTCAACCGAGCAATTCCATCAAGAGCTCAACAACCATGCGATTCATGATGGTTGTGTCAGCAGTAAGTGCCTCCATAGTTGACCTCGTCAATATGGTTTGCTTGCAAGATCTCCATGACACTGCGCCACCTCCAAAGGTAAAATACATACCCACTTGTGGCGTAGGATCAGCTACATCTGAGATCCAATTCGAATCACTATATCCTTCAAGCACAGCTAGGTGCCCTGTGAATCCCATAACTCATTGTACCACATAGGTAGCGCATGACCCTATCAAGTACCCGGGTTTGACATGAACCTACTTAACTTGCCAATAGCAAAAGATATGTTGGGTCTAGTCGTGCTCGCTAAGTACATAATGAGCCAACGATCTGAGAATATCTCAATTGATCTATGGCAATCCTCTGGTTCTTGTGTAGTGTCACACTGGGATCATAAGGTGTTGGAGAAGACTTGCTATCAATATAGCCGAACCGGGTCAAGATCTTCTCAACATAATGGGACGTTAAGAGTAATCTCACTCTCGTTCTTAATCAGCTTGATGTTCAGAATCACATCAGTTTCTCCCGGATCTTTCTTATCAAAGCTCTTTGACAAGAAAGACTTGACCTCGTGTATTACTTTCATGTTTGTACCAAAGATCGAATATCATCCACATACAAACATAGTATAACACCTTCGCCCCCACCATGGCGATAGTAAACGCACTTGTCAGCCTCATTGACAACAAAGCAGAAGTTAAAATTCTGTCAAACTTCTCATGCCATTGCTTAGGTGCTTGTTTTAGGCCATATAAAGATTTCAGCAACTTGCACACCTTTCTTTCTTGACCTTTTACTACAAACCCATCAGGGATCCATATAGATTTCCTCTTCCAACTCTCCATTAAGGAAAGTTGTCTTTACGTCCATTTGATGAACGATAAGACCATAGGAGGCAGCCATGGATAGTAGTACTCGAATGGTGGTAAGTCTAGCGAGGTGAATAGGTGTCGAAGTAATCTTCGCCTTCTCTCTGTGTGTAGCCTTTCGCTACAAGTCGCGCCTTGTACTTTTCAATAGTACCATCAGGTCTTAGCTTCTTCTTGAACACCCATTTGCAGCCTACAGGCTTGCATCCATGGGGTCGTTCTGATAACTCCCAAGTTCAATTAGAAAGAATCGAGTCCATCTCATTATGGACAGCTTCTTTCTAGTCATCTGCATCTGGAGATGCATATGCCTCTGCAATGGACGTGGGAGTATCATCCACAAGGTACACAATGAAATCATCACCAAAGGATTTTTCAATCCTTCGTCTCTTGCTCTGTTTTGGAGCTTCATTGTCATCCTTCTCAGTAATATTCTCATGTGATTGTTCAAAACACTCATTAGATGTACTAGACTCAGGAATTATCTCAGTAGAAATTCTAGCAATGCTATGCATATCTTTCATAGGAAACATATTCTCAAAAAATGTTGCATCACGAGATTCCATAATAGTATCAACATGCATATCAGGTACCTCGGATTGAACTACTAAAAATCTATATCCTACTCCGCGGAGCATAACCTAGAAAGATACAATCCACTGTCTTTGGTCCGAGTTTGCGCTTCTTAGTAATTGGAATATTGACTTTCGCCAAACATCCCCATGTGCGCAAATACGAAAGTGATGGTTTTCTCCCAGCCCACTCCTCGTAAGGGGTTTTATCTTTATTCTTGTTAGGAACTCTATTCAGGACATGACATGAGGTCAACAAAGCCTCCCCCCACCATGCCTTTGACAAACCAGCAGTGGCTAACATGGAATTCACCAAGTCAGTCAGGGTGCGGTTTTTCCTCCCGGCAACCCCGTTTGATCGGGGCGAATAGGGAGGCGTCCTCTCATGAATAATGCCATGTTCCTCACAGAATTCATCAAAGATTTTAGGAAAATATTCACCACCACGATCCGACCTAAGACGCTTGATCTTTCTCTCTGTTGATTTTCAACTTCGGCCTTATAAATTTTAAAGTAGTCTAAAGCTTCATCTTTAGTTCGCAACAAATAAACATAGCAAAATCTAGTCGCATCATCAATCAATGTCATGAAATATCTCTTTCCACCTTTTGTCAAGACACCATTCATCTCGCATAGATCAGAATGTATGAGTTCTAGAGGTGCCAAGTTTTCTCCTCGGCCGCCTTGTGAGGCCTGTCTAGGTGCTTCTATTCTTGTAGACGGTGTTGGGCTCGATGTCTACGGGTGCTTCTATTCTTGTAGACAGTGTTGGGCCTCAAGACAGAGGTTTGTAGAACAACGGCAAGTTTCCCTTAAGTGGATTACCCAAGGTTTATCGAACTCAGGAGAGAAGAGGTCAACGATATCCCTCATGCAACCCTGTAATCACAAAGCAAGTCTCTTGTGTCCCCAACACACCAAATACACTTGTCAGGTGTATAGGTGCACTAGTTCGGCGAAGAGATAGTGAAATACAAGTAATATGGATGTATATGAGTGGTAATAGCAATCTGAATAAAATATGACAGCGAGTAAACATATGAACAGTAAATAAACGGTGTTTTCAGTATTGGAAACAAGGCCTAGGATCATACTTTCACTAGTGGACACTCTCAACATTGATCGCATAATAAATACTTCTTCTCATATGTGCTACATACACTCTTGTTTGATAATGAACACATTGCGTAGGATTACACGAACCCTCAATGCCGGAGTTAACAAGCTCCACAATTCCATGTTCATATTTAAGTAACCTTAGAGCATAATAGATCATTGCTAAATAAACCAAGAACTAACATAGTGCACACGCTCCATATTACACTATGAAGGAGGAATAGATCACATCAATACTATCATAATGATAATTAACTCCACAATCTACAAGAGATCGTGATCATAGCCTACGACAAGAACCAGGGGTGCACACACTAATCACCTTTACACCAAGTAGGAGGAATAGAACTACTTTAATAACATCACATGAGTAGCACACAACTAGTAGCGATAAAGCTCATCATATGGATCTCAATCATGTAAAGCAGCTCATGAGATCATTGTATTGGAGTACGAGAGAGAGATTAACCACATAGCTACGGTAGAGCCCTCAGCCCCAGGGTGACTCCCTCCTCATCATGGAGGCAGCGATGGCGGTGAAGATGGCGGTGGAGACGGCGGTGGAGATGACTCGGGGGCAATTCCCCGTCCGGCGGCGTTTGGGAGAGACTTCTGTCCCCCGAATCTTGATTTCGCGATGGTGGCGGCTCGGAAGGTTTCTCGTATCATGGTTCTCCGTCGGTGTTTAGGTCGAGAGAGAGGCAAATAGGCGAAGAGAGGGAGTCGGGGCCCCGGGCGTGTGGTGTGGGGCCCCCTGGCTCCCTCTCATCCTCCTCGTGCTCTGGAAGCTTCCGGAAAAATAGGAACTTGGGCGGTGATTTCGTCCGATTCCGAGAATATTTCGTTACTAGGATTTCTGAAACCAAAAACAACAACAACCGGCCTTTCGGCATCTCGTCAATAGGTTAGTTCCGGAAAACGCATAATAATGACATATAATGTGTATAAAACATGTAGATATCATCAATAAAGTAGCATGGAACATAAGAAATTATCGATACGTTGGAGACGTATCAGCATCCCCAAGCTTAGTTCTGCTCGTCCCGAGCAGGTAAAGCGATAACAAAGATAATTTCTGAAGTGACATGCCATCATAACCTTGATCATACTATTGTAAAGCACATGAGATGAATGCAGAGATTCGAAGCAATGATGAAGATAATGAGTAAACAAATGAATCATATAACAAAGACTTTTCATGAATAATACTTTCCAGACAAGCATCAATAAGTCTTGCAAGAGTTAACTCATAAGCAATAAATTCTTAGTAGAAAGCTTTGAAACAACACAAGGAAGATATAAGTTTCAGCGGTTGCTTTCAACTTTAACATGTATATCTCGTGGATAATTGTCAACACAAAGTAATATAACAAGTGCAATAGGTAAACATGTAAGAATCAATGCACACAATTTACACAAGTGTTTGCTTCTAAGATAGAAAGAATAGGTAAACTGACTCAACAATAAGGTAAAAGAATGGTCCTTCAAAGAGGAAAGCATCGATTGCTATATTTGTGCTAGAGCTTTGATTTTGAAAACATATAGAGAGCATAAAAGTAAAGTTTTGAGGAGGTTTGTTGTTGTCAACGAATGGTAGCGGGCACTCTAACCCCCTTGCCAGACAAACCTTCAAAGAACGGCTCCCATTTTATTTTATTTTTGGGTGGCACTCCTTCCAACCTTTCTTTCACAAACCATGGCTGAATCCTCGGGTGCCTGCCAGCAATCTCATACCATGAAGGAGTGCCTTTTTATTTTAGTTTTATTATGATGACACTCCTCCCCACCTTTGCTTTCTCAAGCCATGGCTAACCGAATCCTTCGGGTGCCTTCCAACAATCACATACCATGGAGGAGTGTCTATTTTTGTTAATTAATTTGGGACTGGAATCCCATTGCCACTCTTTTGCAAAATTATTGGATAAGCGGATGAAGCCACTAGTCCATTGGTGAAAGTTGCCCAACAAGATTGAAAGATAAACACCACATACTTCCTCATGAGCTATAAAACATTGACACAAATAAGAGGTAATAACTTTTGAATTTGTTTAAAGGTAGCACTCAAGCAATTTACTTTGGAATGGCGGAGAAATACCATGTAGTAGGTAGGTATGGTGGACACAAATGGCATGAATATTGGCTCAAGTATTTGGATGCATGAGAAGTATTCCCTCTCGATACAAGGTTTAGGCTAGCAAGGTTATTTGAAGCAAACTCAAGTATGAAATGGTGCAGCAAGACTCACATATAAACATATTGTAAGCATTATAAGACTTTACATCGTCTCCTTGTTGTTCAAACACCTCAACCAGAAAATATCTAGACTTAGAGAGACCAATCATGCAAACCAAATTTTAACAAGCTTTATGTAATTATTCATTAATGGGTACAAGGTACATGATGCAAGAGCTTAAACAAGATCTATACGAGCACAACAATTGCCAAGTTTCACATTATTCAAGACATTATACCAATTACTACATGTAGCATTTCCCGTTTCCAACCATATAACAATTAACGAACAGTTTCAACCTTCGCTATGAAAATTAAAAGCTAAGAACACATGTGTTCATACGAACCAGCGGACGTGTCTCTCTCCCAAACAATCATTTATTCAAACAAAAACAAAAACAAAAACATACAGACGCTCCAAGTAAAGTACATAAGATGTGACCGAATAAAAATATAGTTTCAAGAGAAGGAACCTGATACTTTGTCGATGAAGAAGGGGATTCCTTGGGCATCCCCAAGCTTAGATGCTTGGGTCTTCTTGAAATATGCAGGGATGAACCAACGGGGCATCCCCAAGCTTAGACTTTTCATTCTTCTTGATCGTAGTATATCATCCTCCTCTCTTGACCCTTGAAAACTTCCTTCACACCAAACTTCAAGCAAACTCATTAGAGGGTTAGTGCATAATCAAAAATTCACATGTTCAGAGGTGACACAAACATTATTTTCACTTCTGGACATTGCATAAAGCTACTTGGACATTAATGAATCAAAGAAATGAATCCAACATAGCAAAAGAGGCAATGCGAAATAAAGGCAGAATCTGTCAAAAACAGAACATCAGTAAAGGCAATTTAAAGCGCACCAGACTTGCTCAAATGGAAAAACTCAAAACTAATGAAAGTTGCGTACATATCGAGGATCACGCTCGTAAATTGGCAGATTTTTTGAATTTTCTACAGAGAACTGTGCCCAGATTCGTGACAGACAGCAATGCTGTTTCGCGCAGCGATCCCAAATATAACGTCAACTTTGACATAGAAACTTTACTTGGCACAAAAACATGATAAGAGAGGTTGCTACAGTAGTAACAACTTCCAAGACACAAATATAAAACAAGTACTGTAGCAAATAACACATGGGTTATCTCCCAAGAAGTTCTTTCTTTATAGCCATTAAGATGGGCTCAGCAATTTTGGTGATGCACTCATAAGAAATAGTATTTGAAGCAAAACAGAGCTTCAAGAGGAAATTCAAAACACATTTGAGCCTAACATGCTTCCTATGCAAAAGAATCTTATACACAAAGGAATTCATGAAGAGCAAAGTGACAAGCATAAGAAGATAAAACACGAGTAACTTAAAGATTCTCAACATAAAGAGGGGAAACTTAATATTATTAAGATGCATATAACCATATTTCCCTCTCTCATAATAACTTTCAGTTAGCATCATTGATAAAATCCACAATATACCCGTCACTTAAAACATTCTTATCATGGTTCATATGCATAGAAGTATCATTAATTTTGGCATAAGAAGAGTTATTCTCATTAATAGTAATTGGAGCAAGATTATTATCAAGAATTTGAACATGGTAAATAAGTTGCATACTAAGGGAATGGTTTTGGCAAGCCCATCATAATTATGACAAGTTTCATAAGGATAATTGTAGCATGTGTCATATACATCTCTATAGCAATTATCTAAACCAGAATATGTAATATCATCATTTTCACTAAAAGTAGAGGTCTCAAATACAGGATCTTCAAGCACAACATCCCCAAGCTTAGAGCTTTCAATATCATCGTTTAAGGGGACATGAATAATGCTATCATCATTAATTTCATAATCAGTACCAAAGAGATTTTCAATATCAAAGGTAGTGTGCTCATTCAAATCATGATCGCTAATGTATGTAAAGGGCATAGGAAGATCATCGTATTCAGATTCATTATCACAATAATCATTAGGAGCAACATACTTACGGTTACCTAGCGTTATCTCGTTCACGCGGGGATACGCCGTTACCTTTTTCTTTTTATTCTCCTTCTTCTTCTTCTTCTTCGTTCCTTCTTCTTCTTCTTCTCCTTCTCCTCGTTCCCTTCTTTAGGAGGAAGAGGCTTGAATGGTGGCTTGTCCGCATAACCTGATTTTCTTTTAGAAACAATAGAAGAAACTTGGGAGGATCCCTCCTTTTCATTAATTAGTTGAAAACACACAGCGGTCCTATCATATTTTGGCAAAGTGTCGTCTTCTAAAATATTCTGTATGTAAGTATTTGTATGGCTATTATCAATGCAATAAGAAAGACAACCATGCAGGACATCATCAATATCAAGATCGTTAATATTTAACAAAGAAGTTTTTCTTGATAACTCTTCACACTTCAAAAATAAGGTAAGTTCATCATGCTGATTAGGAGTAATTTCATCATCACAATACAAATTTGCAGCACTCATGGGGTTTGAATTATCATTGGAGGAACATTGAAAATTAAAATGACCAACTCTATGGCAAAGTTCACAAATAAAAGGATAGAGGGCACACACTTTTTCTCCGAGATCATCTAGAGCTCTAGACCACTTTCTAGTTTTTTCATTTCTGTGATGGATACAATATTCATCTTCTATTTGATTAATTCCACAAGGTCTATGTATTCCACAAAAATTAACATGCTTATAGGAAATAGCATTCTTAGGAGTTTGAGCATGCTTATTGCAATCATTAACAACAATGTCATTCTTCATGCAAGCCTCTTTAAAAGGTTCATGATACTTATCAAAATTCTTTTAGGCAATTCTAAATGAGAAGCAAAGGCTTTATAAAGATTTACAACTTGAGAGTCAAGACCATAAGTAGCACTCATATTTCGAAATTTATCAGTATTCATAAAAGTTTCAATGCATTCATAATCATAGTTTATAACGACTCTTTACCTTTGTCGTTCTCCCAATCTTCAACGTTCTCCTTAATCCGAAGAAGGTCCCTTTTAAACTCTTCTTTATTGCTCGTGAATGATCCAACAAGAGTATCCAGGAAGGTCTTATCTTGAAAAGAAAGTCTTGCATAGAAATTATCAATGATAATATTACCGGAAGCTCATGATTGGGGCATTTGAGCATTAAAGTCTTCAATCTCTCCCATGCTTGGGCAATACTCTCTCCATCATGAGGCCAAAAATTATATATATGGTTTCGATCTTTGTGAATTTCACTTGGAGGATAGAACTTGGAATAAAATAGAGGCACAATATCCTTCCAATCAAGAGAGCGCCGTCCTTCAATAGTTTATACCAATGCGCCGCTTCACCAGATAGCGACATAACAAACAATTTCTTTCTAACTACATCCATTCAAATACCTGCACACTTGAATAACCCGCATAATTCATGCAAAAACAGTAAATGATTCCTAGGATTGACAGTTCCATCCCCTTCATAGCGGTTATCCATAACACGTTCAATAATTTTCATAGGTATTTTATACGGAATACTTTCAGCAGGTGGATTTAAAATATCCGAAGCATCATTAGAGTTATCGCATATGGGAGATAAAGCATTATCAGAGCAAAATATTTCTTCCAAAGCGGAGGAGCTAAAAAGATTATTTTTATGTAAACTAGCTTCCCCAAGCTTAGACTTCTTCATAGCATTAGCAGTAATTGCATTCATACTAATAACATTGCTACTATCATGTAAATAAGGTTCCATAGGTTTTTTAATTTTTGTATCAAACCATCCATGTCTTAAATCAGAAATAGAATAAGAAGCTCTTTGTTGTCCATTATGCCTAACTAGTGTAAACAAGAAACAAAAGATGTTGTTGTTGCATCTAAAGGAAATCTTACACACACAATGGCGCTGAAGCATCAACGCTGAACCGGAGTGAGTATTACCTTTCCTTCAACGGCGCGAGAAAAGTGCTTGATGTCTACGGGTGCTTCTATTCTTGTAGACGGTGTTGGGCCTCCAAGAGCGAGGTTTGTAGAACAGCAGCAAGTTTCCCTTAAGTGGATTACCCAAGGTTTATCGAACAGGGAGGAAGAGGTCAAAGATATCCCTCTCATGCAACCCTGTAATCACAAAGCAAGAAGTCTCTTGTGTCCCCAACACACCAAATACACTTGTCAGTGTATAGGTGCACTAGTTCGGCGAAGAGATAGTGAAATACAAGTAATATGGATGTATATGAGTGGTAATAGCAATCTGAATAAAATATGGCAGCGAGTAAACATGCAACAGAACAGTAAATAAACGGTGTTTTCAGTATTGGAAACAAGGCCTAGGGATCATACTTTCACTAGTGGACACTCTCAACATTGATCGCATAATAAATACTTCTTCTCATATGTGCTACATACACTCTTGTTTGATAATGAACACATTGCGTAGGATTACACGAACCCTCAATGCCGGAGTTAACAAGCTCCACAATTCCATGTTCATATTTAAGTAACCTTAGAGCATAATAGATTATTGCTAAGTAAACCAAGAACTAACATAGTGCACACGCTGTCCATATTACACTATGAAGGAGGAATAGATCACATCAATACTATCATAATGATAATTAACTCCACAATCTACAAGAGATCGTGATCATAGCCTACGACAAGAACCACAGGGTGCACACACTAATCACCTTTACACCAAGTAGGAGGAATAGAACTACTTTAATAACATCACATGAGTAGCACACAACTAGTAGCGATACAAAGCTCATCATATGGATCTCAATCATGTAAAGCAGCTCATGAGATCATTGTATTGATACAGAGAGAGAGATTAACCACATAGCTACGGTAGAGCCCTCAGCCCCGGGGGTGAATTACTCCCTCATCATGGAGGCAGCGATGGCGGTGAAGATGGCGGTGGAGACGGCGGTGGAGATGACTCCGGGGGCAATTCCGTCCCGGCATCCGGAATGGACTTCTGTCCCCGAATCTTGATTTCGCGATGGCGGCGGCTGGAAGGTTTTCTCCGTATCGTGGTTCTCCGTCGGTGTTTTTAGGTCAGAGAGGCTTAAATAGGCGAAGAGAGGGAGTCGGAGGGCCACGGGTGCCCACACCCTAGGGGCGCGCCCCCCGGCCGCGCCGGGGTGTGGTGTGGGGCCCCCCAGCTCCCCTCTCATCCCTCCTCGGTGCTCTGGAAGCTTAGGAAAATGGAACTTGGGCGATGTTCGTCCGATTCCGAGAATATTTCGTTACTAGGATTTCTTAAACCAAAAACAGCAGAAAAGCAACTGGCCTTTCGGCATCTCGTCAATAGGTTAGTTCCGGAAACGCATAATAATGACATATAATGTGTATAAAACATGTAGATATCATCAATAAAGTGGCATGGAACATAAGAAATTATCGATACGTTGGAGACGTATCAGCCTCCCCAAGCGGTTTGCAGTACAAGTTTTCCCTTAAGTGGATCACCCAAGGTTTATCGAACTCGGGAGGAAGAGGTCAAAGATATCCCTCTCAAGCAACCCCGCAACCACAAAGCAAGAAGTCTCTTGTGTCCCCAACACACCTAATAGGTGCACTAGTTCGGCGAAGAGATAGTGAAATACAAGTGGTATGAATGAATATGAGCAGTACGGCGCCGAAAAATAGCTTGTCGCGTGCGTTGATGGTAGTAATATTTCCGAGTAAACATGCGGTAACGCTTAGATAACGCAGCAGTAGTAACGCATAAAATAGTAACAACAGCGATAGCGTTTAGGAACAAGGCCTAGGGATTAGACTTTCACTAGTGGACACTCTCAACTTTGATCACATAAAAGAATAGATAGATGCATACTCTACACTCTCTTGTTGGATGATGAACACATTGCGTAGGATTACACGAACCCTCAATGCCGGAGTTAACAAGCTCCACAATTCAATGTTCATATTTAAATAACCTTAGAGTGCATGAAAGATCGACACGACTAAACCAAGTACTAACATAGCATGCACACTGTCACCTTCACACCATGTAGGAGGAATAGATCACATCAATACCATCATAGCAATAGTTAACTTCATAATCTACAAGAGATCATAATCATAGCCTACGCCAAGTACTAACACGGATGCACACTGTCACCATTACACCGTGCAGGAGGAATAAAACTACTTTAATAACATCACTAGAGTAGCACATAGATAAATTGTGATACAAAACACATTGCAATCATAAAGGGATATAAATAAGCACTTCACTATGCCATTCATAACAGTGAATAAGTATTCTGTGAAATATAGCCTAAGAGACCCACACGGTGCACACACGTCACCTTTACACACGTGGGACAAGGAGTCTCCGGAGATCACATAAGTAAAACCCACTTGACTAGCATAATGACATCTAGATTACAAGCATCATCATATGAATCTCAATCATGTAAGGCAGCTCATGAGATTATTGTATTGAAGTACATAGAGAGAGATGAACCACATAGCTCGGTACAGCCGAGCCTCGATGGAGAACTACTCCTCCTCATGGGAGCATCGGCGGTGATGAAGATGGCGGTGGAGATGGCAGCGGTGGAGATGGAGAAGCCTTCGGGGCACTTCCCGTCCGGCGTGCCGGGAACAGACTCCTGTCCCCCAGATCTAGGCTTCGCGATGGCGGCGGCTCTGGAACTTTTCTCGTACCGTGGCTTATTCCGTATCGTGTTTTAGGTCAGGGACCTTTATATAGGCGAAGAGGCGGAGTCGGAGGGCTGACGAGGCGGCGAGACGGCGCGGGCCCGCCCCGCGCCACCACCATGTGGGCCCCTGTGGCCCCTCTCTGGCGGCTCGGGTGTTCTGGATGCTTCGGGCAAAATAGGAACCGGGCGTTGATTTCGTCCAATTCGAGAATATTTCGTTACTAGGATTTCTGAAACCAAAAACAGTGGCACTTGGCATCTTGTTAATAGGTTAGTTCAGAAAATGCACGAATATGACATAAAGTGTGCATAAAACATGTAGGTATCATCAATAAAGTAGCATGGAACATAAGAAATTATCGATACGTGGAGACGTATCAGCATCCCAAGCTTAGTTCTGCTCGAGCAGGTAAAACGATAACAAAGATAATTTAGTGACATGCCATCATAACCTTGATCATACTATTTGTAAACATATGTAATGAATGCAGCGATCAAAGCAATGGTAATGACATGAGTAAACAAGTAAATCATAAAGCAAAGACTTTTCATGAATAGTACTTCAAGACAAGCATCAATAAGTCTTGCATAAGAGTTAACTCATAAAGCAATAAATCAAAGTAAAGGTATTGAAGCAACACAAAGGAGATTAAGTTTCAGCGTTGCTTTCAACTTACAACATGTATATCTCATGGATATTGTCAACATAGAGTAATATAACTAGTGCAATATGCAAGTATGTAGGAATCAATGCAGTTCACACAAGTGTTTGCTTCTTAAGGTGGAGAGAGATAGGTGAACTGACTCAACAATAAAAGTAAAAGAAAGGTCCTTCAAAGAGGAAAGCATCGATTGCTATATTTGTGCTAGAGCTTTTATTTTGAAAACATAAAGAGAGCATAAAAATAAAGTTTTGAGAGGTGTTTGTTGTTGTCAACGAATGGTAATGGGCACTCTAACCCCCTTGCCAGACAAACTTTCAAAGAGCGGCTCCCATTTTATTTTATTTTTGGGTGGCACTCCTTCCAACCTTTCTTTCACAAACCATGGCTAACCGAATCCCGGGTGCCGCCAACAATCTCATACCATGAAGGAGTGCCTTTTATTTTAGTTTTATTATGATGACACTCCTCCCCACCTTTGCTTTCTCAAGCCATGGCTAACCGAATCCTTCGGTGCCTTCCAACATACCATGGAGGAGTGTCTATTTTGTTAATTAATTTGGGATGGAATCCCATTGCCAGCTCTTTTTGCAAAATTATTGGATAAGCGGATGAAGCCACTAGTCCATTGGTGAAAGTTGCCCAACAAGATTGAAATAAACACCACATACTTCCTCATGAGCTATTAAACATTGACACAAATAAGAGGTGATAAATTTTGAATTGTTTAAAGGTAGCACTCAAGCAATTTACTTTGGAATGGCGGAAAAATACCATGTAGTAGGTAGGTATGGTGGACACAAATGGCATAGTGGTTGGCTCAAGGATTTTGGATGCATGAGAAGTATTCCCTCTCGATACAAGGTTTAGGCTAGCAAGGTTATTTGAAGCAAACTCAAGGATGAACCGGTGCAGCAAAACTCACATAAAAGACATATTGTAAACATTATAAGACTCTACATCGTCTTCCTTGTTATTCAAAACTCAATACTAGAATTATCTAGACCTTAGAGAGACCAAATATGCAAATCAAATTTTAGCAAGCTCTATGTATTTCTTCATTAATGGGTGCAAAGTATATGATGCAAGAGCTTAAACATGAGCACACAATTGCCAAGTATCACATTATCCAAGACATTTTAGAATTACTACATGTAGCATTTCCGATTCCAACCATATAACAACAAGTGAAGCAATCAACTTTCGCCCTTGAACATTAGAAGCTAAGAACACATGTGTTCATATGAACCAGCGGAGCGTGTCTCTCTCCCACACAAGGATGAACTTATTCAAACAAAACAAAAATAAAAACAAACAGACGCTCCAAGTAAAGTACATAAGATGTGACCGAATAAAAATATAGTTTCAAGAGAAGGAACCTGACTTTGTCGATGAAGAAGGGGATGCCTTGGGCATCCCCAAGCTTTGAGTCTTCTTAGAATATGCAGGGGTGAACCACGGGGGCATCCCGAGCTTAGAAGCTTTCACTCCTCTTGATCATAGTATATCATACTCCTCTCTTGACCCTTGAAAACTTCCTTCACACCAAACTTCAAGCAAACTCATTAGAGGGTTAGTGCACAATAAAAATTTACATGTTCAGAGGTGACACAATCATTCTTTACACTTCTGGACATTGAATAAAGCTACTGGACATTAATGGATCAAAGAAATTCATCCAACATAGCAAAAGAGGCAATGCGAAATAAAAGGCAGAATCTGTCAAAACAGAACAGTTCGTAAAGACGAATTTTAAAATGGCACCAGACTTGCTCAAATGGAAAAACTCAAAACTAATGAAAGTTGCGTACATATCTGAGGATCACTCACGTAAATTGGCATAATTTTCTTAGTTTCCTACAGAGAATTAGGCCCAGATTCGTGACAGCAAAGAAATCTGTCTCTGCGCAGTAATCCAAATCTAGTATGAACCTTACTATAGAGACTTTACTTGGCACAAAAACATGATAAGGAGAGGTTGCTACAGTAGTAAACAACTTCCAAGACTCAACAAAACAAAAATTGCTGTAGTAAAATAAACACATGGGTTATCTCCCAAGAAGTTCTTTCTTTATAGCCATTAAGATGGGCTCAGCAGTTTTAATGATGCACTCGCAAGAAATAGGAGTTGAAGCAAAAGAGAGCATCAAGAGGCAAATTCAAAACACATTTAAGTCTAACATGCTTCCTATGCATAGGAATCTTGTAAATAAACAAGTTCATGAAGAGCAAAGTAACAAGCATAGGAAGATAGAACAAGTGTAGCTTCAAAAATTTCAGCACATAGAGAGGTGTTTTAGTAACATGAAAATTTTTACAACCATATTTTCCTCTCTCATAATAACTTTCAGTAGCAACATGAGCAAACTCAGCAATATAACTATCACATAAAGCATTTTTATCATGAGTCTCATGCATAAAATTATTACTCTCCACATAGGCATAATCAATTTTATTAGTTGTAGTGGGAGCAAATTCAACAAAGTAGCTATCATTATTATTCTCATCATCAAATATAGGAGGCATAGTATCATCAAAGTAAATTTTCTCCTCAATGCTTGGGGACTAAAAATATCATGTTCATCAAAGCCAGCTTCCCCAAGCTTAGAATTTTCCATAGCATTAGCAACAATAGTGTTCAAAGCATTCATATTAATATGTTCCATGGGTTTTTTAATTTTCGCATCAAACCATACATGTCTTAAATCAGGAAATAGAATAAGAAGCTCATTGTTGTCCATTATGGTAAAGAAAAAATGTAAATTGCAAGGAAAGTCAGGTCTCAGTAAGAAAGCTGAGAATAGATATTAGTGTAGACCTGTGTACCTTTCCTTGCAACGGCGCCAGAAAATAGCTTGATGTCTACGGCCTAAGAGCAGAGGTTTGTAGAACAGCAGCAAGTCCCTTAAGTGGATCACCCAAGGTTTATCGAACTCGGGAGGAAGAGGTCAAAGATATCCCTCTCAAGCAACCCTGCAACCACAAAGCAAGAAGTCTCTTGTGTCCCCAACACACCTAATAGGTGCACTAGTTCGCGAAGAGATAGTGAAATACAAGTGGTATGAATGAATATGAGCAGTAGTACGGCAGAAAATAGCTTCTGGCGTGCATTGATGGTAGTAATATTGGAAGTAAACATGCAGTAACGCAGTGTAACGTAAAAGTAACAAGCAGCGATACAGTATTTAGGAACAAGGCCTAGGGATTAGACTTTCACTAGTGGACACTCTCAACTTTGATCACAACAGAATAGATAGATGCATACTCTACACTCTCTTGTTGGATGATGAACACATTGTGTAGGATTACACGAACCCTCAATGCCGGAGTTAACAAGCTCCACAATTCAATGTTCATATTTAAATAACCTTAGAGTGCATGAAAGATCGACACGACTAAACCAAGTACTAACATAGCATGCACACTGTCACCTTCACACCATGTAGGAGGAATAGATCACATCAATACCATCATAGCAATAGTTAACTTCATAATCTACAAGAGATCATAATCATAGCCTACGCCAAGTACTAACACGGATGCACACACTGTCACCATTACACCGTGCGGGAGGAATAAAACTACTTTAATAACATCACTAGAGTAGCACATAGATAAATTGTGATACAAAACACATTGCAATCATAAAGGATATAAATAAGCACTTCACTATGCCATTCATAACAGTGAATAAGTATTTTGTGAAATATAGCCTAAGAGACCCACACGGTGCACACTGTCACCTTTACACACGTGGGACAAGGAGTCTAGAGATCACATAAGTAAAACCCACTTGACTAGCATAATGACATCTAGATTACAAGCATCATCATATGAATCTCAATCATGTAAGGCAGCTCATGAGATTATTGTATTGAAGTACATAGGAGAGAGATGAACCACATAGCTACCGGTACAGCCCCGAGCCTCGATGGAGAACTACTCCCTCCTCATGGGAGCAGCGGTGATGAAGATGGCGGTGGAGATGGCAGCGGTGTCGATGGAGAAGCCTGGGGCACTTCCCCGTCCGGCGGCGTGCGGAACAGACTCCTGTCCCCGCATCTTGGCTTCGCGATGGCTGCGGCTGGAACTTTTCTCGTACCGTGGCTTATTCCGTATCGTGTTTTAGGTCGGGGACCTTTATATAGGCGAAGGCGGAGTCGGAGGGCGACGAGGCGGCGAGACACGGGGCGCGGGCCCAGCCCGGCCGCGCCACCACCATGTGTGGGCCCCTGTGGCCCCTCTCTGGCGGCTCTCGTGTCTGGATGCTTCCGGCAAAATAGGAACTGGACGTTGATTTCGTTCCATTCCGAGAATATTTCGTTACTAGGATTTCGAAACCAAAAGCAGAACAGAAACGCACCGGCATCTTGTTAATAGGTTAGTTCGGAAAATGCACGAATATGACATAAAGTGTGCATAAAACATGTAGGTATCATCAATAAAGTAGCATGGAACATAAGAAATTATCGATACGTGGGAGGCTTCCGAGGTTGCTTTGATTGCACACAACTATGGCACTTAGAACCTTAGGCAATGTTGAAATTCGGAATTAAACTTAAACTAGATAGCCGAGACATTAAACCAAAATTAATGTGACATAAACGTGAATGCCAAACACTAGTATCATCACTAACATTGCCACACATATGGTTCACAGACTTATGACAGAAAGCGAAAAGCGGAACAAGCCTCCGCACTCATAGCCTTTACCAATAAATTGTCCAAACTTGGAAACAACTATTTTATTCGACTCTAAGACAACCTTAAACCCATCTCTGCATAGAAGGGAACCTCTAACGAGATTCTTGTTCATAGTAGGGACATGATGCACGTTCCTCAGTTGCACGATCTTCTCCGAAGTGAACTTCAGATCTACCGTGCCAACACCACGAACAGAAGCATGTGACCCATTCCCCATCAAGACGGAAGAATCCCGGGCGACTGGTAAGAAGTGAACATGGATATGTCAGCACACACATGAACATTAGCACCTGTATCAATCCACCAACATGGAGATTGAAATACCGAAAGAACAGTAAAGAGATTACCGTACCCATCAGCATTGCTAGAGGTCATTGTGTTGACTTGCCTCGCCTTTTTCTTGCGGTCTGCCCTCTCTGGACAGTCCTTAGAAAAGTGGCTCTCCACGTAAAGCAGCTCAGATTGCTTTGTTTATCATCTTCTTCTTCTTGAAGGTTGTAGTCTTCATAGGCTTATTGAAGGAGGGTTTGTTATTCCCTTTGTTCTTGCTGTAGGGTTTCTTCTGCACCATGTTGGCGCTAGACTGACCCTCTCCTTTCTCAGTAGTATCCTTAGCCGAGCTTTCTCCTCAACATCAAGAGACGCTATCAGATTTTCAACTGATATCTCTTGTCTCTTGTGTTTCAGAGTTGTGGAAAAGTTCCTCCATGAAGGGGCAACTTGGCAATAATGCATCCAGCCACAAACTTGTCGTAAGGCACACTTAAGGAGTTCAAACTCTTTCGCAATGCACTGTATCTCATGAGCTTGTTCGACTACAGAACGGTTGTTCACCATCGATGTCATGGAAGCTCTCCATGATGTTGTTCTGCATCGGTTGCACCGAATTTAGCATTCAGTGCATCCCAGAGCTCTTTACCGTCTACTATGTGCATATACACATCACATAGACAATCAGCAAGAATACTCAGTACGCATCCGACGAAAAGTGTATTGTTTTCCTTGAACTTGTTCTGATCTTGGTCAGATATAGTTCCTTCAGGAAGACCATTACTAACTTCGAACACTCAGATGAGTAAGACAGAGCGTGGCCTTAATCTGCCACCTCTTAAAGTGCACACCGGTAAACTTATCCGGCCTCAGTGCATCAGCAAAACTAGCCATTAGGTTTTTGGATTGTTCAAAAATTAGGCACAATTGCCATGATTAATTCCAGAATATTAAGCATGACGACAATAACTACTAACATGTGAAACTCGAACATACTAGATGCATTAATCAACATGAATAGTAGCATGGCAAACTACAACATCCATCGCTAAATAGATCGAGATATGTCGCACGTACCGATCTGGTGGAGGTGGCGGTGGAGTGTAGCAGATGATGTCAGCAATGTTGTTGATGACAACGTTGTTGACGACGGGAACAACGGGTCGAAGTAGACGGCGTTGAAGACGACGGTAGGCGCAGCGCCCGACTTGGACGGAAAGCGACCCGTGATGAAGAACTTGAGCGTCGCGCAAGCGCTTCCCAAAACCTAATTCGCCCTCTCCCGTACGGATCGCAAAGCGAGCGGTTCCGGAGACCTGCTCTCCCGTTCGCCGGTGCACGCCGGCGGGCGGGATGAAATAGGCTACGATGGCGGCGCAAGTAGAGAGAGGTGGAAACCCTAACTCGTGTATTAGATTGTTTTTCTGCGGTAGCCGGGCAAGAGAGAGTGACCCGAACCGACTAACTGCGACGCGTCCGTCTAGGACTCTATTCATTTTCCTGAACTGCAAAAAGAAAGGAAAGTCTCGGCTCGAGGCTCAATCCACTCACCACGAGCGCGGCGCGACGCGTGTCGTGTCGTGTCGTGTCGAGACGAGCAATGAGGAGGAGGAGCGCGCGTGTACCACTCGTATTCTTACTCACTTACTAGTGGTGGAACAACCCACCTTATAAGGTGGTCTAACTTCCTCGCAAACTTTCCACGTGGAACTAAACTTCCCACCTCTCTTACTCCCTAGTGAGCTGCCACCAACTTGGGCTCAAACTCATAAGGCTGTCACTAAGTGGGCTTTGAAATTTATAGAGAAAATCTGAAATCTAGTATGGGCCATTAAAAGTGGACCCAATATTTCAACATTATTTGCTCGGGGAGATATTATCCTGATTTTTGTGGACCTCTAGGTCATGCCTTAACAGGAAAGGAATTTCATTCCTAATTTTTCCTCGGTTCGACTTGATATGCTCCCGATTTTTTCTTGGCAGCCTACTTGGTGTAATTGGTGGTTTGTATTTCGTGATTGGTGTTTGCTAGCTAATCTTTCCAAAATCAAGGACGCGATTGTTTACTTATGTGCGGGGATGGTGGACGTTATTGTTTGGTACCAAGCGCCTTGGTAGCGATCTGATCTTTAATTGGTGGTGATCTAATTGGTACCCAATAAATCTTTGACTTTTTTATATGGACCGACGTGTGTTTGATTGACGTTTTTTTAGGGTGATCGACGGTTAGGATTTCTCCAACGTTTGATGTTTAAAGTGACGTAGCATCCCAACTCCTCATATAATAGTAAAGATATTCTATAATATAATGTTTATAATTGGCTGAACTGAAATACTCCCATATTTAGGAGTTCAAGTCGATGATTATGGAGTATAATTTTATGTACATATGTTAATACCTAATTTGGAATGTATTCGTCCACGAACCCGAAAACAACACATACTAATTCAATCGTTTACACGAATCGGTCGCTCACACTCGTGAATGGTTTACTAGGGATACATTGACCAGTATGGATAGAAGAGGGAAGAGCGGAAGCTCAAGCAGTTGAAAAAAAAATCGGAAGAGAAGAAGGAAGAGGGAGCGGCCTGCTGTGCCAAGATGGAGAGGAGCTCACCAGCCAGGTTTAGTCCAAGGAGTATGAATTACATACTTTTTTAATAACCCCTATTGCATTTACCACCTTTGCAGGTTCACGGCTGCTTTTTTTTCCTCTTCGAATAAGATGATCAAGGAACTACGGATAGGCTAGAGACCATGAGCGTTTTCATGTATGTTCAGATTATATTGATGTGCTTGCAGTTTTTCTTGCAGAGATTGTCAGAGATTTGCTTCCTTGCAGTTTCTCAGATTCTGGTACTTGGGAAATCAGTTACTTCTGCAGCTAATAAATCAAAATGAAGTTGAGAAAGATGTGAAGATTGTCCATCTCCGAGGATACTGAAAAGTTGCACTAGTTTCCTACTGGTACATGAAATGGTTTTATTCCCTGGTGCACCATATCAGTCAAGTTGAGAACATGAGGCCTTCTAATACTTGGCCTGCGTTGTTTGCACTTCAACGCCAAGTGTATAATTCCGGGGTGCCTTCTCTCCACCCCAATTAATCCGCTATCGTTAACTACTTTATGTTCATTTTTTGTCGCAGTTCTTCAGGGTTGCCAGAATTATACACTAGGTAGTTTTCTATTGTTTGTATTTCTTGGCACACAATAGATTGTTTGCTCTATATTTTCCCCTCAGAGCAATGTGAATTAATGATGCTCAATATGGTGAATCAAGTAGTTTGTCTAAACCAGGAGCTTAGGCTCATCGCACTGACTGTTCTAGTGAATGGGTTCTCATAGTGAATGACTCCATTCTAATTTACAAACAATTGCAACCTAAACATAAGGGTCACCAATGGAAACTGACCACACACTAAGAACAAGGATTAGTTTCGATCACGCCCCGTGAGGATGCCTTTGTACATAATCCGCCATCACGAGGATGCTTGCCACTTGGACTTCATCCTACACATGTCGCACAATTTGTTGTCAAATTAGATACAAAATCCTCTCAAAAAAAGTTCACACTAATTGTATGACAGTGAAATAAGCAAACGTTTTTTTTGGCATACCTATCTGATTCGCCTCATTGATCGCCCTGTTTATCATCTGGCTGAATTCTTGGCTCATATCAGTCTGATACTCTGGCAAAATTTCATCATCGACAGCGGGCAGTTGCTGATTGTTGGGAGCCTCCAATTGCAACGCGTCCTGGATCTCTCTTAGTAACTCTGAGATGGATGGCCTCTGCGCGCCCTGTGGCTCCACGCTCCTGATAGCAAGCTTAGCGATTTTTTTCACCGATTCTTCATTGTACCCGATATCCAATGATGCATCAATGATTTCATCGATATTCCCGCCTTGGATGCTCTGCGAATGTGATCTGGCCTGTTCCATTCAAGTTACTTTGTCAATGGCAAACATGGAGACCTAGTAATATCAATCTAATCAAGGATTGTATCTCCAGGACTTACCCATTCGACTATGCTAGAATGACCGGTGCCCCTAGAGTTGTTAGTGGGGAGTGGCGGTTCACCAGAGATGAGTTCAAGTAGAACTACCCCAAAACTGAAGATGTCGCTCTTCTCCGGATTATTCTGCGGGAACCTACTCATAAAACATGAAACAACATACATCAAATGCTATGAAGGTACGAGACACTCCATCCATTTAATTGCCTAAACAAGCAAAGCAGAACATATGGACCTCAGGAGATGAAAGTACTTACTCTGGATCCATATAACCATATGTCCCTAAACGTTCGGGTGGCGCTGAAGCTACATCAAGCGCAGGCTTTAACAGACCAAAATCTGCAACCTTTGCACACATTTGGTTGTCGAGCAGAATGTTTGTTGTCTTGATATCTCTGTGAACGATGGCTGGTGTACATCCTGTATGGAGATACTCAATACCTGAAATTAAGTAAGAAGTAAGAATCATTTTACTATACATGCTAGTAGAAAATGGATTTAAAAAATAGAGACATACCTTTTGCAGCATCTTGTGCTATCCGGAGACGCTGAACCCAAGACGTTATTTTCACATCTTCAGGTCCTCCTGTGAACATCAGTAAGGGTTTTACATACATTTACGATATTATATATCGTTCTAAGGAGTACATTCATCTAATAGTTTATGTTGATCATAAGGTTTAATATTAAAATAAACATCAACCTAAATATAATAAAAAAAAAGAACAGCTGGATCTCAATCTGTGTGCACTACTAAAATTTCTTAATGGCGCACATCAAGTTTTGATCTAATGATACAAATGTAATTAAGCAGAGAATAGAAGCTGATATATCCATAAAAAATCCCATGAGGTAGAAGCTGATGAGGCCCTGGCTTTGTAAGGGTACAAGCTGATATATTTGTGGCGGAAAGGGTTTTAACCCAATATAAAGAGATTAGGAGTTGGTGCTCGCTTTACAGCCTTACAAGACGGTCAAAAGCTACTGAGCTGTAAAGCTAAATGAAGTGAAAGATTTTTGTCAGAAGGTAAACAGTAGTCCAAAGCGGTAATTTGAATGGAGACCGTTGGCTGGGAGATGGTTGACTGCGAGCTGTGGATCGCGCGAAGCATTAAGTAAAGTCAGGGACGATTTCACTTTGAAGAGGAGCCATTCAATTTACACCCTGCACTTGGCGTTCCGTCTTATCACTTTGATGTTCGGAAGAGAGAAATAGGAAGGTGCAGATATATGCACATCTAGGTGAAGGTCTGACATGAGGTGCACTCATGCTGTAGCTCTGTGGCAGGCTATGACCTATGAGGCAATACTAGCAGAGCCCAACAGAGGATGTATATTCCATCACAACAGTACAGACTGATTTCTGCTGGTGCTAGCTAACATAGCAGCAGAGGTACAAATTTTCTTACTCCTCTTCTGGGTACCTGGTTAGTACATAACGCCATTATGCATATGCCTCTGGTTCAGCATCGATTGATGGCTCAGCTAAATTCTTGTTGGGTAATAGGTCATCTATAGTCGGCGGATGGCAGTCCCAACAACAGGAGGAAAAGAAAGGAAAACAGCCGGCTGGTATCAGTCTGAAGTACTCTGAAATGTTCCGAACTAAAGCCAATGCACTATTGTATCAACCTCAAGTGGGTTGGCTTAAAGCTAACATGGGCGGTGTGTTTGACGGAGATAGCGGAATGGGTCGTGTAGGAATTGTGATCAGGGATCATTAGGGTGCTAACTCCATGGTCGCGGATCAGACAAGCTACCTGTTCTGATTAGGCTGAGTCACTAGCCTACAGAGAGGGTCTTCGCCACGTGGCCGAGTTTGTCTTCTGTCAACTGTGAATTGCCTCAAAAGCTCTGAGGTACCCTTTTCTAAAGATGCTTTTATTCTTAGGGAAGTCCGGGACTTCCAAGAGGTCCTATCCGAGTTGGATTTTCATTATGCAAGGAGAGAACAAAATATGGTGCCACATGAGCCCGCACAGTCAACTAAACGAACGATGCATATTGCAGATGGCGCTTTGCATCCCCTGCTTGTTTAGTGCGATTGGTTGCTCGTGATTGTAACTCTGATCCTCAGTAATTGAAAAAGTTCTTTGTTCCCGCAATAAAAGAGTAAAAGGGGGCAAGTAATGATAGGTTGTGCCGTGTCGAAGAGGGCAATAGTGCAGTGGTGCTACCGAAGCCTGGAGTTATATGTTGTTCATGTGGGGGGTGAAAAGCAATACAGACATATGTAGTACTTGAACTGTTTTTCGTTGTATCCGCTGATTGTGGAGGACTGGAAGAGAATGCTATATTCTAGTTGCGTGCTGCTTTGATTTGGGAGGACAGAAGGAGCGGAGGAAACAGGGAAAATAAAAGTTGGAAGAGAAGGTGTTTCTACGGGAAAATATTGAACTATGGCAGTAGTTACAGAACTTTGAACTCCACCATCCATGCATGATGCAAACCCCTGACAAGCAATTGAGTTTATTGGGCTTACTCTGCCCATTACATCCTATTTCAAGGTTTTGTGGGCCGCATGCATCGATCGATGCAGAGGCTGGGGCATTAGTCTCCTTTTCGAAAAAAAAGTTTCGAACCAACTTCAAATAGCTCATTTGGGAGATCAACATATCACTGAAATTCAGTTTTATGCATGCCTTGCCATCCAAATAAATGCCTTACTGTAGAATACCCTGCCAAGATGGCCTGGCCATGTTGGCTCTCTACGCCTATTCCTTTCTGAGACTACTTCACATCTACCGGCCGCATGGAGTTACGCAACACAAGTCTGGTCCACAACTCTGAACAAGCAGAACCACACACAAAACAGTGTTCAGGGAATGAATGACTGTTGGAGTCTGAGTTAGTGTAGAAGTAGTACTCTAGTAGAGTCTAGAGTACTCTAGGGGGTTGGAGACTGTTTCACTATAGTAGATTAGTAGTAGTGTCCTAGGAGAGTCTAGAATACTACAGTGAGGTGCTATGAAGTATATAAGCATAGTCTGGAGTATTCTAGGAAGTGATAGTATAGTAGTAGTGTCTAGATTATTCTAGTGTATGAGTGGAGATGTAAGACTAACTTGAGCTATATATAAGAGGGTGTGGAGGTCCAAGGTACCGGCACATTCTAGAAAATTTTCACCAAAACCTACAACGAACAGCCTAAGAAATGGTGCTCCATTGTCATGTTTGTCTGGTGAAGACTATGGAGAAATGTTTTGTTGTCCTTGTATTACCTTTCGGTGTATTTTATGGACAATAATGAAAGTGGCATTCATTAAAAAAGGTGTTGCTGCCTTCTCAATATAATCAAGCCACTAGTTTAGGTAGGTCTTAAAAAAACATCAAGCCCCGAGTGAAAGCATCTTCCACATATTATAATTATCACTTTCTATGGTGACACTTTTGCGTCATCCTCCGTACCGTCTCCCTTCTACGCTGCTTATAATTATCGCTATCTACAAGTTTTGTTTTAGATTACATAAACCAAATGTAACATTATATACGAGGAAACTTACCACGGATGTGTTGTTCTAATGTGCCATTCTGCATGAACTCGTATATGAGTATATTTTTTCCAGCTTCTTGACAATATCCAATGAAGCTCACCAACTGCCTATGATGCATTTTCGAAACTAACGCTATCTGAAAAAAATACATACATTTAAGTAATTAATTAATCATGACAATCACATCATGCTATCTCTGAAAAACTCGAAAGAAAGTATATACACAAAGCTTACCTCCTTCAAAAAATACTCAATTGCCTCACTGTTGTTTCTTGTTAGAAGTTTTGCCGCGATTTCTCTCCCGTCTGCAAGCTTCCCGTGGTATACTGTCCCAAACCCTCCGGACCCTAGTGTTCGCTCAAATCTATTGGTAGCGTGTTCAATCTCTGACAAGTTAAATCTGGTTGTAGCTGCTCCGACCAAGCCTTTCTCTGGAGCGACAATAACAAAGTTTTGTCAAACGAGGTAAATTATTGCACCATCAAGTAGATGGTCCTTTTTGTTAATAGAATGGAACAACGTTTGTCCCACGAAAGTTGTATAGTGTATCAAGAATTTTTCTAATTTAATGTCAGGACTTAACTTTGATTAAGTTCAACCTAAATGCCTATTTTGTAAAAACAAGAAGTATTTAAAGGACGCACCATCTGAAGGGTTTTTCTTCCATGCAAAAAGGAAGCAGCATCCAATAGCAACAATAAGTAGAAGAATCACTCCAGATACAGCAGATGTTGCAATAATTATTGTGCGTATGCGTCGCTTCCAGTGATCTGCCCATACAACGGTACAACTCAGAATGCAAATTTATTAGTCATTCTGCAACGTAGACTTTAGAGATAAGTATTTACCATCCTGAGATCCTGTAGAAATACGTGTGCAGTTGTAGATCTCCAGTGCATTGATCATAGGTCCTTTTGACGAACCATTGGTCTTCAGGAGACCAAGATAAAGATGGCGAGGAAAGGACACGCTTTTGAATTCTAATTCATATGCACGGAACTTGGCATGAGCATTCTTTGATGGGTTCACAGTTGCGCCGTAGTACACTGGCGAGCCTAGCATCTCCCATTTGAAACTTCTAGTGTCATTTGGAGTCAGATCATCAATTTCTGCAAAATATGCGAATGCCCATCCATTTTGAATGGAGTCTTCCAAATCAAGCCGGTATTGTAGAAAGCCGCTTTGGCCAATCGCTGCCGTTTGCATTACTTTTGCAGGTGGCTCTTCCTGGTTACCGACAAATATTGGTTTTGCAGTTGACATCCGTTGGGTCCCTAGAGCAGTAAAAGAAAGATCCGTCCTCGCTAAATCGGACTCCCAGATCCTGTCCAGTGGGTCATCAGGGTATCTGAAAAATAAAACAAGAGAACACAAGTCAGCCGACTGCAGATAATTTGTTGACATAGCAATCATTTGTAACGAATAAAGAAAGGATAACAGCTATATTGCGGTAACAGAACACACCGAAACAAGAAAGTTTAGAAAACCAGCCCCAAACACCAATACATTATCATCAGAAATATATTTAGCTCTAGATGAACGAATTGATGAATATAAACTATTTCTGCACAAATTGCAGACTGCACCCGATGCAGTAGAACCTATATGGGAAAATTAGGGACATACCATTAAAAGAACCAAACTTTAGAAAAATACCACTGAAGTTTTTGACGTTGGAAAACTACCACTAAAAGGCTGCTTCGTTATTGCTTTCTGCCATTAGCGTCAACTGGCCGTTTGCAAAGTGACCGATTGAAAAATTAGAGCCAGCTGAACACACGCACACACCCAGGTTGAAGAAAACAAAATCCACGCACACACCTGACTACATGCAACATGAACACCACTCAGAGCATCTCCACTCCTTGGCGCTCCCCACGGCCAAATCTGGCGATATTTTCGTCTGGATTGGAGGAAAATTTGGTCTGGGGAGGCCCATTTTCCCAGCCGCGAGCCCAGGATGGATGTAACGTATACGGCGAATTCAGACAAAATTTGGCGAGTTCGTTCAAACATAAGCGAAATTTAATGATATTTAACATATAGAGCGAGTTCGTATAAATAGGCCTTCGTACATATATTTGAATTGCGATTGGCAAACTAAAATCTAAACTAAAAAGCGGCCTCCTACATGCCGAAATGGCGGTAGAAGACCGTGTAGTCGCCGCCGTCGTCGCCGTCGCCGAGCCGGCATCGTCTGCGGCGGCGCCTCGTACAGCGGCTCGTGCCGGTGTGCCGGCGCGTGGCGGCGACGGACGGTAGATGTCGTCGTCGCTGCTTCCTCGAGCTTGACCACCTCCCGCGCGCGCGTTCCCTCCGGCGGATGGTGCGGCGCGCCGCGGCGACGGCGGCGGCCAGATCCGCGTCGCCGCTCTGCTCGCCTCTCGCGCTCGCGCGCTGGACCGCCGGCGGCGTCCTCGCGCGCCGCCTCCTCAGGTCCTTCGACCTGGCGATCGCCTCCGCCACCGCGGCGTCCTCCGCGCGCTTCGCCTCCTCCTTGGCGAGCTGGTTGGCGGCGGCCGCGGCGGCCTCCTTCTTCGCCGACTTCCTCTTCCGCCCGCGATGTGGCGGCGTGCTCCGCTCATTGCAGCTCAGCCTCGACGAGGCCGACGTACTGTACTGACACCGCATCCCCGTGCCAGTACAGTACAAACTGCCGCCACCGGCAGGACCGCAGACGCGAGCCCTCGCGAGGGAACGACGGAGCCTGATGACGCCGGCGGAGAGGAACTTGCCGGACAACGCGGTAGACAGCCTGGTCTGGCAGCGGCGTTTCGAAGATGAGCGCGCCGACGAGCTCGCGCGGGCGGCCGCTTCAACACTGTCGGCCGCCGCGCCTGGTGGTACGGCCGCGACGTCGACACCACGCTTCGCCAGTACGGCTTCCAGCGACGACAGCGACGACTTGGACTTCAGCGCCTTCAACTCCCTGCGTCGCTAGATTTTTTTGTATGAATATCATTTTAAATATTTGATTTTAACTTTTAAAATCTATCGGGGCCGTCGGTTTGGGGCCGCCGGTGTGGGAGCAGCATCGCCAAATAGAGGATGCTCTGCCGACGCCCCTGCCGACACTCTATTTGGAGGCCGCCGGTGGAGATGCTCTAAAGAAGACTTTCAGCAATATAGAGCTGAACTAATTTTCATCTGGCTTGGTCAGGTGTGTGCGTGCATTGAGTTGTGTTCATGTTGCATGTAGTCAGGTGTGCGTGGATTTTGTTTTCTTCAACATGGGTGTGTGCGTGTGTTCAGCTCGCTCTAATTTCCAATCGATCACTTTGCAAACGGCCAGTTGACGCCAATGGCAGAAAGCAATAACGGAGCAACCTTTTAGTGGCAGTTTTCCAAAGCCAAAAACTTCAGTGGTATTTTTCTAAAGTTTGGTTCTTTTAATGGTATGACCCAAATTTTCCCAACCTATATCTCATAAGGAAGCGTTATCATAATTTGCATCTAGCTATCCCCATTGCAACACAGAAAGAAGCGTTGTTTGCTTAGAGAAAATAATCGCTCTAGATGAACGAATTGATGAATATAAACTATTTCTTCCCAAATTGCAGACTGCACCGATGTAGTAGAACCTATATCTCATAAGGAAGCGTTATCATAATTTGCATCTAGCTATCCCCATTGCAACACAGAAAGAAGCGTTGTTTGCTTAGAGAAACTAATCGCTCTAGATGAATGAATTGCTGAATATAAACTATTTCTGCCCAAACTGTAGACCGCACCGAGATGTACATGTAGATCAAAGGAAGCGTTATCATAATTTGCATCTAGCTATCCCCATTGCCACACAGAATGCTGAGAACTAACTGGCCGGCCATGTATGTATGTAGATCAAAACCTGCATACTGGCGGTGGCCATCTAGATCGAAACGTACACACAGAAATGCCTTGCACACCTGTGGTGGCCAGGGGAGGCCTGTAGGGAGGAGAGCCGTGGGCACTGTTACCTATTAGCTGCTTGCGCGTGGTGGCCGTCGATTGGGGAAGAAACCTGTAATGGGGATGGCGGACTCTGATAATGCAAAGCTGGGGTAAACAGGGATGCCGCGTCCAACGCTTCCGAGCCAGGGCAAGAGCACGAGGTCCATCTCCGGCGATAGCCGGCGTCAGGGCTAGAGGGGAACCCAGCCGCTGAAGGTGCCGCAGGAGATGGGCAAGGACGAGGCGGCAGACTCTGCAATTCCCCAGTCCACATGTTTTTTTTTTCGCCAAAAGAAAAAAAAACAAATCCGTTCCCCGCACCTTCCGACTGGGCCTATACGGGCCTCTTCTCGCTCGTACGTACTTGACAAATGGTACCAGATACGCAAGTGCTCAAATTTTGTGGCCTATGTTGGCAGGCCCGCGATGCCCTCATAGCCCACTGAACTCACCGCTCAAAAAACAAAAAAGCCCACTGAACTCACGGTCACTGGCACTGCCGCCTAAAAAAAAAAACTCACCGTCACTGCTCGGATTCAGGGAGGTGGCGCCGCTCCTCTGCCTCCCCGCGCGCCGCCCGTCACTAAGGTGTCAAGGTGGGATCCCGGTGGGATGTCATTTTGTACTATGTAGTTCAAATTTTGATGTTAAAATTTATATAAAAAATTCAAATTATACTACAAGTGGGATAAAAGTGGGCCACTTGACACCCTCACCCGTCACCCAATCCTAGCTACGAACCCCGTCCTCTCCCTCGGGTCCTCCGCGTTCCCATCGCCAATCGTGTATGCCTCCGACGCTGGCATATGCCGGCGTTGCTGCAGCCATGCTCTGTCCAAGGGGAGGAGGCGCCAAATGACGACTAGCAGCAGATGGATGCGGCTGGCTGCAGTTGACGACCACCAGGCCACGCCGGAGGGAAGCTCGCAATCTAATAAAAGGTCATGCTCGATTCGCTCCTCTTTCGATTTGATCTTCGGCTTGGTGTTCTGCCAGTCAAGATTCGATTTGTGTATGCTCCACAGACTTGAGGATCAGAACAGAACGACATCTACTGGAGGCAACCCCGCCCATGTCGATTGGTTAAAGAACGGTGATTGGAATGCCAGCTTGTGCTCTCAAACAAAGCACAGGGAAAAGATTGCGAAACTGAAAGGAGACGATGGTGGTTGGATTGAGGGACAAACATCTCTGAAACTCAAAGTGTACATCTTTGGTCAGTACAGGGGGTTGTTTGCCTCTCTGCCACAGCAGATTTGGAGCAGCTTCTTGAGCATGTCCAGCCTCGGGTGTGAATGGATCCTTGTGCTCAGCCTTCACAGAGAATGGAGAATGGGAAGCACTGAATGGCAAAGGTGATAATCTAATAAGAAAACCCTGGGAGATTGTGGGTTGCAAAGTCAGATCTGAGGTGCTACATGTAGTGTATTGAATGGATATCAAATGCCTGAGATCACCACCACCACCAGGCTATGCAGTGTCTTGTTTTGATCTTAGGAAGGGTCTATGTGATGAGCCGACAGCAACGATCTGCAGTTTATGGTGGACTCAGATGGATCAAGACACTAAGATTCATTGGTTATTATGGAACAAATTGGTGCAACCGGAAAAAGAGCGGGGTACTCTGTTTCAGAGATGGTGACGCCTTCTCTGCAACTCCATCAGGTGGTATTTCCTGTACTTCGTGAAGTCTTCTACAAGGCCATGAGCTCTTAAGGATGGTACAATTTGGCGCGTCGGAAATAGAAACAGCATTTGAGTCTGCCAAGACCCATGGATACCGGGAGGGGACTACCTTGTACTCATCACGGAGAAGATCCGACTGATCCGCCAAGCGATCTCATTAGCCCTGTCACAGGAACTTGGGACTCAAAACTGGTCGAGCAATGCTTTTATGCTGATGATGTAGCACACATCCTTAGCAACCCCGGATGCCAGATGTGAAGGCTTTGAACATCACATTGCCTGTCAGATCCAAAAGGTGTCTTCTCAGTGAAGTCTGCTTACAAACTGCAGCTTACTCTGATGACTGTTGCTGACGGTCAGCCTAGCTCACCCACTGCAACAATTCTGACATCAAAGGAATTTCAGCATCGTGCAGCAAAATTTGGCAGCTAAGTCTGCCACGGAAGGTATGCATATTCTTTTGGTGATTTGCACATAAGAGCTCCATATGGTGTTACTCTTCTATGGAACATTTGGAGCTCCAGGAACGCAATCATTGCGGCGAGTCGAGAGCCGAACCTGAAGCAGTCATCTCAAACTGGGTTCGCCAACTGAGGATTTCTCTGTTGTTTGGTCAATCAAGCCAGAAACCCACATCACTTCCACTGAAAGGCAGTCCCCTTCACCGCTAAATGTTCTAAAGATTAATACCAATGGGGCTTTCAGGATGTCAATTGGGGGCTTTTGCACTCGTGACTGTGATGGTTTAGTTCAAAATGCTGCATGGGGCATCAGCATGACCTCGTTGATGCTCCCGATGCTGAAACTATCGCATGGCTGAAGGCGATTCATTTCACGGCCGATGTGTGGATAGAGCGAAGGATCACTGAACTGATGGATGTTCTAAAGAATACTCTCACATCTTGAGAACGGATCTTTCTCACCATGGTGTCCTGTTTCGGGAGGCTAAGTTCCTTTTACTCTCACTACTTTCATTGAGTTCAGGATTGTGTCATGTGATCGTGCGCGTAATTGTTGCTCATGGTCTAGCAGCCCATGGAGCATGTTTGGCCCCAGGTGCCACTATGTATTGGGACTTATGTACCAGTGGTCAGCGATTTTGTTGTACTAGCAAGTTAATATAGCTCACCGGTTTATGACAAACCAAAAACTAATTTAGTAGTAATGAAAAAAGAGCACTTAGTACCTGATTGATTCATCTCAAACCAAAAAACTAATTTAGTAGTAATGGAAAAAGAGCACTTAGTACCTGATTGATTCATTATTTTCTGCCCCGAAATTGATTCTTGCAGATAAACTAAGAAAGAACTCTGCCTCATACGGAGTGGTGTACAGAGAACCACCAAGCATCCGAATCTCCAACGTAGAAATGAATGGCTCGCCTTTGATAGCTTCTGACAGACAGACACGAAGCTCACCGGAGGGAATCAGAATAATGGCCTCTTTAACCACCACAGAGCTTGTATCATTTATAACGATAGTGGACCAGTGACTATCTCCGAGTGAGATCTCAAATTTGGGGTAGACCTGGCTCTTGTTGAAGTTGCCATACAAAAAGCTTGCCCTCACAAGGTATCTCATTCGCTCCTTTGCATGGATTTTGTAGCAGTACTTCCCTCCATCTGCCGGAAAGTAACGAAGAGTCCTATACTGTTTTTGTAGCTGCTCATCTTGGACGGGTAAAATCGCTGTCTGGCCACCGGAGATGTACTTCGAATCAGAACTCCAGTTGATCCCAAGTCTGTCAGTGTAGTCTAAACCCTCACTGCCACAATCTAGGCTGAGAAAACCTGCATCATAGAAAGGACAACAAAGCATTAGTTTCTCTGATTTGGTTTACAATGGTCGACGTTGTAACTTGTAAATCAAGATCAGTTACGAGCTATATATTTGACACAAGTATATGCTATAATTTAGGAAGGGTTAGAACCTAAAATGGCTTCCAAAAGACAGTCAAAGAATCCTCTGATTCTAATAACCAAGCACTTCATTATACATGGTATAATAGTGATAACAGAGACACGGGATCCATGCAAAGCAAACAGGGGGTCATGCATGTGATCGCATCTTGGGTTAGCTGTGGGCATAGGGCCGCAAACAAGGTTGTCAACACATAACTGAAACAAGAAGGAAATGTCCCAGGTAGGTTGTAGGTAACCTAGAGTGCTTATAATAGATGGATCTGTGAGTGCTTTACAAAATCCACCTTGTTCCATTGAACATAATAAACAGCCCAAACCCACTTTAAAATAATTATGTTTCAGGAATGAGGCTTCATGGTGCTAATTTGCATCCATCCTCAGGGTGCATATTAACAGAAAACCCAGTGCTGATGTTGGACATCCTATTTGGTTTCTTATTTAAATTTAAATAATGGGTTCTGAGCAAGAATGATGTGGCCATATGAAAACTATCTATTGGAGATTCCATAGTTGAAGATTCTGCAGTAGTATTGAAAATATCAGTGCAGTTCTCTAGGTTTTGATTATTAAATTAACACACTAGGATCCTTATCTATAATTTTTTCAGAGAACAAATTATGGAACACTCAATGGTTATGGACAAGGAGAAACATCTCGCAAGGAGGAGCAAGGGATGGGCAACGTGGTCAAGAGAGAATGCTAGAGTTGAGCCCTTTGCATTGTCCAGTGGCTTCTCAGACACACTCATGTTTCATCAACTTCTTTTTGTGTTGGAGCACTTTCAGTATTAAGTTCATTTGCCATAGAACACGAATCTGCCAAATGTAAATCTACCATCATTACAAATTTAACTCTAATTTGGGCGAGTGGTTTTCTTCTGAACACACAATATGAAGTTGTGCTTTCAGTTATAGGTGTTTTACTCTGTTGTTTTAGCCATAAATATTTGTTTCCACGAGGCTGTAGCTGAATAGCAATTCCATACCAAATGATAGAAACAGCACATCTTTCGTTGAATTGCCTATCAGTTCCAACACCATATTGTCATTTATGCAGAGGTCATTGCTGGCATGAGTGGGCATGGAGCACGTATTGTGACTCAGAATTGGATGACTGGCATGTGGAAAAGTAGTTGTGGTATATTATATATTTTAGTTCTTAGTACCATGGTTTTGTATTTCGCCAACATGTATCAGATTTTTCTATTTGTATTCTAATTCAGATTTACTGAGTAGACAATCTGAATAGTGTTGAGAAACTGACTGAATCATGTGAAGGAACCTCATTGTTTGTGCATAAAGTTCTTCACGTACGATAACCTGATATGCATGTATGATGTTAACTTCAATGCTTGCTGTGATGCATAGCGTTTTTCCTGTAGTCGAGGATACATGTTTATTTTGATGTGGGGGTGGTGAATAGTTATGTGCTTGATAAAATAGTGTTTAAGAAAGCGTTGCTTGGTTCTTATAGCTCTTGCAATTCATGCGTGGCGAGGTGCTTACTCAACATCCTATTAATTCATACCAAGAAAACACGTCAGGACACAAAATGCAATAACTGTGATTTCGGGGACACCGCAAAACACTTACTCTATGCCCATCAGGTCTCAGATGGTGAGGATGTCCTCAACTGTGATTTTGCATATTTTTGGTGATGGGGACTTATAGTAGAAGCAGTGTAAATAAGTCTTTAAAGCTTGTGTGTATGGAAAAAAAATGTTGCGTGGGGCTATCTTGCTCATAAAATGCAAAAGCATCTTTAATTTGTATTTTCAAGCCATGTCCCCGTGTGGAGAAAGGAAGGGCTATGGGCATTAGAACCTTGAAATCTGTCAGGTAAACATAATAAGATCCTATACACAAAGATATCGGATACGAGTGGAAATTTTTGGCTCCCAAGCTCCAATGATCTTGTTGTTTCAAAAAAAAATCCAAAATATTTTTTATGATTTTAAAAAATAATGGAAAAAATCTGGATAGCAAACGATGTATCCCATCAACATGCAAAATATCAATATCAAAATTTTGTATTCTTAGCTACACAAAAATGACAAAAATGAGGATCTAAGAATGCATATTTTTAAATCTCCAAAATTTATCAGAATTTTTCATTTTTTGTAGTCCACAATACAAAAAAGTTCACACTGTGATTTTGCATGCTTGTGGGATACAATCATTGACCATGTCCATATATTTTTTTCATAATTGTTTTAAACTTCTAAATTTGCTTTTTGAATTTTATGTTTAGACTGAATGGATCACTAGAGTTTGGGACCAAAGACACTTTTAAGATAATGGATGTGTATACTTGGGAATGTTCGAGTAACCCATGTGGCTCCTAGGCTCCTTGGAGCTCGATTTAAAAACCATTTTTAATTAAATAAATCAAACAAAAATATGAGTACTTTCTCCATTCCAAAAAAAATTGCTTAACTTTGTCTAGATACGGACGTATCTAGACATATTTTAGTTATTGATACATATTATTCTAGAAAAAATTGAGCAGCTTTTTTAGGGACGGAGTGAGTACAATATATATATCGCGTATGCAGGGATAGACATACCCATTAATACGTGACCGACAAAAATAACAAATCCAGGAAGTAAAGTTGAGTTCCTTTTTGCCGTTTTAGACCCACAATTTTGCAATTTTTACGTAGCCTAAAATATAATATATTATTTAATAAAACTTTACAAAAAATGGAAACACTTCTATATATACCCGTGTAAAAAATGGTTAGCCCAAATATGTTATTTAGGAATTTTGTGAAATTTGTGATCCTGAGAGGGAAGTCGACGCTATGTACGAATGTGACCCTTTAGTTCTCACGGTTGTGCTGCTTGTGCATAGGGCTTGTAGAAATGTAGTCGGTATCTTTTTATTTTTATTTTTGAACACAGTAGTTGCTAACTTAGTATTGTTTCACTATATTAAGAAATGGGTAAAAAAATATGTTGGGTTATCACTTGGAGTAGAGGGCTGGAGTCCAAGAGAATGGAAATGGGCCATTATTTGTTTTTATCTGGACCAGCTAGCCTTAAGACCAAGTTCTAAAGGAAAAAAGGGTTGCCCCAAAGCCCACAGAGAGCCGGAAATTCAATTCGGCTCCCGGGTGCATATGCTCCTTCTATCAAAAAATTATATTTCAAAATGTCGAAAAATTTTGACAAAAAATTCTACATGTACATCTTCATAATATACGTACGTTCGTCAAGTTTCGCGAGGAACCAATATGTTTTGTGGTCTGTGTAAAAAAGAGAAAATTTATCTCCTGAAAATTTTTTCAGCATTGAATTTTGTCTTTTTTACACACGCCACATGACAAGTCATTTTTATGAAACAACTTTGTGAGCATGTAGCACGTGAAGATGTACGTTCGAATTTTTCGTTTCAATTTTTTGAAATTTCAAAAAGTATGTAACATGCATTTCAAAATAAAGGGAGCATATGCTCCCATGTGCCAAAACACCATTCCCGAGAGAGAGCTCTGTTTATGAACAAAACTAACTAGCCCAAAATTTTAGACTTGATTACCGACTGGATTCGCTCAAAAAAAAGATTACCGACTGGAAATACTCCCTCCAGACTTAAATACAAGGAAACTTTGTTTTCGTGCCAAACTTTGATTAATAATTTTGATCAACATAATATAACTTAGATGTTATCAAAAGTATATTATCAGAAAGTTCCTTGAAATGTGCATCCCAGAGAATACTTTTTGTGGCATATAGCCCGATTTCCGTTGTTAAGCTTAATGGTCGAAGTGAGAAGCCGTCCGAATAATTTAATAATTTTGAATTCGAATTATTAAACAAGCCTAAACAAAGCCTCTTTGATCTAGTTCTCGGCATTTATGTTCAAAAATACCAAAATTCACTAACTAAGCTAAGCTTTTTATTTCGTTTTCTGTGTTTAATTTAAAAAATTGATTTTTTGCGGTGCTGATGTTTCTCGTAAGGAACGAAATTACGATTACCGATGAATCTCAGCCGAGGAAAAAGGCTGAGAAAGAAAGTGACCCCTATATAGACTTGCATATGCATAGTGGAACCTAACCACAATCTCGAAAGTTTAAAAGTAACCCTTAAGTTTGCGTTTTGTGGGTAGTCCATAAGCATTAAAATAATACTACCTCATTTTAAAATCTAAGTCATATAAATTTAGTCAAAAGCCAGTCTTACTAAATTTGACCAAATATTTAGGAAAATGTATCAACATCTACACAACTGAATAGATACACTATAATAATATATATTTAGGAATATTGATTTTGTAGGTGTTCATATTTTAATCTACAAACTAGGTCAAACTTAGAAGGATGATGACTTTTGGATAAATTAGTACGTCTAATATTTCAGAACGTAGGGATACTATCTAGTACACATCATCCTTCCAATTAGAAGGATGATGACTTTTGAATAAATTAGAACGTCTAATATCATGATAAATCTCCAAAATTTATCAGAATTTTTCATTTTTTCGTAGTCCACAATACAAAAAAGTTCACACTGTGATTTTGCATGCTTGTGGGATACAATCATTGACCATGTCCATATATTTTTTTCATAAGTGTTTTCAATTTCTAAATGGGAGTGATGTTTTGGCACATGGGAGTGTATGCTCCTTTTATTTTGAAATGCATGTTACATATATTTGAAATATCAAAAAAATTGAAACAAAAAATTTCGCACGTACATCTTCTTGTGCTACGCGCTTACAAAGCCGTTTCATGAAAAATCGACTTGTCGTGAGACGTGTGCAAAAAAGATAAAAATTCGGTGCAAAAACAAAGAGTTGTCAAAAGATAAGTTTTCTTTTTTTCACGTAGAATACAAAAAAGATATCATTTTTCATGAAACTTGATGAACACACATATATTGTAGAGATGTACATGTAAAAAAAATTATCAAATTTTTTTAACACTTGAAAATATGTTTTTATGATAGAGGGATCATACGCACCCGGAAGCCGAATTGAGTTTCTACTTCTTAAATTTGCTTTTTGAATTTTGTGTTTAGACTAAATGGATCACTAGAGTTTGGGACCAAAGACACTTTTAAGATAATGGATGTGTATACTTGGGAATGTTCGAGTAACCCATGTGGCTCCTAGGCTCCTTGGAGCTCGATTTAAAACCCAATTTTTAATTAAATAAATCGAACAAAAATATGAGTACTTTCTCCATTCCAATTTTTTTTTGCTTAACTTTGTCTAGATACGAACGTATCTAGACATATTTTAGTTATTGGTACATATTATTCTAGAAAAAATTGAGCAGCTTTTTTAGGGACGGAGTGAGAACAATATATATATCGAGTATGCAGGGATAGACATACCCATTAATACGTGACCGACAAAAATAACAAATCCAGGAAGTAAAGTTGAATTTCTTTTTGCCGTTTTAGACCCACAATTTTGCAATTTTTACGTAGCCTGGAATATAATATACTATTTAATAAAACTTAACAAAAAATGGAAACACATCTATATATATACTCGTGTAAAAAAATGGTTAGCCCAAATATGTTATTTAGGAATTTTGTGAAATTTGTGATCCTGAGAGGCAAGTCGACGCTCTGTACGAATGTGACCCTTTAGTTCTCACGGTTGTGCTGCTTGTGCATAGGGCTTGTAGAAATGTAGTCGGTATCGTTTTTTTATTTTTGAACACAGTAGTTGCTAACTTAGTATTGTTTCAGTATATTAAGAAATGGTTAAACAAATATGTTGGGTTGTCACTTGGAGTTTTTTTTTTTTTTGAGGGAATGTTGTCACTTGGAGTAGAGGGCTGGAGTCCAAGAGAATGGAAATGGGCCATTATTTGTTTTTATCTGGACCAGCTAGCCTTCAGCCCAAGTTCTAAAGAAAAGAAGGTTAGCCCCAAAGCCCACAGAGAGCTGTTCATGAAGAAAACTAACGCTCTGAACCTCGGACTAGCCCAAAATTTTAGACTTGATTACCGACTGGAAATACTCCCTCCAGACTTAAATACAAGGAAACTTTGTTTTCGTGCCAAACTTTGATTAATAATTTTGATCAACATAATATAACTTGGATGTTATCAAAAGTATATTATAAGAAAGTTCCTTGAAATGTGCATCCTAGAGCATACTTTTTGTGGCACATAACCCGATTTCCGTTGTTAAGCTTAATGGTCGAAGTGAGAAGCCGTCCGAATAATTTAATAATTTTGAATTTGAATTAGTAAACAGAGCCTAAACAAAGCCTCTTTGATCTAGTTCTCGGCATTTATGTTCAAAAATACCAAAATTCACTAACTAAGCTAAGCTTCTTTTATTTCGTTTTCTGCGTTTAATTTAAAAAATTGTTTTTTTGCGGTGCTGATGTTTCTCGTAAGGAACGAAATTACGATTACCGATGAATCTCAGCCGAGGAAAAAGGCTGAGAAAGAAAGTGACCCCTATGTAGACTTGCATATGCATAGTGGAACCTAACCACAATCTCGAAAGTTTAAAAGTAACCCTTAATTTTGCGCTTTGTGGGTAGTCCATAAGCATTAAAATAATACTACCTCATTTTAAAATCTAAGTCATATAAATTTAGTCAAAAGTCAGTCTTACTAAATTTGACCAAATATTTAGGAAAATGTATCAACATCTACACAACTGAATAGATACACTATAATAATATTGATTTAGGAATATTGATTTTGTAGGTGTTCATATTTTAATCTACAAACTTGGTCAAACTTAGAAGGATGATGACTTTTGAATAAATTAGTACGTCTAATATTTCAGAACGTAGGAATACTATCTAGTACACATAGCAATATACAACAAATTTCCATGGCAAGGCAGCTCTTACATGTGCGTTCCAGCTTATATATGGACTATTTTGGCTACGTACATTTTGGTGAATTCATTAGCTTATGGTGTGTAGTTAGGTGTTCCAAATAGGTTTTGCCATATATAGGCGATTAGGGCCGTTTCCGGTGCTTGCTAGTGGCTTCGCCCTGCAGACCATTATTAATCACCGTGGCGCTAGCTCGATCGATACACTCCTGTCGTAATAAGAATATAAACTGTAATAAAGAAGAAAAGAAAGTAGTACTACTATACCTGGCAGCTGAGCCTTAGATGATGGCAAGGGGAAGAGCAGTAGCAGGAGGCTGAGGTGGACGAGTGGAGCCATGACATGCAATCACTCGGCCGTCACCTGCAAAGGTTGACCACTTAAATAATCCAGTTCATGTACAGAAACACGTAGAGAGAAATAATTAATTAATTTGTAGTGTACTAATTAGTTGCATTAAAAAAGACGCCAGGGAAAAGTAGTTTGGGCCGGAGTGAATGGCCATGTGATGCTGCGCTAGGGTTTTGCCATTTCTGGCTAACACGGCCTCCAAACCAAAGCTAGAACAGGTAGCAGCTTGAACGAGATCAAACGGGTAAAAAAACAAAACATAAAACGAATAAAGCCCCATTTCCTCAACTCAAAGGTGAAGGCCGGGCGAGCGGACCAAGAATAAGTTGAAAAAAATGCAACAATTTCCTTGTTGTTTCGGAAAGAAAGAGCAACAGGCCGGAGTTTTGATCTTCATGCATGTATATGATCCTGTGCTGCATAAGCGACATTGCGAGCAGAGAGAAATTCATCGATCTGGTACCCAAGCGAGCAGGCGCCGTTCTTCGGCGTGGGAGCCTGGGAGAAGGACTGGAGGAGGAGCTCAACAGCAACGCCAAGAACGCGAGCTGCTCTGCTGCTGTGGCACGGTTTGTCTGGGCCTTCCACGCACGCCGGCGGGCCGTCAGCTCCGCACGCCGGCCGGCCGCACTCTCTGGATCAGTTTCAGAAAACGGTGGTAAGTCTCAAGAGGAAATGCACATTTTGATCCGTTCATGAGAGAGAGAGAGAGAGAGAGAGAGAGAGAGAGAGAGAGAGATCCGGGAGGAGCGAGGTGACGACGCACCCGGGTGTGGGCGGCGCAAGGAATTGAGCAGTTTGGTCGGGGTGGGCGGCCGGTTGTCAAACGCACAAGCGCAGCAGCCTCCGGCCGGCAAGGATCCGTCGTCAGCTGGCGCTCGACCTTAGGAGGAAGAAGCCTCTTTTCCCTTGGCGAGGAAAGAGAAGGTAGCAGGTCCAACCGCGCTGGGGTTTTCTCGCATAAGCTAGCGCGCCAGTCTACGTCAGCTTTTCCTTAGTTGCATGGAAATGGAATGGGGTGGCAGAGCGCTAGTGGGCAGTGTCCCTCATATCTACTTAAGTTAGATGAATCACCGTCCCTAGCTAGGTTGCTACGTACCATATGCACATATATGTACCTAGCTTACGCACGTACGTACGCATGATTCACAAGGATGGTGAATTGGTGATCATCGCAGCTTCAGTTTTAATACACAACTTCAGATCAGCTAAAACAAGTCGTCGAATGCGATAGGAAACGGCCATCGATCCATATCATCGCTTCCTAGCTGCAACCACACACACATGCATATATTAGATTCCTGGCTTTGGGCAATACCTTCGACTTTACATTTCCATCCATCCGCTCTACGTACTTCTCTCTGCCTCGATCGTACCGTGTATGTGCTCAAATATTCCGGAGCTTGCTGTGAACTGACATATATAGCATCATGCTTGATATACTGAGCTCGATCATGTCGGCACCGCGCGCGTGTGTGGGAGTACAACAATGCAAGTGTTCGATCATGGCCTTCACGAAAATGCTAGAACCTTCGTCTTCCCGGCCGTCGTATCATCGCCGGCTCATCCCTCTTCCACCAGGCCATAAACGACATGATCGAACGCTTGCATCGTTTGTACTCCCCAGACATGCGCTCACGCGATGCGGCGATGACGGAGGCGACCGTTGGAGGTGTTCTAGCGCCGACCGCCGGTGAGGCGGTGGCGACTAGGTGAGGCCGCCGCAAGACCCTAGCACCTGGTGCCCTAGCGTGGATCGCGCCCCCTCCTCCCTGGAAGGTTCCGCGTCGGGCTCGAGCTTCGCCGTTCTGGTGGAAGATGGCTCCGACTCCTCGTCGAAATCGTGCGACTCCGACGTGCCCTATGAACCGGCGATGGACGGAAAATTAGGTGCAACTCTTTCACTTCATGATAAGGAATCATAACTCGCTCGGGAGGACACGACTAGCGGCATGTGGGCATGCGAGTCTTGCGAATAAAAGTGTTGCCCTAGTGTTCTTCTCGCATCGAGACATAGTTTCGATTTCAATGGCGTATACACCGGTGAAGAAGGTCATGGTGGTTAAGATTGGAGGAACAATGTTGGCAAAGGGATTCTCCAAGACGATGAAGACAATTCTTCACATGATCCGGTGTTTGGATCCTTTTGGATATGGCACTTGTGAGCCTTGTGTTTGATGACTTGAAGGATCAGCCTTGGCAAGTGGTGGCATCAGCACTGGAGGAATTAAAGTTTGGTGGTGAGTGCCAAGTATGGACTTTCAGGTGAAAACCCAAGGTCTAGTCTTCATTGGTGTGGCAATAGCCTTGATGTAGGTGTTGTTTTTTAAGTGTTGACTTTGTTTAGGGTGAAAATTAAGATCTTGATTTGGGACTACTAACGGAATATGCCAAACTGGGTATACCACAAAGGGGCCCGTTGTGTTGATCCAGGGAGACTCGAGGCTAGACGAACTCAGGTGGGCTCACCAGAGGTGGCGACTGGAGTCAGCAGGCCCAAGAAGGAAGCTTAGAGAGGCCCAGTCGGTCTGATAGGTGACTATGAGTCCCTAAATGATTGACTCGGCGTTTATCCTTGTAAAATCTAGTTAGGCCTTATTCGGTTTCATGGGATTGAATCCCCGTATGGATCTAATCCAGATATGGATTTGGTTGATCCATATCTGTCATCCAATCCCCTGCCGGTTAGTTAATCATAATCCATGTCTCAAGGTTTGCTTTTGGTTATCCCACAAACCCACGATGGATGGTGGCGGAGGAGAGTGTGATGTGCTCCCTCTCGTGTCGTGGAAATCCTTCCACGGGTCGAGTGGAGATTATTTCCATCGGAACGGAGTCAATGCAAATGGACGGGATGGGCTAGGCAAGAAATACCGTAGGATTTAAAACGAAGACTGAAAGTTTGTTGGGCCGGAAATTTTACCTCGCCGGGCTGGATGACTGGGATTGGGCCGCAATCCAGGCCAATCCCTACCTCTCAGGGAATAAGAACGATCCCTTAGGGATGCATATATAAATCCTCCTAGAAAACCCTAGAGGGTACGCTCAATATGTCGAACACATCCACACTCTATTCCTTCTGTTTGAGCCCTCAAATCCTCAGTGCCGCCATAGCCGAACCCCCCCCCCCGGTAAACAATTCATTACATACAAAATTAGCAGGAAGTAGGTCTTTACCTCCAAGAGAGGGGGCGAACGTAGGTAAACCTCGTGTCTTGCGAATCTCGACACGGAGATTTCTACATCATCCTCGCTTCACGACTCTCCTAAGCTACCCATGTAGCATATGTCGTGTTAACGGCACGATAGGTGATGACTTAGCTTGTGCACTGTTTTCCTTCTTGAAGGCGTCGCTTTTGACTAACCTTTTAAAATTCCGGTTGTTGTCTTTGGTGGTGTTTTGTTGGGCTGCAGCAAGGATTTGATTACCGTGGTGGGGATTTTTTACATTTTCTTCTTTTTTTATCTTTCAGGTTGTGTGAATCCTAGATGTTGTTTGTGATGCTTTATTGATGCAAATACTGGGTGTAATTAATATATTCGTGATATAACTTATACTCTTTGCCGAAAAAGAAAAAGAACAAATTTACACTATAACCGAATAAATATACACTACATGCATAGAACAAATTTATACTATTAGATGAATAAATTTACACTATACAGAACACATAGGGAATAACCTGAAACTGCATACTATAATCGATCCCAAAAGATAGTTTATAAATTGCAATTAAACATAAATAGTAATTAAAGACACACATTTTCAACTTACTAGATATAAAGAGGGTTGTGGCCCTTTGGCTAGGAGGTCTTGCTTGGTACCGCAGGAGCTGGCAGCGGAGAAATTGGAGGACTCCTCCTACGCCGCCGCCATTAGCGGCCTTTGGCCCTCCATGGGAGGAGTGCAGTACCGGCACCACCTACATATTGTGGCCATCCTCTCTCCCGACAAGAACGAGTAGGAGGCTGGCGCAGGTGGTGCAGAAGTCCTTCGGCGGGCGAATGGATCAAGGTGCTGCCTCTGCACGCGATCGAGGCTGGAAGATGGGCTAGGTTATTCTAGAAGCAATAACTAGTGTTGTCTGAGGCTAAAAAATAGTAGGTTTTCTTGTCCTCTTAGGTCCTATTTGAATATTTTTGTCTTACCATTGGTCACCAATATATTCCTCCAGGTTTTTTATATTTATGTCTTATGTAAAGTTGTTGTTTCTGCAACCGGGTGTCGATTTAAGAATCTCCCAAAGATCTGAGTTTTTTTCTCAAATCTCGTGTTGGTGGCTTTGAAATATCTTAAAATTTGCATGAAGAAAAATGCGGTCATATGAGGAAAAAAAAATTGTGTTGCAACAAGAAATATCTGGAACAACAGAATTTTCTTTTTTACATAGGCAATGAAAAAATATTAAGATATAAAAAAAATGTATGTGCATGAGGCCCTAACGATAGGTATCTCCGCTCATTGACGGATTTTTAGGTGTCAAGTGCTGCCTTCGGGTTGAGTGATGTAAACTCTTGGCAGATCTTTGTTAAACAAAATCTAAATAAATACCGTATACATCGATTGATGCAGAGAACAGGCTCCCCATTTTGAAGAAAAAAAATATGTATGCACACCTAGAATATAAACATGCGGACGTATGATTTATTTTTTTACATTTCACAAGACCTTTTTTTTATCGGGGCACAGATGCATATATATGGGCTTATCTATGACTTGAGTTTTATGTTGGCACATGCATAGGGGAGTGTCATGGAGATATAAGGCATGTACAGTATCACACGTGAAGACATAAAGAAGTAATTGATCCTGACTGAAGTAGTCAATGAGTCCACTCTCCGTTAATAATCATTGTTGAAATTAGACATCTCAGAATCCATCATTGCTAACTCCACACACACCCTGTGCAGGTGCAGCCACACGGCCGGCTAGGGCGTATGGCAACCATCACCACTTGAGGTACCCACACAAGCTCGGAGGCTCCTGTCCCAGAAATCTTTTTTCTTCCATCGGGTATTCTTGTACTGACCACCACTTGTTCTTGACAATAGTGGGGGCCCATCTGCAGCTCTGCACGCCGAGCTTCAAACAATGATAATAGTAGAGCCGCTGACAATATTTTATTGTTATGTCATCTATAGCTAGCTTAATATTACCTCTGTTTCATAGGATAAGACCTATATGTTTTAGGAGGCGTCATACTTGGATCGAATTAGCGACAACGAGGGTTGCTACGGCGGGACGCGTGGGCGACGGTGAGGGTTGATGCGGCAGGCCACACGGGCGACGTGGTGGCTCGAACAGCCACATGCGCGACGAGCTTAGGCCATGTAGCCTCCAGGCCTCTGCCACGTCGATTCGTAGGCGGCGCTGTGGACGGCAGCGATGGCGATTTGGAAGCGGCGATTTTGCAGGTGGAGCAAGGCCGCTAGGTGGGGGAGGGGGGAGACGTTAGAATAACGTTGTGTTGCTGCCAGGAAGGTCCTATCGGACAATTTTTGCGTGCTATGTGTTACCGGCGCCTCCCATTCGACCCCCACGCTACGAGCCCAGTGCGAGGATGCCGGTCCAGTTATCAGGCCGTATATTGTTCACGTCGACATCTGTTGAAGAGCATCGGTGGAAGCAGCTTTTCGCCCAAACCTCCCAAATTAAAACCGTCGTTTGAGGGCACTAGTGAGATGCTCTTTTACAAGCCATGGGGCACCAGTGGCAGAGACGGTCACCAGGTGTGTGTGGGACTTGCTCGACCTTCAAACTGCTCTTTTCACGAAGGAATGCAAAATCCAACTAGAAGCTAAACACTCTTTACCGCTAAAAATGGTATTCGGAACTTTAGAGGACTAGAGGAGGGCAGGGGCAGCTCGCAGTAAGCAATTAACAGTTCCGGAAACAACACCTCTCTTTCAGCACCAGCTATGCAAGAAGATATGCAAAAAGCACACGGGTTCTCTGGCTCGTCTAGCAATTCCCGATCTTTCAGCTCAATAATGTTACCAGACCCGATATACATAGGCAAAGCTGCTTTCCCTTTTATTTTGCTTTTTTTTCGCAGAAATGTAAATAGAAATCGTTTGTGCTTTCACCAACCTTGCATGTAACTTTTCTATGCGTCCATCAATCAGTTGATACGGCTTAATTACCAGACGTACACTAACACACATGATTAATTCAAAACGATGGATTATATTAGTACTTGTATCAGTGGCTGCCACATGCATGTCGTTATCTTTAGATGCATTACCTCTGATTGCTTATTTCATCGACACCATGTGACAAAAACCACTTACATTACACATTTTACACATATGAAAAAACGTAACGGGCCAAAAGAGTGACTAACTAGAAACATTGTCAAGTTCCGAAAACTACGTGAAAATGTTAAAGTTTTCAAGTGTATGTGAATAGCAAGAAAATGTTTTTTTTTCTTTTTTGCGCGAGCACGCGAAAAGCGTGCCGTATCTTTATATAAGAGAAGCAACAAAAATATACAAGAACCGTAAGTGGGATGAACATCTGCCCACGGCAACACCACACACACACCCTCCATCTCCTAGTCCTATTAAGCGCCTACTCTCGCGACATCTCCCTCCTCTCTTCTGCTCTCGCTGTCCGCCAAAGGCTGAGCTCCTCTAGGACTTTGTCCACAATCTGCTAGCTCCGTGGAAAGCTGGCTTTGCACATTTTCGAAAACTCGCGCATTTCGCTGCTTCCAGACTGTCCATGCAAGAAAATGTTTTTAGATGTTACAAGTACGTAACCACACAAACGAAAGATACTCACATGAAAAACATACTTATAAGGCTTGCGTAACTAACTACACATGAAACTGTACCCAAATCAAAAAAAAAAAAAGCAAATCAAAACATACTACACCAAAAAAACATTCATCTTGAAGAAAATTAGGTTGGCCGAGAAGAATTTCATAGAAATAGTTAAAATAAATATATCGTTTTATCCATCTTTTTAGTCAGAAGGTCATTTAGCCCTGCAAAGTTCATACTTGGATTGGTAAATAGATATTGCTTTAAGGTGCACCACTCCCTAACTAACCCGAGAACGTATCTCCAAGCAATCTATGCATCGGTTGAACCCATGAATTGTGGATCTTTGGATGGAAAATGAGGGTATCGAATTTAATTAAGGAGGACGTATCCAAGAAGGACGCATACAGGAAGGCAATGCCACGCTTGCAAGGCCGTAATCAGTAACCGAACAATCCCAAGCAAAGCACCCTACGTGCATGGCCAGGTAACCTATTTCAGGTAATTTATTTTCAGACTCCATGGCTGGCTCTTGGACCGAAGCTGAGGTGACCATCGGCTGGCCAAGGCCCAAGGGCATCTCATTTCTTTGGCCGCATCTTCAGAAAATCATCAGTACTACAGTACTACCAAAGGATGGCCAGCTCCACACGTACACTATGCAGCCGCACGGCCGGCCAGAGCATCTCCAAAGTTGAGGGACCCACACAAGCTCCTATCCCAGAAAGCTTTTTAGGGCATCTCCAAAGTCCAAAGCAGTGACCCATCCCGTGTCCGCGCGTCTGGATGGGTCCCGGCGAACAAAACGCGGCCCAACGCGGCCACGCATCGCAAATGCAGATGGCCGCAGTGTCCGGGACGGCCCAAACCCGGCCTAAATTTGGGCCAGGTTTGCGTGGCCACAGATGGCACGCGGCATCCTCGCGCGTATGCCTAGTCCGCGTGTCTGGCCCAGTCGGTGCCCGAGTCATATTAAATGTGGACTGGGGAGGGGACTGTCCCTATCCAGTCCACACTCCACTCCGCTCGCACGAGCTCGAGCTCGAGCTTCCGCGCCGACATGGCCCCGAAGCGTGAGTTCGAGCCATCCGCCAACGACCACGAGGCCGGCAGCAGCCAGCGAGCCGCGCCGGCGGCTTCCGACATGGGGCCGGCGGCGGCCATCCGCGACCGGATCTACGTCACGGTTCTGGTGGAGCAGATCTTCTGGGAGGACGGCCCCGCAATGCCGTGGGGCGACGTGCACCTCCCGCACGGTTGGCAGAGCCCAGATCGGGTTTCGGTGCCGCCGATCCGGGCACCGCCCGCCTCGCCGAGATCCAGCGGCATCGCGCGCAGTGCCGTCGGACCTCCGGGAGGACTCCGCCACAACGACACAAGTCTTGTGGTTCGAGGTGGAGCACGGTGCGCGCCGCGTGCTTCACCTCGGCGACGGTGAGCCTCGCCCGTAACATCGCGCACACCCTCGCGCGCAGCCGCGTACGCTGCTATGAGGGCTGGCCGCCGCCCCGGTGGCCTCTACATCGATGAGCCTGCAGCTCCGCGGGCCGCGCGCTGTGCCACAGCCCAGCCCAGGAGGACGACAAACCCAAGGTGCCGCGCTTGCGGCGTCCGCGAGGTCAACGACCTCGAGGAGGCGGCAAATGACCGCACCTCGCCGAGTTGCGCGCCTCCGCGAGGGGGAGGCCGAAGGCCGAGGCCGGCCGTGGGCGCCTCGCGCGCGCGGTAGGAGGAGGCCACGCGCCGGCGCTCCAGAGGAGGAGGAGCGCTAGCCGCGCTCGGAGAGGAGGCGCGGCCGCGCTCGGCACGAGGCGGAGCTCGGCCACCGCGGTGCGCCGAGGCGGCGCGCCGCTGCGCGCCGGCGAGCCTCCGGACCCGCTCCGTCCGGAAAGGCGCGGTGGTCGCCCGGCCGGAGGCCCTCCGACGTGTCCCCGGAACAGCGCGTCGCCGCGGGAGGCATCGTCCTCATCGGCGACGACGACGAGTACTACTCGGACTAGGGTGGCGCATCGGCCACCGCGTCCCAAACCCTAGACTAGGGTTTCCCCTTGTTTTTAGTTTAAAGCCCATATAGGAATTTCTTTTGTGTAAAAATTTCCCAAAATATGGCTAAGTTTAAATGAACTTCAGTTTAAATTTAATTTATTTTTGCTTTTTTTTTGTTGTATTTGACTTTTGCGGTGCGTCCGTGCATTGGGCGCAGTGCACAACCCAAACGGACCGACAGCCAGGTCCGCCTGTCCGCGTGCCCGCGTGGCCGCCCAAACGGTCCCATCTGGACGGGCCAACACGTCCGATTTGGGTCGTCGGGCGTTGGAGATGTCCTTAGCTCTCATCTGGTAGCACTTTGATGTTGATATTAGTGGGGCCCTTAGCTCTCATCTGGTAGCACTTTGATGTTGATATTAGTGGGGCTTCTTCATACGTTGCTCAGTGTGCTATGCTTAGAGCAAATTAACCAACCAAAAAAAAATTGTGATCTGCATCTCATAGAAAACAATTATGGCGATCTAAAATAATTGGGTGTTCGGAGGTAGTATATGCTCCAAGAAACCTAATGCCTGAATTCCGGCACGATCACCTTAAACGTCCCGGGAAAGTATTAATTGTGTCTCTAGTCGCTCTAGCATCGACCAATCACTTGATCTTGCTTTGATCTTGCTCTCTGTTCCGTTTTGACCTCCTTTCTTCAGTTGATTGATAACAAGATTGCTCTTTCATGGGTAACCGCGCGTACGTCTAATCCACAATGAGCCACACTTTATTGGTGGGGCCCACCGACTTTGGTCTTATTATATCCGCACATGTGCTCTCATTCTCCACGCATCCCTCCTTTCCTACTCCTCACATCATTTAGTTCCTCCTCAACGAGCGCCCTCCGAGAGACAGAGCTCGACATAGGGTCAAGACAGAGAATGTGAGGTCTGTCATGATTGAGCTAGAGCCGCCGAGGACACGATTGGTTTCTTTGTGAGTCGCCAACAACTTTAGAGTGCGGGGGTGTGTGGGTCGCCGACGCTCAAGAAGAAGTTGGCTTAGAGGGAGAGACGAGGTGGTACGCCATGGTGGATTGGTGGAGGTGGCAATTTGATGCAGACAATTCGGCCAACATCAGTTCACCGGAGATGAGGGAGGTGGAGCGAGGGAGAACTGGCTTTAGGGTTAGAGCATCTCCAGCCGCGTCCCCCAAATGGCGCCAGATCGAGCGTTTGGGGGACGTGTTTTCTTCGTGCCGTGTTTTGGGGACGTCGCTCTCCAGCCGCGTCCCTCAATCGCACCCACAAATAAATAAAAGTGCACGAAAACAAATGTTTTCATTCAAATTTAATTATATTTTACAAGTTTGAATGAAAACGGCTAGATTTTATCTAACCCTAGCCTACTCGCCGCCCGGCGGTGCGTTCGACGGCCCCGCCCGTCGTTGCCTCCCCCAAAGCCGCAGCTCCTGCGCCGCGCGCCGCCTCTCCCTATAGAGGGCGACGAGAAGACGTCGGTGCTCCATCAGCGCGTCGTCGCTTGCCCTCCCTTGCTGCGTCACCTGGAGGGAGAGTTCGACGGCGCAGCGAATCAGCTCGTCTTCGCGGGCACGGCCGTTGTCCTACAGCTTCTTCTGCGACTCAAACGACTCGACGAGCGTTCGTTGCTGATCCACCACCTCATCCGGGTCCAGCCCGTCATCGTCGGACAAGTCGAAGTCGTTGTTGTTGTCGTCGTCCTCCTCCTCCGCCGTCTCCGCCTCATCGTCCTCCTCCTCCATTTGCGCCGCCGTCAACGCATCCGCCTCCGCCCCGAAGCTACCTCTGCTACTGCCGCCTCCTCCCGCAGCTACTGCTCCAGCGCCTCCCGCCGCTGACGCTCCAGCGCCTCCCATCGCCGCTGCTCAATCGCCTCCCACCTCTCACGGTACTGGAGATCCCGCTCCATGCGCATGCGCTCCCGCTCTGCACGCCACCGCTCATGCATCCGCCTCGCCTCGAGGCGCCTCTGCCGCTGCCTCCTCCCGCAGCCTCTGCTCCGCGCCTCCGCGGCGACGCTCCAGCGCCTCCCATCGCCGCTGCTCAATCGCCTCCCGCCTCTCACGGTACTGGAGATCCCGCTCCATGCGCATGCGCTCCCGCTCTGCACGCCACTGATACGTTTCAAACGTATCTATAATTTCTTATGTTCCATGCTACTTTTATGACAATACTTGAATGTTTTATACATACTTTACAGCATTATTATACATTTTCCGGCACTAACCTATTAACAAGATGCCGAAGCCGCCTTTCTTTTTTGGTTTCGAAATCCTAGTAAGGAAATATTCTCGGAATTGAATCAAATCGGGGTCCTATTTTTACAAGCTCGAGAAGACCGAAAGGGAGACAAAGTGGGGCCACGAGGTGGCCAGACACCAGCGCGCGGCGGGCCCTGGCCCGCGCGGCCTTGTGTGGGCCCCTCGTGGCCCCTGACCTACCCTTCCGCCTACAAATAGCCTTCGTCGCGAAACCCCTGTCCAGAGCCACGATACGGAAAACCTTCGGAGACGCCGCCGTCGCGAATCCCATCTCGGGAGATTCAGGAGATCGCCTCGGCACCTGCGGAGAGGGGAATCATCACCGGAGGGCTCTACATCATCATGCCCGCCTCCGGATTGATGCGTGAGTAGTTCATCCTTGGACTATGGGTCCATAGCGTAGCTAGATGGTTGTCTTCTCCGCTTGTGCTATCATTGTTTAGATCTTGTGAGCTGCCTAACATGATCAAGATCATCTATTTGTAATGCTACATGTTGTGTTTGGCGAGATCCGATGAATAGAGAATATTATGTTAAGTTGATTATCAATCTATCATATATGTGTTGTTTATGTTCTTGCATGCTCTCCGTTGCTAGTAGAGCTCTGGCCAAGTTGATACTTGTAACTCCAATAGGGGGTAATTATGCTCGATAGTGGGTTCATGCCTCCATTTAATCTGGGACAGTGACATAAAGTTCTAAGGTCGTGGATGTGCTGTTGCTACTAGGGATAAAACATCGATGCTTTGTCTAAGGATATTTGTGTTGATTACATTACGCGTCATACTTAATGCAATTATCTGTTGTTTACAACTTAATGGAAGAGGTTCGGATAATAACCGAAGGTAGATTATTTAGGCATAGATGCATGCTGGATAGCGGTCTATGTACTTTGTCGTAATGCCTGATTAAATCACATAGTAATCATCATTGATATGTATTGAACCTTTATTTGTCAATTGCCGCGTGTAATTTGTTCACCCAGCATGTTAGTTATCTTATTGGAGAGACACCTCTAGTGAACTGTGAACCCGGTCCATTCTTTTACATCTGAATACATTCTACTTTTACTTTTTGCAAACAAACACCATCTTCCACTCGATACGCAATTCTTTGTTTTAAGCGGTGAGATTGACAACCTCACTGTTACGTTGGGGCAAAGTACTTTGATTGTGTTGTGCAGTTCCACGTTGGCGCGATTTCACCGGTGTTGCGCCGCACTACATTCCTCCACCAACAACCTTCACGTGCTTCTTGGCTCCTCTTGGTTCGATAACCTTGGTTTCTTGAGGAAAACTTGCATTGTGCGCATCACCTTCCTATTGGGGTTCCCAACGGACGTGTACATCTCATCGCCCCGCTCGCCCATCTCCTCCGCCCGGCGCCTTCGTGCCTCTTCCGCCGTGGTGGCATCGAACTGCTATGGTGTCGCAGCGCCGCCTCCTCCACGCTTCATTCTCCGACTTGTCGGAGGTGGTGGAGGTGGTGGTGGAGACGGTGGTGGAGGGAACGGCCGGCGCCAGCGCGGTTCATCATTGTGCAGGTAGTGTGTATGTGACGAGGGATGTGCTTACGGCGGAGAAAGGGGTGACGGCGGCTGTGGTGGCTACCATTGAGCGGGGGAGGCCTTTTATAGACGCCGACATCGCGAGAAGAGGCAGAAAGATGGCGCGGGAAGAGGCTAGAAGCGGTGGGAAGAAAGCGCCGGAACGCGCGATGGCGTGCGAACGCCTGCGACGCGTGGAGGCTGCACAACGCCAACGATACGTCTCGCCTGCCCCTCCGTCACTATTAAGGCAAAGCTGTGACTCTTCGTTCGTGCATCGTTGACGCGTCGGGTCCGCCACTTCCCGCGTCGCTTCTCGTTGTGTCCGACGTGCCCGAAGCGTCCCCTGTGGACCGAGGACAGGCCCGAGCCTCCAAATGCCGTATTGGGCCCCAAATACCTTTAAGACGCTTTGGGGGACGCGGCTTAGTATTGTCGTTTTATACGTGGGGGTAACATGGATTAGCCCTGCCGGATTGATAAGCTGCACGTAACCAACAAGCAATAGAATTGCGTGGCCTCTTCCTCCCTGGAACACCTGGGCGGATATATAGGCCAGCTTACCATGTTTTGTGTGCAAGAGCTGCTTTGCATTATGTCTGTCTGGCAAGGCCGTCATCAGCAAAGCATTCTATTTCGGGCAATTTCTTTTCAAGATCCATGACCGACTCTTGGACCGAAGCTGAGGCGCCCAGTCACATCAAGGGCATCTCCTCCCATACGTACTTGCTTGGCCACTTGCCAAGCATCAGCTCGCAAGGCCCAAGGGCATCCCATTTCCTTGGCGACATCTTTAGAAAGTTATCTAGTATGACGGCTGTCAACTGAGAATTTCCACCTATTTCGGTATATGGAATTTTTATTAGAAAGGAAAGAACAATAATTGATCTTTTTTTAAACAGCGTAATGGAAATTTTGAATTGTTTCAGTCTGCACCAATCCTTTATCAAGTAGTATTTGCAATCTACTCAAGCTGAATATGTCAAAATTGTTCCATCTCTGTTAGCATCTATCCACCCAAATCATGGTTACATGGCTTTGGAGCAAACTTAGGTACATGCCAACACAGGTGAAGAGAAACGAACTGTTTCGTTTCGTCCCGTATCGGCTAAATTTTACTGCCATACTTACTTGGCCTCAAACCTGAGAATGGTTCTTGCTTAACCGGTTAAAATAGTTGAGGATTTAGTTTTTTATGGGTTCCGCCTGGAAACATTTGGTTATGGTTTGGGTCTTCTGAGTAATCGGTTGGGTTTGGGTACGTAGGTGCGGGCCGAAATGATTCAGTCCCTAACAGTAACAGCTGCAAACTATCCATGGGTTCTTCGCCTCCAACTCGTAGAACGAGCGATGAAACTAGGAGCTCGCGGGGAGGATCGTGGCCGCACAACTCCGGGGCTCCAGGCTATGGTCGAGACTGCCATGCATGCCGTGCTCCCTGAAACTGAAAGTGGCGGAGTGCAGGGCTGTGCAGGCCTACGATGGCCGAGGTCGTGGAGGCGCTCAGGTTAATTTGGAGAAGACGCTGAAGATCTCGTGGCCGAATATGAGATCGGTGGGGTGGTGGACGCCGACGCCACCAGGAAGGGCCACCAGCACCGCGCGCGTCGGCTCGTCGTTTCCTCTGCAGCGACGCGGCACGCGCTGTTGAAGGTTTCCAGCCCGGCGCTGTTCCGATTTGCAAGAAGAAAATAACCGCCGCCCGTCGTCCGCCCGAGTGGCAGCTGCTCTGGGTGCTGGCCGCCGTTGCTAGGAACAACGCTAAGAGCATCTCCAGCCGCGTCCCCCAAAGCGATCGAGTGTTGGGGGCGTGTTTTGTTTCCGCGTTTGGGGGCGTCACCAGCGTCCACGCGCCCCAAACATTAAAAGTACTTTTTTTGGCTAGAAAAAAACTATTTACTAATATTCAAATCGGTTGAACATAAACAAATTATATATAAAACTTTGAAAAAATATAATTAAATACATATAAACTATCTACTTCTTCTTCTTGATGGCCCGCCTCGTCGTCGTCATCGCGGTGGCGCTTCTGCTCGTCACCTCTTCAAGGCGGTGTCGGCGCCGACGCGTCGGAGTCCTCCTCGTGTCGCCGGTGCTCGCTTGCTTTGGCCTTGGCGGCCTTGGCCTTGGCCGCCCGCCTTCGCACGGGCCACCGCCGCCGCCGCCTCCTCGCTCTTCTTCCTCCGCGTCCTCCTCCAGCCCAGCCATTCCTCCTCGGTCAAGGCGGCGGGGAATCGTCGCCGCTGCTCGGCGTCCGTGCTGTCCCACCAATGGCGCCACCAGCAGGCTTTCCCTCCTGGAGGTGTCGGAGGAGCCGGAGATGTAGCTCATCGTCGCTGGAGGTGTCGGATGGAGGCTTGGATGAATGGCGGCGTACGTACGGTCTTATTGAGCGCGGATGAACGCGCGCGAAGTCGAAGAGAGCGCGGTTGCTCTTCCGAGAGTCGGCGCTCCATTGTTGGCGCGTCGTCGACGCGGTTGCCATGCGACGGTTCCGCTTCGCAACTGCACCGTCGCTACGTATGTGGCGGTTGAGCGTCCGAGCCGCCGACGGGTCGGGCCCGCGCTCGCCTCTCATTTCGTTGTGTCGACGTGCGGTGCGTCCCTGTGGGACGGGGACACTCGGACGCCGACCTGTCGATGCGCCGAAAAGGACCTTTGGACGCGGCCCGAACGTGTCCGGCGCGGCTGGAACGGTTTGGGAGGAACGGAGATGCTCTAAGACCTTCCGCCCGAGGGCCTCGGCCAGCTGCGGTGCCGGCCGTGCCCTGCCGTCGCCGCCAGCCTGTTGCGCTGGTGCCATGTGTCGCTCTCCTACGCGCGCGGACGGGTCGTCTGACAGCGCGCTCGCGATCGACGTCTTCGCTGACGGCACGCCGATCCTCCGCCGGGGAGAGGCTGTTGTACGAGGTTACGGCGGAGCCGTGACGAGGCCGTGTGGTGCCTGATGTTCGGCAACGCCCACAGGCCACATCCAGGCGCACGTGATCGGTGGAAGACGTGGAAGCTAGGTAAAAGAGAAAGTGGAAATGAACCTTACTGAAAACTACTCCGTAAAACCTATGTTTACTCTATTGGAATTTTGTTTACCACCTAAAACTGGCACTTCATGCTGCAACACACAATATGGTTGTTGCAGAAAACGTGCATTAAGAGCATCTTCACCGGGCGGCCCCTGAATAGGCGCCGGCACTGCCGTATGGGCGCCGGCAGAGCATCATCTATTTGGGGATGCTGCTTTCACACCGGCGCCCCATAGTGTAGCCTCAATAAAAATTCAAATTTAAAATGATATTTAAAAACCAAAATACATAAAAAAATTATACAAAGTAACTTGAATTTAAACCTAAATAAAACTTAAACTTCATTGGTTGGGGCGCGCAACGGCCTGCCTCGTCGTTGTTCTTCGCCTTTGCCGCCTGCGTCCGTGCCCGCTTCTCGTCCATTGCTACGCGCATCTGGCGGTGGAGCATGACGGCCGGTGTCGCGGAAACTTGCCGGCGGCATTGTCCTCGCGCTTCCAGCCTTTGCCGAGAAGCCTCGATCTCGGCGCGCCTCGCCTGCTCGCGGGCGAACGCCTCATAATGGCGATGAGCGTTGAGCTCGTAGAGCTTCTGTCGCTCCGTCTCCATGAGGAGGCATCCCGCCTCCTCCGTGGCCGCTCGCTGGCGCGAGATCTCGAGGGCGTGCTCGAGGTTAGCGTCGTTGACGAACTCACGCTCCTCCACCTTCAACATCTAGAAGCGTTGCGCGTTCAACGACGCCAGGATCGCCGCCTACTCCGGGTCAGCGTGGCCAGTGGCTGCCCCTCGTGGCCGCCTCGGTTTCCGCACGGGAGACCATTAGACGCCAACGACCAACCTTCCCGCATCGCGGCCGATGCGAACCGTCGCGTCCTCTCGCTGACAAGCCGCGAAAACCGTTGTGCCGCGAGGCGCCGGCGCGCCCGATTTGTGCCCTACGCGAAGGGGCCGGCACGGGATGCCGGCGATTCTATTGGGCTCGAAAACTAGCCGGTGCCGTTTGGGGCGCACCGGTGCGAGCCAAAAACCACGCCGACCCCCAAACCGCTATCGGGGCCGCCGGTGGAGATGCTCTAATTACTCAAAACTTATTTATCTTGCAGCTAGGATCGCAATGAGCTCGAAGTTAGGAATACAATTAAATCTGATGCACAAAACCTCATCTTGCAGATTGTAAAGGGGATCATCATATCCTGTCTAGTAGAGGCTCCGATGTCGAAGAAAAAATCCCAAGCAAAGCATTAGTAATGAAATAAAGGAAAACCATGCATTAGAAGAAAACATTGAAGTATACCTTCAATCCACTCATTCATTTGGGCTCTCAACTGGACATCTTCCACAATACCTTCGTATTTGAGGAAAAGAAGGGGAAAAACTCTGAAACAGAGAAAACTAAAATGGATTCCTGCCAATAGGGGAGGGTGCATAAAACAAGAGAGGGGGTACACTTTGGCTGCATGTGGCCACCCCTTCATGGTGGGCATCAGCGTTGCAGGTGCAGTGGTACTAGGGAAAGGATGAAGCCCTGACAAATATCACATAATAACAGTTCAGCACCAGAACCGAATCAGGCACTGCAAACTGCATTCAACGTTTGGTACCTAAAACCAGGGGGTAACAAAATGAATTCTTCAATACCCGAAATCCCAATTTTCCCTTGTGCCAGAAGATGCATAACAGCACCACATATGAAAATCTACCACAATAGTTACATGCAATACAAAAAGTCTGAAACATTTCCTCGCCACTTATCTTTTGGCGACATTACAGTTGTATAAGCAGTACAAGATATAAGTCCAGCATCTGCCAAATGTTAAAAGGAATTCAAGGGGTATTTGTGTTTCCATCATAGTCTTACAGGAGATGACTCTTATCCATTTGTTGGTTTCAGAACAACATTTCTGTTCAACAGGGTATAAAGCTCAGCTTTCCCTAAGATCTAGAAAATGATGGCATATCATGCATCCTCTTTATACCATGCTACAGAAACAAATCTTGCTATCAGTGATCTGAAATACTGAAACATCACAGTGGGTTAAAACATATATCCTTACTGCAAGATCAAAAATAGAAGTGATCTGTCATTATATGATATATAAGATCAAGTGCATATGGAGTCTGCACAAAATACGCTTGTAAACAAATTACTGAATCATCCAGAACGCACATGCCATCCAAACCATGGAAATGTTGCAAAGCTAGAATATATGAACAAACAATTTTACGTAGAGACTTAAGGGGCTCAACAGATTGAAAAAAAAACTCAATAAAGAAGATAATGTGTTTAAACCATATAGATATATTTTATCAACTAAAGAATATGTTTGCACATTTTTTCTATTTTTAGAGAAATGAAAAGGCACATACATGCAGATTGCTGGCAGCTAGAATGCCCAGTCTCTTCCTTTATGAATGGTGACTCACTGTTGGAGTTCAACTTGGCATAAGTAGATGCAAGTTCAGAAGGAGGAATAAGATGCAAGCACTCCACAACTGAAAAAACACAACGCACACATCATCCCCTTTGTTGTCAATCAAACCAGCTCCAAAGAATAAGTGACAAGGAAAAATGTAACTGCCGGTGACACTCAGATCAGGGCACACTGATCCATCTACTGCAGCTTCCAGGCTTGGTGAAGGTAAACAAATAAAGTTCCTCATATATGAACAGCGCTTTTACCGACAATCAAATCTAAAGTGATGAAAAATGAAAAACAGGATGAATGTTGCATGTTGTTAATCCTAGTAATAGCTGAGCTACAAGTTCTGCATGTGACAAGATTTCCCTAGTCTTATAGTCCAACTCGTCTAGCTGTATTTTGCGTGTTAACCATCTCGGATATTTTAGCATGCAAGTTATCTGACATACTGTGTGCCAAAATTTTATTTTCTTTCTACCATGTCATGTCTTTCTTGTTTCTAGGCAAAACGAAGCAAAAAAGATGCACCGTCATTGCTTTTGGATGGTTGATGTGGATTCCTATTCCTAGACAAGAGACAAAGATCTCTGTTTTTCGGGGAACGAAGACTAATTCTGTCTAAATAAGATTTTCAGAACAGATAGATTTCACTCTTTGCTTTTCAACTTCTTGCATGAGGGTGAGCCGATTATTTACCGATTGATGCTCTCCCAGATTTTGATTAAATTGGCAAAGTTCTGGCGCATCTGAATTGTGAGGTCTTTCTGGTATGGGCTTCATGAGATTCTGCAGCGTTACAGGCTTCAGATAACATACACACATGCCTTTGTTGCTCTTCTTCATATCCTCAAGCACTGTTTTTGTGCTTTACATTCAAATTATGTGTATCTACACCATGTCTGTAGTTCATATATACTTTAGGAATACTTTTCGCTACTACCCTCTCACGAATTCTGAAAAAATCTTAGTTACCAGCTGACCTTAGTGAAATCAGCCAAGATCTCACTGAGCTAGCATAACTCATGTAAATGCAGATTGTACTTTATTATTGTACTTCCCCACTATCACAAAATAGCATTAAGGAAATCACCCGAAAAATAAGATTGTAAGCACAAATAGCATCCTAATTAGAAAAAAAATGAAAGCTCGAAAAAAATGTGAGGCGTACGATCAATAGGAACATAATTGACAGGAAGCAAAGACTGAAACAAAACCTCATACAGATTGGCACAGGAACTCACGAAAAGAAAGGCATGACCACCAGGTCCAATGAATCCCTAGAACCGAATGCACCACCCCTTGTAGATTCCTGTAGTAAAGTCAGTCATTCGAAGATTGCAAACTCGAAAATGTCTAGCCAACCAACCAGGAAGAGGCAATTACAGACCTCCTCACTTGCAGCAGCAAAACGCAGCTCTCATCTTAAGCCTCGTGCGAAAGGAAACAATGTACTCATGGTTCCATTGGGGCAGCAACCACGAAGTGAGCAAATCAGACCAAGAGGGGCCAGGGTTTGGCTTGGGGGATACGAAGAGGAAGAACTGCCTGACGTTTCTGAGAGGAAGAGTGCCCACGGTGGTGATGGGAGAAGAGGCGCTACAACATTGCTGGGGGGCGCAGCCGTGAGCTCCCCGAATCCCATCGCCGGTCCAATCCACACCACACGGACGGCGGGGCCACCAGGACGGAGTAGAGAGGGAAGCGGGGCACAGAGACGGAGCAGAGGAGGGAGGGCGGCGCCGGTGGCCGGCTTTTCTAGGCTTCATTTGGTTAGCCCCCACCCAGCGGGGAATGTGGCCCAATCCATGTCTATCCGCGTGAATAGGCCCGACTGAGATTTAATCCCGGCTCATTTGAAACCACCTGTTCGGTTACACCTGACTTGGAGCTTGTCCCGGCCCAAACCCTTCCGACCCTGTCCTTTTCGCGGTGGATCAAAACATTGTGTCCCAACCCGTGGAAAACCCCCCATCCGAGTGACTCATCACAGGACTCGGCTCCTCTCGCCGGTAATCTCATCTTCCTTGCACCTCATGTCCTCCCCACTATCTAGGTTTAGGGTTCTTGAGATAGTAGGAGACCAGAACGTGGAGGACGATGTGCATCCAGGCAGTTGAAGAGTTGCGGGCGGCAGAGAGCAGGCAGGGTGGCACTTCAAGGATGTCCTGCTGCCAGGGCATTGAGCGGCTGCGGGCGGTGCGGGTAGCAGGCGACCGCGACCACCGCGAGAGGAGCTAACCTAGCTCACAGCTTTTTAGTCAAGATTCGTTTGATTGTTTCTTTCAAGGTTCGGGAAAGCGGAAAGTGTGCGGTGGCCTTCCGCTCAGAGCTTATGCATTTAGTGCGTGGTTAAGCGGTGCAAAAGAATTTCTTGACTTAGTCAATGGCAGGACCAAAAACTAGCTAAAATCGGGAATTTTAGGCCAAATTTCAGGTCGGGGAGACTACGGAACGGCTGGGAATTGCTTGCAGCAGGGACATGCCAGACGATGGAGGAGTAGTTCCGCCGCTGCCGGCTTTGATGGTGATGTAGATCGCAATTAGGAGGAGATGTATGGATGATGATTTTGTAGCCAGATTAGATGCGCTATTCCCCGTGCTAAACCCGGCGCTCGTGCCAAAAGTTACCGCGTCCCGGTAATTTCCCGTAGACCAAAAGTTACCGCATGTAACGTTTCGGGATTGTTTTTTCAACGCTCACGTGTGCCTAATCACGATTTAAAAAATGTGTCATGATTAATCGTGCCTAGCGATTAATTAGTGATTCGGCCCTAATCGATGCGGTATCCCTCCGCTTCACGCTTCATCGCGCTTAAGCGACCGCTTTTTTCCGCTTTCCCGAGCATTGGTTTCTTTGTTCAGTTTGCCATTTTATTTCGTGCATCTGCATCATGTCTCTTGTCTGTCATAGCTTGTCTAGGTCGTCCGTTTGGTGTTGACATGTTGCGCTGGACTGAAGCCACACACACCTGAAGAATCCAGTTCTAGACCATGAAATTAGAGCATGTTTTAGCTTCTTTAGATTTTTAGTTTGATCCTTCTACATTGCTACTGAAGCCTGCAATTTATATGAGAAGAAACGAGAAAATATGTTGGCAGCCATTTGGATTTACTCAACAAATAGTTGTGGGTTGCTACTACAAGCGTGATCTCTAGCATGTAGACTGCTGAACGGGCATAGCCCTGCAATGTAATTGTTCCTCCCGAAAAGACGTGAAGATAGCTCTGTGGTTCTAGTTGTCCAATACTCCGTAAGTATGTTCTTTTCCTGTAGTGGTATTTGGGATTCTAGTTATATCTTGTTAAGTAAAAAAATGCTGCTAAGTAACTTGGGTGCTTAAAAGTGCTTCTACTTCACTGCCAAAAATTGATTCTAGTTGTTTTTTCTGGTATAACATCCGGTATAAATCAGTGGTATGTCAAACAGGTAGAGATGCAAGACAAGATGACAGCCTTTTATATGGATCTTATTATTGTATTAAGATATTAATTAGTATTCCTAGTTGAGATAATTCATTTATTTTGGCTGCATTTATGAATTCTACAAGTTCTCGATTGTTATATTTTCCTTGGGTAATTCCTGTTTTATGTTACAATTAAGTGATTTGGTTGTTTAACTTGGAAACTAAAAAAGTATATATTATTTTTAGTTTTTCAATGCATATGGCGATAAGGGATCGCATTAGAAAGAGGAGGGATGAGGAGGACGATAATATGATGGTGTTCATTTTGCATGCACTATATATGTTGGGTTCTAGGGGAGCTAGGGAGAGAACGGGAGCAACGTCATACACCGGTGCAAAATGGAGAGGAAAAAGTTCGGTGAAGGGCACGTGAAGAATTGTAGGGTAGCATTCAGAATGGAGCCTAGAATCTTAAGATCATTAGCCAACTACCTTAGAAGGGAACAGTTGGCCAGGGCTACATCATATTCGGCTAGCTTGACATCGACATCAAAGGCAAGGTCACTACACATCGGCAACAACTCTAGTCAACAGCGTTCGCGTCATCACTTGCATCCATGACACTCCCGCTGTGATTGCGGGAGGAAAGAGAAGGCACCAGAAGGGGGCGTCGATGATGACAAGAAGGAGAAGAGGATGGAAGCACAATCCTTCAAATCAAGTCGCAATCGTCTGCTTCACTCCCGCTACAACTGGGGTGAGGGGGATGTTAGGATATGCAGTGGGGGAGCTAGAGCAATAAAGCTATGATGTCAATTATATTAAATCTCTAAATCTTGTATTATTTCCTAAATTTATGCATCATTTTTTGTGTGCTTTCTAAGGTTTTGCTCAAAACCTGCGTAGTCAATGGACCACTCAGACGTGGCTCTGCCACTGAGGATATGTATACGTGTAGGGCTTATAGTTATACCAGGACTAGAGATTAGCTTGTACTCCAAGTATCTTTTCACCATATACTTTTATATATACCATGTAAGGGCTATGGCAATACACCAAAATATTAGGGATCATCTAATATCACCCTCCGAGATAGCCATGGCCGATGCTCCACACCAGTAGTAGTGTGCTAAAGATGTTGTCCCTCAGAGGAGGTGCCCTGTTGTACATGGAGGGAAGCCGATGCCAAGTAGAGTGGCAGAGGTGGAGATTGGCTGCCACCATCCACTAGTACATAGCGACGGGTCAAACCATGTCTTGGCAATGGAGAAAGGTCCGTAAAGCGAGCCTAATCAGCTAGGCACCTATCTAATTGCAATGGTTCTTCACACCGTTGCCCATATTATATGAGAATCCGCAACTGCAATGGTTCCTTTTGACACTGCCCTTATTATTATGGACATATTTGATTATCCATTTCTAATGAGCATTGTACATGACAAGATAAGCCAGCAACGTCGGCTGCACCCTCAACGGATCTTGGCCCTGCTCTTGGTTCTTGATGATCACCGGTATGCCGCCATCTTCCACCTCACACTGTTGTGCAAACGTCTATCCTCATAATGCTGGCTTGAGCGCACAACCATGGACGTAGGCCCACAGCTATGTCATCACAACTGCGGAATGTGGTTGTCGGCTGCTAACCCTGCTGCACACTCTCGCCCCCAGCGACACTGGGTTGAGTGCATCGTGGACGGAGCCATGTTCCTACGGCTTCAAGGCCACTACATCGTCGTCAGGAATCCACCCCGTCCTAAGGAACATAAAACAGAGCCAAATAGAGAGCATTTGAACTAAGAACTACCCACTTAGATCCCTTTTAGTTAACCCGGATTTAGTACAAAGTTGTACTAAATCATACTTAATCAAAAGGGATCAGGGAAGTATGTGATACTGCAAAACTTGTAGAACAAAATTGAAAACTATATGATACTATAAACAAAGAGGATTTAGATTAAGAATTATGTGATACTTCAAGGCAGAGAAAATTTAGAACTATATGATGAAAACAAATAGGATTAAAATTATTTGAATATCATACACAAGTACTATGCACTATTTGGACTCTATATGAGTAAGAGTGAAGAAATACATACCACGAAGGCTAAATTAGAACTCAATCGTAGTAAAATTACTCCAAGTATGCACTTAAGATGGTACAATGCATATAAAGCGGAAATGGCAAGAATTATGAGTCTAAATATCCTAACTTAGCTGTGGAAACAAAGCAAAATTAATAAATAAACTAAAGTAATGCCTTATTAAGCATAAGTTAGACCAAAATATATAGAGAAAAATAATAACTAAACTAAAACAATGGATTGAGTTAGAACCTAAGTAGAGAAAATTGGCAGTTATACTAAAACTATGAACTTTAAAAGAAAGTTAGAACCGAATGCTTTAAAAAAGTCATATCCCGTGTTTTCTGTTGTTTCTTTTCTGATGGTTTATATGTATTGGCCCTCTATGATCATTGAGTTATAAACTGAGTGCTATTTGAACCTCGTAATAGATCAGGTTGTGTGCATCAATTGATACAGAGGCCGGATGCTTATGCCCCATTTTGAAATAAAATTAGAACCTAAACAAAGCAAAATTAACAATTAAACTAAAACAACGCAATGTTAAGCAAAATTTAGAACCCAAACGAAGCAAAGCAATATAAAATAGTTAATTAAAATAAGAAAAGGACACCTAAGATAAACTAAATGTTGGAGATATGCCCAAGAGGCAATAATAAATGGTTATTATATATCTTTGTGTTTATGATAATGTTTACATACCATGCTATAATTGTATTAACCGAAACATTGGTACATGTGTGATATGTAGACAAACAAGAAGTCCCTAGTATGCCTCTTAAACTAGCTTGTTGATTAATGGATGATTAGTTTCATAATCATGAACATTGGATGTTATTAATAACAAGGTTATGTCATTGTATGAATGATGTAATGGACACACCCAATTAAGCGTAGCATAAGATCTCGTCATTAAGTTATTTGCTATAAGCTTTCGATACATAGTTACCTAGTCCTTATGACCATGAGATCATGTAAATCACTTATACCGAAAGGTACTTTGATTACACCAAACACCACTGCGTAAATGGGTGGCTATAAAGGTGGGATTAAGTATCCGGAAAGTATGAGTTGAGACATATGGATCAACAGTGGGATTTGTCCATCCCGATGACGGATAGATATACTCGGGCCCTCTCGGTGGAATGTCGTCTAATGTCTTGCAAGCATATGAATAAGTTCATAAGAGACCACATACCACGGTAGTAAAGAGTACTTGTCGAGACGAGGTTGAACAAGGTATAGTGTGATACCGATGATCAAACCTCGGACAAGTAAAATATCGCGTGACAAAGGGAATTGGTATCGTATGTGAATGGTTCATTCGATCACTAAAGTCATCGTTGAATATGTGGGAGCCATTATGGATCTCCATCCCGCTATTGGTTATTGGTCGGAGTGAGTACTCAACCATGTCCGCATAGTTCACGAACCGTAGGGTGACACACTTAAAGTTGGATGTTGAAATGGTAGTACTTGAATATGGAATGAAGTTGGAATATTTGTTCGGAGTCCCGGATGGGATCCCGGACATCACGAGGAGTTCCGGAATGGTCCGGAGAATAAGATTCATATATAGGATGTCATTTTATGTGAATAAAATGATGCGGAAGGTTCTATGGAAGGTTCTAGAAGGTTCTAGTCCGGAAGAAACCACCAAGGAAGGTGGAGTCCACATGGACTCCACCTCCATGGCCGGCCAACCCTAGTGGGGGAGGAGTCCCAAGTGGACTCCCCTTAGGGGGGCCACCCCCCCCATGGAAGGTGGAATTCCCACCTCTAGTGGGAGGGAAAGTTTCCCACCATATGGAAGGTTTTGGTTTGGTCTTATTCGAAGACTTGACACCAACACTTGGGATCCACCTATATAATGAGGGGCCAAGGGGGGGGCCCCCAAGACCACAAGCTGGCCGCCCCCATAGAGTGGCCGGCCACCCTCCCAAACCCTAGCTTTGCTCCTCCACTTCATATTGCCCGCATAGCTTAGCGAAGCTCCGCGGCCACCGACACCACGCCGTCGTGCTGTCGGATTCAAGAGGAGCTACTACTTCCGCTGCCCGCTGGAACGGGAGGTGGACGTCGTCTTCATCAACAACCGAACGTGTGACCGAGCACGGAGGTGCTGCCCGTCGTGGCGCCGAACCGATCGTGATCAAGATCTTCTACGCGCTTTTGCAAGCAAGTGAACGTCTACCGCAGCAACAAGAGCCTACTCTTGTAGGCTTTGGAATCTCTTCAAGGGTTAGTCTCGACAATCCCCTCGTTGCTACCGTCTTCTAGATTGCATCTTGGCTTGGATTGCGTGTTCGTAGGAAATTTTTGTTTTCTATGCTACGTTCTCCTACAGTGGTATCAGAGCCGTGTCTATGCATAGATGGTTGCACGAGTAGAACACAATGATTTGTGGGCGTTGATGCTCTTGTTATCTTTAGTTGAGTACTTTGCATCTTTGTGGCATAGTGGGATGAAGCGGCTCGGGCTAACTTTACATGACCGCGTTCATGAGATTTGCTCCACGCTCGACATGCAACTTGTATTGCATAAGTGGCTTTGCGGGTGTCTGTCTCTCCTACTATAGTGAAGATTCAAGTTATTCTTCTATTGACAACACTAGTATCACCGTTGTGGTTCATGTTCGTAGGTAGATTGGATCTTACTCGAAAACCCTAAACCACGTAAAATATGCAAACCAAATTAGAGAACGTCTAACTTGTTTTTGCAGGGTTTGGTGATGTGATATGGCCATAATGTGATGATGACTATGTATGAGATGATCATTATTGTATTGTGGCAAGGAGCCTTATGGTTGTCTTTAATTTTCATGTTGAGTAGTATTTCAAAGTAGTTGTAATAGTTGCTACATGAGGTGAACAACCATGAAGCCGGCGCCATGAACCTTGACGCTACGCCGACGATGATGGAGATCATGCCCGAAGATGATGAAGATCATGTCCGTGCTTTGGAGATGAAGATCAAAGGCGCAAAGACAAAAGGGCCATATCATATCACATATGAATTGCATGTGATGTTAATCCTTTATGCATCTTATTTTGCTTAGATCGCGACGGTAGCATTATAAGATGATCCCTCACATTAATATCAAGATAATAAAGTGTTCTTCCTCGTATGCACCGTTGCATTGTTCGACGTTTTGAAGCATCTCGTGATGATCGGGTGTGATAAACTCGACATACAACGTGTAAGCCATGTTGCACACGCGGAATACTTGGTTTTGCTTGACGAGCCTAGCATGTACAGACATGGCCTCGGACAACAGAACCGAAAGGTTGAACACGAGTCATATGGATGATATGATCAACATGTTGATGTTCACCATTGAAGCTACATCATCTCACGTGATGATCGGTTTTGATGTAGTGGATTTGGATCGTGTACCACTTAACAACTATGAGGGATGTTGTATTAAGTGGGAGTTCATTAGTAATTAGATTAAAACATGAACTAATTATCATAAACATAGTCTGAGTAGTATTTTGAATTAATTTTGTAGTATTGGCATCCGTTTTACTACTATGCGCTAGTCTTGTTATTGAGATAGAAATACTGTTAAAATCTGATAAGAAACTTTACGGATTAGTACCGTATTGTTAAAGAATCAAGAATTGATTAAGTCCTATTGCAAACTTTTAGTGAAACTCACTTTGTTGATTCAGAGAGCTATGGTTTCAATTAGTACCTAAAGTTATCTTGTCTCCGTGAAACTTGAAGTTCAAATCTGTTTGAAAAGTAAGGAGCTGAAAATTTAGTTTTCAGAAATAATCAAGGTATGAGATATATGTGATATCTAAGACCTTATTGCAAGATGATAGAATATAATTTGGTGAGACTACATAAACTCATAATTTTTATGGGAATGTATGAAGGTTGAAGACGCCAGGCGTCACAAACCTCCAACTATTGGAGCACTAACGATATTCGCATATCCATGAAGTTATCATCCTTAGTATGCACCGCTGCTAAGACTCGTCGTATCATCACGTGATGATCGGGTGTTATAGATTCTACGTGTGCTTACAATGGGTGCAAGCCAGATTTGCACATACAAATACTAAGGTTAAACTTTATGAGCCTAGCATGTACAGACATGGTCTCAAAAAGTTGTCATGAATTGATGGATAAAATTATGAGTGAAATTGTTCATCATAGTTACTAATAAGTGAAATCTAGAACACTTGTCATATGATGAACAACTTCAAAGTAAGAACCTCAAGGTTATTGGTATTTGACCAACAAACCTAGAAGTTATTGATGTTGAAATGTTTTTCTGAATAATGAGGAAAGCTAAAAGAGAAACTGCAAAAGATATTTTGGCAAAAGAAAGAAAAGACTAGAAAGTCTAGCTCAGGTGTATATAAATGATATACATGTTATGGTTGTATTCCTAGTTAGGTCACACAATGAAATTCTTGGGTATTTGTACCATATTGATTGGTATGAAGTGTCATACAAAACAATGCAATACAAGAATACAATGGCCTAAGTGACTGACAAGGAATATGATAAGAATGCACGTCTGAACAAAAATAAAGTGTTATTATGTTCGTCGTTGGCATTCTATCTAGCCCTTAGAATTTATAATAAAGAACTTAATAATTGTTATTTTGCTCTAGTCAAATGAAAACAATGAGTTGTTCAAATTATGACATTACTCCATGAACGATGGATAAGTTATTATAAATCTTAATGGTGAAACACACATACATAACACTGACGCTAAAATGCCATAAGGCAAGTGATTTGAATTCCACTCATTTGTGGAACCGCCATTTAGGTCATGTTAGAAAGGAACGCATGAAGGAACTCCATGTAAATGGATTTTTGGAGTCACTTGATTTTTGAATCATTTGACGCTTGCAAATCTTTTCTAAAGAGAATGATTAAAATACCGTTCATAGGCCAAAAGTTGAAGCAACTAACTTAGTGAAAAAATACATGATGATGTATGTGGTTCATGGGCATAGTTGTGCGGGAGATTCTTCTACTTCATAAAAACTTTCAACAATGAATTGAGTATATATGTGGATATATTCAATAAGGAAGAAGTTTGAAACATTTGAATGGATTCAAATAAATTTCAGCATGAAGTGGAAATCATCGTAATAGAAAAGTCAAATATCTATGATTGGATCATGGTAGAAATATTTGAATTACAGTTTTAGCGAACATCTAAGAGAGTTATGAAATTGTTCTACAACTCACATTTCTTGGAGTATCATAATGATGATATAGTATCGAGAGATGTATCCAAACCTTGTTGGATTAATGATTAGATAAAATATTATGACGCCATTATATTTTTGTGGATTAAGCTTTAGTGACTACCGCTTTTACATGAATAGAGCATCATCATGATCCGTTGAAATGACACCATACGAGTTATGGAATGGGTATAAACCCTAATAGTCTTTCTTTAAATTTTGGTCTAAGAGTTTACAACCAAAATCGATGAATGTCTTTGTTGGTTATCCCAGAGAATTAATTGGGAATTCTTCCCACGAGACAAAGACAAAAGTGTTTGTCAATGTTTCTTATTTCCGAGAAATTGTTTCTAGTGAAGTATTTGAGTGGGAGGACAATATAATTTGATAAGGTTTATGAACCTGAGCATAATGATCAGAGTAGCGCATTTTCGGAAGCGGCCACGACGATCATGGCTCCCATGACTACAAAGTGTTTTAGCCATGGAGATCGAAGTACATATTGAACCTTGTAGGTATGGTTTACTTTGTGATCAAATAAATGATTTGTGAACAAAGGATTGATTTTGAATAATGATAAACCAACTACAAACAAAGAAGTTATGATGGACTCCGTTAAAATGGCTATACGCCATGAAATCCAAGATAGATAAATACTTTTTGAAAGTAAATGGATCTATAAAATTGATGGACTTGGATGGAATATCCTTAAAGAAGCTCGACTTGTCGAAAAATTGTTTACGACAAAGTTCAAAGAGTTGACTACGATAAGATTAGATCTTCCGTAGCAATGCTTATAGTCTATGTGGATTATTCTAGTAACTACATATTTCTTTTATGAGATATGCTAGTAGGATGGCAAAATACACTACTTAACAGAAGTGTATTAAAGGTGTATACAAGATAAAACCAAGAGTTTTGCTGGTCCGTGGAATACTAGATAAGTATACGAACTTCAATTGGATGAAGTAAGTATCACGGAGTTAGAATCTTCACCAGATGAAATAGTCAAAGAGTTTTTGATTTCATCAGAGACGATGAAGAGGCTTGCATTTGCAAGAAATTAAGTGGGAGCACTAAGACACATTTATAATACTTTATGTAGGTGACATATAGTTGGTTATAAATGATGTAATTATATACTTGATTAAAAGGTTTCATTGAGAATTAACTTCAATGAAAGGATATGGACTGAAACAAATTTAGTGTCAAGATCTATGAAAATAGATTGAAACACATAAATAAGTTTAAGTCAAAGTACATATGATGGATATTGAAGTAGTTCAATATAGAAATATTAAGAAAATGTTCTTGTCATGTGAAGGTTTAACAAGACTTGAGTGTATCGACACTCAATGAGTAAAAACACATGAGTGATTATAGATCACGAATAACATGTACACAATCAGATATCATGTGCTATAAAGTGTTATGAGCATATACCAGAATGATTCATATGATGATCATTTGTAGTAAGAATATCCTTAAGTACTTTAGAAGAATTAAGGATATATATATATATATTTTTGTATGAAGAAATGACAAACAAATCGCTGTAAGGTGTTACACCGATATTGGTTTTGTCACATATAAAATATAATTTCAAATCTCAAATTAGACTAAGTGTTGTTTAAAAGGTAGCACAATGAGCTAGAAGTTGTCTATGCTAGATTTAGAAGAGTTCTAAATATTGTGATGGATTCTACAAAAGAAGGCAGAATATGTCATTGTTTTGACAATGACAAAGGATGTTAAGTCAGGAGGTTCTTTGAAAACTTGGTGTAGTTCCGACAAAGTCAGAACTTTGAAGCTATATTGTGTGTGACAATATTAGTGACATATTTCAGACCGCGGAATTAAGATTCCACCAGAGGACTAAGCATATATGCCGACTCATTTGGAAAATGAGTGATGCGAGACGCATATGAATTGCAAAATACATACGTTTCAGCATGTCGAACCGTTGACTAAAACCTCTCCCGTGAGCAAAACATGATAAAGCACCGAAGGCCAAGGTGTTATATGTTTACATATGTAAACTAGATTATTGACTCTAGTGCAAGTGGGAGTTGGAGATATGCCCAAGAGGCAATAATAAATGGTTATTATATATCTTTGTGTTTATGATAATGTTTACATACCATGCTATAATTGTATTAACCGAAACATTGGTACATGTGTGATATGTAGACAAACAAGAAGTCCCTAGTATGCCTCTTAAACTAGCTTGTTGATTAATGGATGATTAGTTTCATAATCATGAACATTGGATGTTATTAATAACAAGGTTATGTCATTGTATGAATGATGTAATGGACACACCCAATTAAGCGTAGCATAAGATCTCGTCATTAAGTTATTTGCTATAAGCTTTCGATACATAGTTACCTAGTCCTTATGACCATGAGATCATGTAAATCACTTATACCGGAAAGGTACTTTGATTACACCAAACACCACTGCGTAAATGGGTGGCTATAAAGGTGGGATTAAGTATCCGGAAAGTATGAGTTGAGACATATGGATCAACATGGGATTTGTCCATCCCGATGACGGATAGATATACTCTGGGCCCTCTCGGTGGAATGTCGTCTAATGTCTTGCAAGCATATGAATAAGTTCATAAGAGACCACATACCACGGTCGAGTAAAGAGTACTTGTCGAGACGAGGTTGAACAAGGTATAGTGTGATACCGATGATCAAACCTCGGACAAGTAAAATATCGCGTGACAAAGGGAATTGGTATCGTATGTGAATGGTTCATTCGATCACTAAAGTCATCGTTGAATATGTGGGAGCCATTATGGATCTCCAGATCCCGCTATTGGTTATTGGTCGGAGTGAGTACTCAACCATGTCCGCATAGTTCACGAACCGTAGGGTGACACACTTAAAGTTGGATGTTGAAATGGTAGTACTTGAATATGGAATGAAGTTGGAATATTTGTTGAGTCCGGATGGGATCCCGGACATCACGAGGAGTTCCGGAATGGTCCGGAGAATAAGATTCATATATAGGATGTCATTTTATGTGAATAAAATGATGCGGAAGGTTCTATGGAAGGTTCTAGAAGGTTCTAGAAAAGTCCGGAAGAAACCACCAAGGAAGGTGGAGTCCACATGGGACTCCACCTCCATGGCCGGCCAACCCTAGTGGGGGAGGAGTCCCAAGTGGACTCCCCCTTAGGGGGCCGGCACCCCCCCCCATGGAAGGTGGAATTCCCACCTCTAGTGGGAGGGAAAGTTTCCCACCATATGGAAGGTTTTGGTTTCGGGTCTTATTCGAAGACTTGGACACCAACACTTGGGATCCACCTATATAATGAGGGGCCAAGGGAGGGGGCCGGCACCCCAAGACCACAAGCTGGCCGCCCCCCATAGAGTGGCCGGCCACCCTCCCAAACCCTAGCTTTGCTCCTCCACTTCATATTGCCCGCATAGCTTAGCGAAGCTCCGCGGACTTCTACCGCCACCGACACCACGCCGTCGTGCTGTCGGATTCAAGAGGAGCTACTACTTCCGCTGCCCGCCGGAACGGGGAGGTGGACGTCGTCTTCATCAACAACCGAACGTGTGACCGAGTACGGAGGTGCTGCCCGTTCGTGGCGCCGAACCGATCGTGATCAAGATCTTCTACGCGCTTTTGCAAGCGGCAAGTGAACGTCTACCGCAGCAACAAGAGCCTACTCTTGTAGGCTTTGGAATCTCTTCAAGGGTTAGTCTCGACAATCCCCTCGTTGCTACCGTCTTCTAGATTGCATCTTGGCTTGGATTGCGTGTTCGCCGTAGGAAAATTTTTGTTTTCTATGCTACGTTCTCCTACACTAAAATAGAGTTAATTAAGACTAAGTACAAATATCTAATGAGAGGTAAACTAATGCTAGAATTTTACCTTATGCGAGCTGGGATCGCTTTCACCACCGACCCTGGCACGGGCTCCAGAGATAGCATCGGGTGACTCACCCTCTGAGTCCTTTTTCTCCCATCCGCCTCCCCCCCCCCCTCCTCCTTTGCCGCCCTTGGCTCTATCTAGGGAGCAGATACCGCACCAATGGTGGTCTGGAGATCCGTTTGGAATAGTTACACCCGAGCGAGTACCATCCGGTGCTCGACGACGGAGATGAGGGTGTATCTCAGGAGGAGACGACATTGTTAGGACGAGACACCTCTTTTTCCTTCGCGAGGAGAGACATGCAGGTCAAGGACTGCTGAGGTTTTTCACATAACCGTGCCTAGTCGACGTCAAGTTTCAAGCATTGCATGGTTGAGGACTAGGGAAACACACTAGTGGGCAGTGCCCTTTAATGGGCATATGAGTATACTAACTTTAGTTCTCCCCTCCCCCACATTCCATCATAGCTTCGCTGGTGGTAGCAGACATTCTTCATTGGGACATTTATGTTGGCATCGACATATTTCTGCCAATCTTTTTGTTTTGTCCTTAGGGCTGCAATTACAATAGATTCTTTTAGTCAACATATGAGTCTTCAAGTAGAACGCCTATTTCTTTGGCTCGTTGATGGGTATAACTAATCCTTACATAAGGAGTCGAGGAGTCCACTCTCCACTATCATCATTGGATGATAAATCAATGGTTGCTAACTCCTCGCATCCTAAGTCGGCGCGCTCGTATGTGCAACCAAGGCAACTTGATGGGACCTTTTCCCTCAAGCACCTAACCCATAAGAGAGCAATACATGTGGAATTAAAAAATTATCTACATAAAAAATATCACCGAAACCATTTTATTCTATCGAAAAAAATGAAATGGTTTCAGCGGAAGTTTTGCCTTTCTATTTGATGAAAGTTTTGGGCATATCCTCGTTGATGGGTGGGCCAGCGAAAACTAGCCTTTGGGCTTAACACAGGCTATATTTGGATGTGTTGATGTCTGTGACTCCAGCATTTTTGTTTATTCAGAACATGGCGTATGATTTTCTACATCGGAGTGCAAATAAAAAGGTTGGACAGAAATAAAATCAGGGCAGATACTAGTGCACCATTGAAATTTTATCTGTAAGTACGTACGACTTTAGTTTCCAATCATGGTACAATAGATTAGTATTTTTTTGAGATCTGGTACAATAGATTAGTTTATTCAAGAATATGCAGTGTCTTATTTTTTTTCCTAGCACATGCCTAACAAAAGGTATACAACTTGGACATGATACTTGCCTACTTAGTTGACTAGTTAAGCTAAGTAATCGTTGACCTCGCTACTGTAGAAGCAATAACAAGCTGATACATTGTACTTGCGAATTTGAACGAGATGTCACGTCATCGAGCTGATTGGCCAATGAGGTCAGCTAGCTAGGTGCCACACACAGCTGGCACTGCGATCAATGTGGAGATATACCCACGTAGGCATGCATGAATATACATTTGTCAACGCTATGGATTTGGGTCGTCACAATACAACTGCGCCAGATCAAAACAAACTAGGTAGGAAAACCCAGAGTCTATATGTTATCTCGTCAAACGCTAGGATATTCCTCTACATATTATCCTGTTGACGTCAACGGATAATTAAACATTTTGGCCTAACTGTCGTCACGGCCGGAGTTGAAACTGTCCAAGTTATCTTATTTAAATTTTTTGTCCAAAAGTACGTGTCCGTTTTCCTTTGGCTGTTGACTGCTGCAAATTATTTTATCTTGTTTTGTGGCATAAGTCGCAAGTAGCTACTATAGCTACGTAGTTGCGTACCGTGAGCATGTCAGCATGATTATAGTTTTGTTTTTGCTGCCCATTGTTTTGCTAATACCACTTGAAGGTTTTCCTGACCACGTCTGATTTTTGAACAAACGTCATACAGGTCGGCTTATCATATGTACTAGATGGACCTCGCGCGTCTTGCCGCGCCGTTCTCTGTTGTTATCGTTTAATTTTTACGCACTATCATTGTTGTTACTATCATTTATTTAATTTAATTCATATAATAGCTGATCCTAACTATTAATCCTAAAAAAGTTTTTAGCACCTTCCAATGCTTATTCTCGTTTGATGTATGCAACATGATCGTTTAAGTTAATCCAGGAGAAGCAAAAGTCAAGAATTGTTTTTTTTCCGCACCAAACTGTTAGGCATTTTCAGTGTGATGCCTGGGTTTTAAGAATACATGCTAGGCACAAACATACGTGAAGGAGAACTCATATGCTTTCCTTTCTTACCAACTGGCAAAAGCCCCGGTCCCTCGTTCCTGATCATGTCCATCATTTACCACAACCGGCACCAGCTAATAAACCTGAGTGAATAATGGGGATGACAGGTAATTTGTTGATCTAATTGGACAATCGTCCACATGTTTGCATCTCAAGCACAAATACAAAACTATTACTTTCAAGAGTACACACATAGAAATTATTCAAAGCTTTATGCCCATGAGCAATCAGATCACATAGTGTCGGTCCAATTGGATGTTTTAACATGCCAGAATATCCAATTCATTCCAAGACATTATATTACATGCTCAAAACACTCAGCTAGTGAAAAATCATTTATAACTTATAACCCACTGATGTATATGTACAAAGTGTTTATCAGTCTGTACACACAATGATAAATAAAGATGAACCAAAATACTGCAGTTAATCTTCAAGACTGTAATAAAAACATAAAAGAAATTGACAATTTCGAGATATTCTGCCTTCTTGAATGAGACACAAGCTTCTCCGAGCAATCCCTGCACATTTCCAAGGAAAGGATGTGATACCCGGAATGCTATGCTTGCTAAGAATAATAACCTTGGGAGATAGCCTGGAATGATATGTCATGCGAGAAGAAGGCCATTTCGTGGCTTTGAATATTCAGACATGACTAGTAGTTCCAATGCACAGAGGAAGATGGCAGATCAAGTGCATCCCATGTAGTGATGTAGTGGCTTGGTCCTCGTCAGTAATGCTCAATGCTTGAGATGTATTTTACTGCAACAAAGCTCCTAATCATGGTTGGACTTGCACACAAGATTTTTATCAGTCGTATGAGATCTAATTTAATATGCTGCATTGCATGCAGGGAGGGTCCATGGTAGAGTACCAAAAGGAAATACTATAAAGGCAACATAAAATACATTGCATCATGAAAATTTAAACAGAAAATTTGGTGAACTTATAATTATCTACATCATAAGGTTAGTACCATGATTTCGAGCATCCAAATTTAATCAATTAGTAGCACCTCCACGACATGCTCTGTTTTGGCCTTGCAGAGAGAATCAAGAATACATATGCGCTAAAAAGGAAAAGGCCATCTGATGATTTCCTTTCCCATTTTCCCCCGAGAATGGCTTACAATTAGCCAAATGTATACAAAATTCATGTCTTAACCTAAGACAACAGGGTTGCGGAAGAAAATTAAGCCTTCCAGTCTATAATTGACAATGGGCAGTTATTTGTCGAAACAGTGCATAATAGTCAAGATATGAGATAATATGAACTTAAAATACTAACCTTCACTATTTCAACAATTTCGGATTGAAAGGCCCCACCCAACGGTGACCACTATCCATATATGCTCCTGACTTGGCCCAACAAAGAAGACTCCTGATATTTGATCAGGAATTGGATCATAGGCACTCTCACTGTTGGAGATGTATTTTGAGTTCTTAAAGTGTGACGTTGAAGTATTTTGCAAATCCATATGTGCTAATAAGTGTAATATTGTCAGTTATTTACATATATTAGAAGAGCGGTAGGAAGGTGTTCGACATGCTATAATTGTATGAGTAATCCCAGAAGTGAACAATACCTGTAGGAGCACCGCTTAACCAACCACGTCAAGGTGGAGAAGGACGGGGAGGATTACGTGGTAGTACGGAGGTGATGTGAGCAAAGGCCGCGCTGAAAATTGCCATGGCAAAATCAGCTACTAAAGGAACATCTTCAGATGGAGCATATTGCTAGAATTAGATGTTCCATAACCTTACTTCAGCTGCCCTGTCGAGAAAAATGATACTAAGTGATTCTCCTGCCCATTACCACCATTCCAATTTCCGAATTCTGCCGAAGGAATATTTCATGTGAGTGCACGCTCCATCCACTTTAAGAGCTTTCAGTACATCAGCCATGCATTCCAAATAACTACCAGAAGAAGGCGCAGTCGATGATTCAAATGTATTACCACCATCCTAATATTTCCCTAGAATAATAAAGTCAGTTAGAATCAGTACTCATATGACCAGTACAAATAAAAATAAAACATGTAAATGTCATAATCTGCCCGTGGAGCTCGTATATATATGGTTTTTTTACATGTGACATAGTAGTTGAACAGGGCACTACTTCTATTGAGTACTTTTCACCTACGGTTGATAAGTAGCAAAGGCTACCAAGCAGAACCAGTACTCTATAGCTGGTCTTGTAAAAATTGGTAACCTACATAAACAAATTTTACTAAAAATTGGTAAACCAGTACGCTGTTACTCCGCAGAGCACAACTGGATGCATGACTTTTTGTCATATTAACTCAACATAAAAAAAATCTCCAATGCAGTTGTCTTAAAACAAGGCATAAGAATACAGTTCTAGGTTTCGTGAAACTACCTAACTTGATCTATAGTGAATTTTAATAAGTACCACACACTTCCATGAGAACTTGTGTTAGATAACGTATGCATTATGCTATTTTAGCATTTTTTTGTCATTTAAGTAATTTCCGACTCACAAATCCAATTAGGCAGAACCAAGTGTTGAAATAGATTCTGAGCATTGTCAATTCATGTTATACTTAGACTAAATTCATCAGAGGGTTATATTACTAACCTACGGACATAAAGATAATAGGTTGTACCTTGAGGAGCCTTTTCACCTAGCTTCCCTGGTTACAGTCTGCCATTTGGACATATCCGCCACGAAGATCAACCACACCAAATGTGTCTGCATATGTATTTTCCAAATTTACCTAGACAAACAAATGGATTCCATGGATCAAAAAAAAAATATTGTAGCCACAAAACATTTATGCAATGTAAGCATTTGTTGATACTATCTGGCATGCGGACTCACCAAACATTTCACCTAAGTTTTTTTTTACAAAGTGAGTTATATGCTAGAAAGTGATTCAGTTAAAGCTAGAAACTTCTGATACATGTCTGCAGATCAACTGTGATTGATTTCCTACAAAATAGAACATAACCAGCAGTATTAAGAACAAAAACAATTTGCAGTTGATTTCCTTTCATATATGATGCGAGAATTAAATAGAATGGAGGAGTACTACTTAATATGTTGAAAGAGAAATACAACAGCACTTTCAGAAAGTATCACCTCATGAATGAAAGAGATGGCTATGCCCACAGCAATATCAGTGTCAGACAGAATAAATTTTGTGGTAAAAATTAACAGTTCATATATATACACACAAAAAAATTAACCAGATGGAGGAATATCACCATCTCTGTCGCAAGGGGAAGAGGTGTTGCCAACCCTCCCTGCGGTCGCACGGAGCTGGGCTAGCGCAAGCGGCCGGTTGTGGCGCAGAGTTGTCGGTCGTAGTTCGATTCAAATAAGATTCTCAAAACTGAATAAACAACATATATCACTAAACTATGACAGCTATAAATATGTGAACTGCTGATTATACATGCAAGTTAAATTCCGTGTAAAGCAGGCATCGCCCTTTACAACTGGTTTGCCAAATCCTGCCATGACAAGATTTACTGAAACACAACCTAGATAAAGATCCTGATCCATAACCGTGACAAATCTTGCCATGTTAGATTTACTAAAATATAGAGATGGATAGCTAGGTAAATATCCTATCCATGACCGTGGAATATGAGAGGTAAAATTACTTTGACAACCACTCCTAAATACAAAAAAAAATTATAGCAGTAAATTCCCAGATGCATCAATTAACCAACCGAAAAGAAGAAGTATAATCAACCACGAGCTTTTCTATCGGAAAAAAGATCCAAAAGGCGCAGACCTTGCAAGGAAGACCCTTGATGAGGATGTGTCCAATCTCGCGGATGGCGCTAGCTTGCTGCGGGTCGGTTCTCGCGGGGACAGGCAGACGGAGTCCTTGCGCTGCGTCAAACTCGTCGGATCTAGATGGAGAGGGGCCCTTAGAAAAGAGAGGCGGTGGGAGAGCGTCCAAACAGCACAGGCCATGGCGTTCTTCACCGTTGGAGAACATCACCTCTCCTTCACGACCATACGGAAACAGAGCTCATACCACGTAGGACTGGATCTCATGTCGAGAGAGTGGCACCGATCAAAAGTGGAGGCGGCCATCGGCGATTTCGCAAGCAGAAGAGGAGGGGGAGGGGGCCGGAGCGGGACTCGTGTAGTCGCGCGTGTCTTCTCCTCGCACACACACCCGGTCTCCAGGTAGCGACACGCAACGCATAGAACCGACATCAACAAGCGAGGCCCAACCAAGGGCCCATCACTGAACGCACCTAACGAAAACAACGAAGCGGGTCAAGCTGAAACGAACTTCCCTGCGTGGGACCCGCGAAAGTGACTTGCAAATCAACCACGAGAGCTCCCAACCCTGGGAGCTTAGTTCTCTTTAGGGACTAGAACACCTGCTCTGTGATAAGTTTTGTTTCTCTGCTCAACGAGTGCCACACTTTTCTTTTGCTTTCTTTCTATGTTTCACCCTAGTACAAATGGGGCCTTTTAAGGTTCTCCATGGCACACGGAAGGCCAATTCTGTGTGTCAGGCTACGGAGAGGGCGTAGCCATCGACGATGCAGAGGCATCAGACACCAGTAATGGTGCCGGCATCATCAACGTCTCCTCTAGTGACGAGGATGATGTTTAGTATAGTTATTTACAATTTTATTAGGCCCTTTATATGTATGTAATGTGAAGTTGAAGCCGGTCTTTTTAGAACATGAAAGGAAACCATTTTTGATTGGTGCCCTTCCGACCGATACCCAAATATTATTGATGGCTTTTTTGTAAAAGGAAGGGAAATCATGTTTGATAATTGATTCCATTCTGATCTAAGATGAACTGTATGCGATGTGTAGCCAATTTGCTCCCTTTTATGTCCAAATAGTTGCGGAGGAGGAAGACAAAGATTGTGCACAGGTATAACGCTTACGTGTGCGATGCAACGCAAGCATCATTCCAATGATAACTCATGTATGAAGCGGGTGGAGGTGCAGGTTTAATGTACTCGTGTGCGATACAACGCATACATCTTCCCACCCGCGAACTGTGTGTGATGATGGTTAAACACATACAGTTTTATATATATGTAGAGTGTGTGTGAAATTGGGCCCATTTAAGGACCAACAGGGTCCTATCTGACTCACTCCACACAGCCACCACTCCAGATTTACGAACATGCCGGTGAGGCGGACGCTAGCTAGCTTCTGGAGCCCTGGCTCGCTGGAGTGTAGATGACCAGGCCGACAACTTCTTCGTTGTTTGTGCCAGCCGAACTGGGCAATCGAACGCCGATGACGTCGGTCATGCCGGCTCGTCCTTGCCAACTTGACCGTATGCATGTGTCTCCCGCCGGAGGTATACGTTATTTCTCATGTATTTTTATTTAAGTATACTACGGATCTGATGCGTAACATAGTTAGTAAGGCCAAACCCATTAAAATATTGTGTTAGGATATGTGAGTTAAGTTTTTTACTCATTATCACAGTTAGCAATGCTAGATCATTAGAATATTGTTAGGGATGGGTGCTTTGTGATCTGATGTGTAAACTGCTTTTATTTGTATGTTATATTGAATGCTAGGATTAGATTGTTAGATCTATATGTTACATGTTGTGTATATGTTATTGTGTATAGTTTGATATACATGTTAATATGTATGACCGGATTTTGGTGTTAACTAAATTACAGGGATGGTATTTTGGTGACACTACATAAGAATTTGCTTGGAATATTAGGGCCAATGAAGTCAATCATGCTCCTTCCGTTCTAAGTAAGAACATATTCCATTTGTACTTGAGAAGTTTAACTCTAGTTATGATGTGTTTGGTATGTATATATTCTAACTCCAAAGATCTGTTTGTGCAATATCTTAATGAATTGGACAAGATCCTTCTCATAAGGATTTTTTAATGATGCAACGGGCCCTAAGGATACTAGTAAGTAGTTGTATTAATTCAACAAAATTGATCGATTTTACTTTAATCATTCTACTTATTCACTTCCGCATTTCTATGTAAATCTTCAGAAGCAATCCAATCCATAGGCTAGTTCTCATTGCACACGGAACTTTCTCATGAAGAAAACGATGTAACTAACAACATGTATAGCTAGGCAGTGAATCTATATCAATATATATGTATACATGTGGTGTATGAATGTACAATAAAATAGACATGAGTTTTGCTAATGTATTTGCATGCAATATTGAGTTATGGGCTACTGGGTACAACAATGATGCTTCTTGCATAGATAAAGCATATGCGATGCTTGGAGAAAGAATACGGCTGGTTAATATGAATGTGTGTCATCTGTTAAAAATGCATCGTATGCATTTACAAGAACATATGTTATGGCCCTTCGGATTAGGTGGAACAAAATATCTGTGATGGCCCTTGAAACCGCAAATGATTATGTGAAAAAGAACATGTGTGAAAGAATGCCCCATCGCTTTGGTTTATTTAATCATGCGTTGTAGGAGGGCATCGCCCACCTTTACTTAGTGATGGTAAGATTTACTGTGTGTGTCGGACCGTTTCAACCATGTGTGATAGCTTATTTTGTACTAGTGCGGGGAGTTCTTTTGTGGCTTTTGATCATCTACAAAAATAATGTATATTAAATCAAACATTTATAACATAACTATGTGATATTCCACAACAATTGACCCCACCCCAAGCATTAAAATGCCCAACTACAACGTCACATAGTTCGACCATCAATGCATGATAGCAGACACCACCACAAAAATATAGCAACCATTTAATGCAACCTAACGACTCAGATAACTGATTACATCTCTTTATTGATTAAATTTGGTAGGAGGGATACAATCCAAGACGTTGGATTGATCATTATGAGATGATGTATTTTAGCCTAGTCATAGTGAGGAGTAACATAGAGTAGTAATATTCACATGTTATTAATCTATGTTACTAACTTTATAGTGGGTAGTAACATATTATGTGGTACCATGCAAATTCATGTTTATTAGGTTATAGACTCATCTTGTCTTTAAATATGTGATGTGATGGTAACATAGCTAGTTATCACAATCCTCTCTTCTTCGATAAATGACTTTCCATGTCACCAAAATACTTAGTTGGCATTGCATGTAGTACTATGTTACTACCTATGTTACTTCCACTATGAGTAGTCTAAGACGATATTTAGGGGGGAGATTGAAAATTTTCATGACTATATCTCTGAATTCCATGAATCATACATGATGCATCATATTTACAGTGAAAGAACGGGTCAAAGAAGACAAACTCGAAAGCCATGATTTCAATGAAATTTAAGATTTTTCTTGTGTCTCTTTAAGATTATGTGCCAATAAGAGATGATATGGTTAATATTCTATTATTTCTCTTATATAACATAAATGTTCCATTATCCTCACCCCTTCACCAGCTATGGTTGCACGAAATCAAAAATACGGACATCCTAACAAGCAACTTAAAAGGCCAAAAACTTGATAAAAATAAATATAAACAAAAAGGCACGCTAAGACAAAATGTTGGAAATGTAAAATTATGCCTATGCATTGTCAGTGCAAACCCTGAACCTAGGGCTATCAAGAGATCTTACACCCAATAACAATGTTTAATGTTTATGCAACAACGGGAGGCAAGAGATGGCACAATCGTGAAAGCGACTACTCATATGAGAGATGAATCGCATCTCATCGTCACCAGATTCAACTAGTGGAGATGAACTCTAGGTTTTCACCTCAAGGAAAGTAACATGTCTATGGCTCCATGCTTGCACCTTAGAGATGTAAACACCATAAATCACCATCTGTCATAGTAAGACCAAATCTAAAGTTATACACATTACAACTCAACACATGTTACTTTCCTATCTAAAAAGGCTATATCGACATGCATGCCACCTTCCTTACATCCCTCGGTGGACCATTGCCATGTATCGACTTATCGACACAACCATAAAATTTAGACACACGACATAATATGGTTAAACTGGATGGACCCCTCTTTCATTTTTCCTATTTCTGAGTACCTAGTTATTTTAAGAGCCTTATCTTCAATTGTATTATGTATTTTTATTTTATTTTTCTAACAGTAAGGCTACCTTTACAAGTGGCTTATTACAAAAAATAAATTAACAGAGACATTGTCGAATTGAGTCATTGGATGAAACTCCCGCGGCAGCTCCAGAAAATCCCACGGCAGTTATGTGATTGACACAACAACCCGTAACAAAATCACGTAAGAATTTGCCCATAGGTGTAGCATTACTGTTTTTCTAATATAGTGTTTTGTCACCATTGACAACCTTTACCGCATGTAAACGGACTTGTATGCTATTTGTTGGTGCTAGTGTTCTTTTATCCATGAACTTTGATATCCACACTAGCTGAAATTTATGAGTAAAGTTAGCAACAAAGATATTTTCTAACTTGGAGCTAGCTGATTTCAAGACGGCATCATTCAGATATTTGGCCCGTTTTGTGATGATTGTTTTTTGTTGCTGTCTTTTCTTACACGACACTTAAGGATAAAACTCCTATGGACATCGTGATTAAAATCTGGTTAGATACTTATTATACAATCTTTTCTTTAATCTCTTGTAGGAATAGCTACGAACTACATATAAGGTGGTGCAAGTGTCATGGACACTCGGCAAAAGGAAATATAAACTCGATAAAGAATGTTTTTTTGAGTTTCTTTCTTTGACACTAGGGAAAGTAGTCTTTACCGAGTGAAAAAAGTTCAACTCAAGATTTTTTTTCCAAGCGACCCCTCTCTGGGTCGATTTTCATTATCAAGAGATAACAAAAAACACAGCAGTTGTTCTGATAGAAAAAACAGAAAGAAAAAGAGTAGGGGGCTCACCGCCTACTGCTACCGTTTTAAGAGAAATTACAAAGCAACTTTTTCCATACATCTTAACAGCGACCACAAAAACCTACCAGCCAAACCACCAAGCACATGGCACCAACCAGGCCACTAAACAGTTAGAGTCTATTTCCAGAGAGGAAAGGGAACTAGCATCAACATCAGCAGGCAAACTATGCATCATCACTGTCTGTCTCCATGTTGTCCACGTCAGATCTGCCATAACTTCATCAGTCAAGCGAAGATTTCCTCTGGCAGGTCGTCTCTCTGACGATGACGATGTAGCAGCAGCTCCAGTAGCAAGCCGGAGAAGACCATCAGCACCAGCCCTGATGTTTTCTTCATCAAATGGGTTATGTAGACCTGCCTAGTAGTTCATAAAGACAACAGAGAAACTGATTAGCTCATTAGGAGATTTGATTAGTTTTCTCTCAAAACAAGATCTATTTCTCAGCTTCCAAATGGCCTAGCAGATAGCAGCCAACCCAGCAATTTCCAAGTTTCTGCTAGTTGGAACCAAGCGAGAGAACCACTTGAAGAATTGGGTGAAACTCCCAAGTCTATCAGTTGCTCCTATAGCCATGGCAACGGTGCTCCAAACATATTTTGATGTTGTACATTCAAAGAAAATATGTGATATGGTTTCATCTTGGTGGCAAAACTGACAGGAAGCACTTCCAACCCAATTTATTTTTAGCAAATTGTCTTTTGTTGCAATTGCATTGTGTCATATCAGCCACAACCATATCTTTATTTTCAAGGGGGTTTTGCTTTTCCACAGGTGTCTAAAAGATTTGTCAGTCCCATTCATGCGGGGGTGATTGTACATTGATTTAACAGAAAAATACCATTCTTTGTCCATTTTCAGACAGGTTTATCCTTTTCCTGAGATAGCACAGTTTGTCTCACTATACCAACATGCCATGCACTTGAACAGTCAGATCAGGAGATAAGTATCTTCTAAAGGAGAAATTCCAACCAAGAGTAGCAGTACCAGCAACAGTAATATCTTGTTCATTACATATATCAAAGATATCAGGGAAAGTCTCTTTCAAAGGATTAAGTCCACACCAAGCATCACACCAGAAACTTGTGAATTTTCCATCCCCCACTTGCATCATAAATAGAGATCTATTACTTTCTGCATATCTATCCACAGGGGAGAGTCTCCAGGCCTTTTCCTTGAATAGAAGACACCAGAATCTCTTAGATATTTCACATTCATGAAATGTTGCCAAGGGCCAGCATCAAATTCAATTTTCCACCACCATTTACACATAAGACTGATATTAAATTTCGTAAGATCTTTCAGGCCCAAACCATCCTTCTTCCTTGGTTTACAAATCCATCTCCATTTAACAAAGTGGTACTTTCTTTTATCTGCACTACCAGCCCAAAAGAAGTATAGTAGGTTTATCCATCTCCTCAATTGTGGTCTTGTGTAGAAGTCGCATGGACATCTGATACACCAGTACTACACAAGCAAGCACCAATCTTAATTATCCTTCCACCAGTGGACATATTATTCCCCACCCAGCCACTTTTTTTTCTTAGTTTTGTCATCCAGGAAACTCATTTCAGCAACAATAGGCCTTCTTGCACTGATTGGTGTACCTAAGTATTTTATTGGCCAAGTTTCTGCCTGACAGTAGAAAAGATCATAGTAGCACTGTATTTTGTTATCATCTTGCAAAATCATGATAACCTCACTTTTCTCAGAATTTATCTTTAAGCCATACATTGCTTCAAATATATATAACAACAACGTGAGGTTCCTAGCTTGTTCCAAATCATCTTGGATCAAAAGGATTGCATCATCAGCATATTGGAGCATTGCGATCTCTTTAGGAACAACATTATCTGCTAGCCCCATAAATAAATCATTCTGTTGTGCAATAGAAACCATCTTAGCAAGGCTGTTGGCTGCCATGTTGAAAAGAAAAAGGGCAAAGGGGTCCCCTTGCCTGATACCTTTGTGACTGCCAAAATATGCCCCTATCTTATCATTGACTTTGACACTGAGAGTCTCATCTGCAACAGTTTTTTTTATCCAGATCATCCAATTTTCACTAAACCCCTTCTATCTACAGCAGTTAAAACGAAAGTTCCAGTTGACCTTATCATAGGCTTTCTCAAAGTCAATTTTTAGCATAATCTCCTGTTGTTTTTTTGAATGTTCAACTGAAGAATTGGTGGCTTATATCATAATTTACACCAAAAAGAAAAGCCAAAATTAAGATTTTAAAAATTATTTTCCCAAGTGTAAACAAACACATGGTACAGTCGGCAATCCTCCGTCAACCACGGCGGACAGGGACATGTAGAGGTTTTGGTAAAGACTTATTCGAGTCTCTGATCGACATCACAAATTTTTTTGACACTTTGCAAATTAGCCGTTTCCCTTAATGGCACGATGGTTTTCTGCCAGCGCGTTGACACTTGATTACGGTCAACTGGCGGATATATAGATGACTCTTGCCAAAAAAAAAAAACCTAATAATCATGAATGTTGCGTGCATCCAGTACATCTTCGATGACACATAATTGGTTTTACATAGAAAATCGGCAGGAATTGTACAAATCAGCGCCAAGCTAGCTAGCTGGAAACGCAGAATACCAGCCAAGCGTCGCTAACAGGGCTTGCCGGGGTGCTGACTTCTACCCTTGATTTCCTACGGCAATACATCCCGCACGCAAAGTCAATCCACAGTCGCGATCGAGGGAGGATCAAAAGTCCGACGTCAGGCGAGTCTCCTTGACTGCAGGAAGTTCTTGTGCTTCCCCTCGGCGGAAGCGAGGTAGGCGAGGAAGGTCGCGAAGTCGGTGTCCATGTACCGCCGCGCTTCGCCGCCGCGCTCCTCGTCGACGAGCTCCGCCGCCGGCCCGACCACCCGCTCCGTCCCCACGCTGTGGAACGACGCCACCGAGATGCGAGGCCGCGTCGAGTTCACGCGCACCCGGTGAAGCACGCTCTTATACCGACCGTTGCTGTATATCTGCACACCAAAAAATAACATCTGTCGGTTATTACTTCAAATTCAATTGCAAGAATAATTGAGAAATCCGAAGTATTGCCATTGCGTGGGTATCTGTATACTAGATACTCTATGCTTAAGATCAGGCTGAGCAGCTGGAAGCAGTATTATTTTGTGAAGATGTGTTCAGTTTTGTCACATCTAAGTTGATAATCTTCATATCATCATAAACAACGACGTAACATGAGGCCTCGTCGTGGCTCCGGAAAATCGCTGGTACTAGTTGTACGTATCATGTGAAGCGTACGCGCATGCGCGTGGGGTGTGTCAGCTGGCTAAATACTCCATACATACAATATTGATACCTACTGGTAGGATAAGCTAAAGAACCAATACATATATGTATATACTAGGAAACGTGCCCGTGCGTTGCACCGGGACAGGAAAAATATGCAACGCGAAGGAGCGCAAAGTAAGTTATCAGTGGCATGGTGAGGCGCTGAGTTAGATGACAAGTGGCGTAGTGATAAAGTGTGAATTTATCTAACACTCGTCATTCTTCCAATCGGTGTGTACCAACATCGACGGAGTACACATTATCATGATATGAAAAAAGTGAGGAAAAACAAAGGTTAAAAAATAACACTAACTCTGTTCGTCATCCTTCAAATCGGTGTGTACCAACATCGACAGAGTACACATTATCATGATGTGAAAAAGTAAGGAAAACAAAGGTTAAAAAATAAATATTAAAAACTTTGTTGAACAAAATAAGATTACAAGAATATAAGCTTGATTCATACAAATGATGTGTTAAATTAATAAAATGGAAATACATAACCCAACCCAGGAGATATTAGAGCAGCCCATACAATAGTTGAATTATTAATTTCTACAGGAACTGCATGAGAGTGGCTTAGATTACAGGGAAGACTGAAATAGAGGCCTATAAATTTGGAGTTCGTTCATATTAAGCCGATGAATTCAGTAGATAAACTAACGCATGATGTTTTATACAGTAATGCCAATACAAAAGTTGGTTTATCCACTCCTAGATAGAACTACACAAGAGTAGCCTCAGTCATCGAAAAGCTTATAAAACCAAAGTGAGCATATCCAGCGTATGGTACTGAACCTACAGAGCTTGTAGTACTGAAAATCTGCACATTGTTTCGATCCCATAGGACATTCGTTAATGAACGAAAGCTATTAATAATTTGTTGTAAAAGATGGGCAGAGAGAACAGTAATAAAAATTGTCGACAATGATTTGTGCACAGCTACCAATTTCCTTCCTTCTAGAACGCAGGTAAACAATATAGCAAAGCAGTGTCAGTTAAAAAAAAATCCACTGCTATCGGCTCTCACGATCCCCAAATCCAATTCCATCTAGCTCTCACTCAATCTCTCATCCTCACCTGCACCGTCTCCTGCTCGCCCATCATCCTCACCCCCACCTGCTGCGCCCCTCTCGTCCTCAAACAGGGCCCCTCAATCTAAGCCATGGCCGATCTCCAGCTCCCCTGCTCAATTCAGGGCAGTCCCGTCTCTCGATCTGCTCGGGACGTCCATGGTTTTCGTCCTCAGCCCGACGGCTCTTTCTTCTGTGTCGCTGTGGGCGGTAGGTAGCGAGGAGAAGTTGATGAAGTAGCCGACGTGGCCGTGCTCTGGTGGAAGATGGAGAAGTTTGCCTGGAGTGGCTCTGGCTCGATTCATGCAACGGCGAGGAGCGAAATCAGATGGCCGCCTATCCCGCTTCTGAATCCAGTCCAGCAAACTCTAGCTCCTCGCCTGCCGGTACCGGGTATCTCGCTTCTTTTCTCTTTAATTTCTCAACCCGAGCGCCGCGCGTCCCCGATCTTCTCCTAGTCTGGCCGCCCATGTCCTCCTCTGCTTTTGTGCAACGCTCAAGGCCTCCTCTCTCCGCCCCCTACCAGGACTTCCGGATCCCCCGCCGGTGATTCATATGCCGCCGCCTGCGCTCCGCTCTGGTTTCCTTTCTCCTCCCCTCCCATGGAGGGGCACTGCCTTAATTTTCCTTTCTAATCCAATCTTATTAAAGCGGCTTGTTGATTCCAGAAAAGTTAAGGTATTTAAACTGGCCGAACTTGTTACAATGGAGCGAGGTGGGACTATTAGCAGTGCCAGGCATACGACGGAGTTTCTTCCCACCAGGGCACCATCCATGGAACCGAGAAATCCTGGCCTCTGTCTGGGCCGGGACAACCACTGCATGGGCCGCAGGCTCCATCTAGGCTGCGCTAGGCGCGGAGGAAGGTGCGGAGTAAGAAAATCGCTCGGAGGGAAGAAACGGAAAGAACGAATCGGTATTGTGGCAGTTTGATGTATTATGTATTTTGGTGGGAGGGTAAAATCGTTCAAAAAAAGTTGGACGAAAATTTTGGCAGAAACCTTAGTTCCTTTATTATTAAGTATAGATATACACCCAGCAGCACGATACTGCAGGTGATGCACTGGCATTCGAGCTAGCTAGGTGGCTCAACTTGGTTGACTGGCATAAAAACCAATCAATCATCGTCATTTGGCATCACTATCAAACTGTATTATACTGTGAACTGTGTCTTCCGATCACATAGTTTAGTTTGATTTCTCGAGAATTTTGACCTCCTTAATTGTTGGGCCAGTATATGTACAACTATATTTTTTGTTTTGCCTCGACTAGATCGTGACCAACATCGACGCCCTTTCAAATATGCCAAATGGGAGCTAGCTGAAATAAGTCGACTTCCTAACAAGGTCAATTCCATGTGGACGTACAAGTCGGCTTGTCGTACGTCCATTGGTACGAGATATACAGTACGAATTGAAATGGCAGTAGTAGTGTAAGTAGTACCTCGAAGTGGTCGCCGACGTTGACGACGAAGGAGCCCGGGACGGGGTCGACGGTGAACCATTCGCCGTCGTGCATGACCTGTAGCCCCTCCACGTCGTCCTGGAGCACAAGCGTGAAGAACCCATAGTCAGAGTGCGGTGGCATCCCCAGCGTGAGTTCCGGCTGCGGGCACGCCGGGTAGCAGTTCACTGTCATCATCTGCGACCCAGCCGTGGCCAGCTCCTCCATCACGCCATCTTCACCATCTCCGATCCCCAAAGCCTCCAGCGCCGCCTCCACGACTTCCACGAACACCCTCCGGCTCGCCTCCGCGTACGCGGCCGCCACCTCCCTGAGGTCGGCAGGCGAGTCAGGCCACGACGGCACGACGTCCTCTACCGTCGGCACGCAGGAGAGCTTGAGGAAGTCACGCCAGCAGAGGACGGCGTCGTTGGCCTGGTTGAAACTCGTGCCGTACCGCACCGGCGCGCGCACGTCCGGCGACATGTGCCGCGCGCGTTCCGGGAAGGGGAGCTCGAAGAAGCGCGCAGCCACGTCCAGCATCCCGGCGATGGCCTCGGAGTCTACGCCGTGGTTCACCACCTGGAAGAAGCCGTAGTCGCGGCACGCGGTGTAGATCGTCGACAGCACGGCGGCGCGCTCCGTGGGCACGCGGAGACGAGCGAGGTCCACGACGGGGAGCTTCACCCTCGCGCTGCCCGGGCTGCTTATGCAGACGGAGGCGCCGGGGCGGTCGGAGGCCGGCAGGACGTACCTGCCGGGAAGCCTGGTAATGCCGGCATCGGACAAGTGCCTGACGCCTTTGAGGCAGTAGTCGGCCGCGGCTGCTTCGTCATCGATGGCTCTGCTCTTGACATGGTGAGGCAGGTGGTTGTCGCCGGCATCCGTCAAGCCAACGATCGCCATGGCCAACACTATGTATGAGTTGTAGCTTGTTGGTTTATCAAGCTATGCACATCAATGGATGGTGTGCGACATGGAGCACGCAGAGCTGTGTATTTATAGCTAGACGTACTAGAGGTAGAGGGTAGAGGCCGGAGATGAAGTAGAGCATCGACCACATGCGCGTCGCATTCCATTGACTAGTTTGTGCTGATTGGTTCATTAATGCAACATCAGGTATTCCATGTCAGCTAGAACGTTAAGGGCTGCCACGTGTATATGCATGCATCTTGACCCTGGGTATCTTTTGTTAATTCATCACTCCTCCATTTCAACTTTTCAAGTATAGTATATTAGTATTATATGCATTACGCATGCATATGCACCCCGTCAGAAAGACATGACGAAGGTGGGAAGAAGCCTGCTTGGCCTCTAGTAAAAGTATTTCATCATGCTGATTAAAGTAAGTCGATGGGCACAGAAACACCTCCTTCGTTACAAATATAATACTGGAACATAATATACAGATTCGCTTAGTTCTAAGATAGTGCTCAGTTTTAACCGATTGCATTGTGATTTGTGCATCTATGGGTCGTAAGTTGGATTGTAGCTGAATTTTTTCAGTTGTAAATGGACTGCAAAAACCATATTTTCTTTATAATTTGTGCAAATTGAGAACTAAATTAATTCTCATTCGACTTAGTTACAAATGTTGGGACGAGAACGGAAAACATTTGAACAAGCTCCTTTGACGTGTCTAGCATTGTCGATGAAGAAAAGTGTAGATCAGAAAGAACACAAACCAAATTTAGCAAGATCTGTTGGATACAAACCTCCACACTTCTTCCGGTGATGTCAAATGCATCACCAAAACGAAGGCTAGACGGGGGACTTTATTTCATCTTCACGAAGTTGCCACCGCACATCTTTCTAAGTAGCACTACTAGGAAAAGGCTTATAGGCCCCAAGCCACCATATGGGCGCCAAAAAAAACTGGTACGCTGGTACTATATTACAGCCCAGGTCCTGCCAAGGCAGAGCTGTTTCCCTCCTACTGGGGGCGCACGGCTATATTCCTGCGTGTTGCTGGGCGGGGGTAAGGGTCGCCCAGGTCCCGGCCAAGGCAAAGCTGTTGCCCCTTCCTCCGGCGCACGGCTATATTGGTGTGCCGATGGTATCACCCCCCCCCTCCCCCGCGTGGCGTGTTACCTCGTATTTTATATAATCTTACGGTCAGCAACTGAACATAACAAAATTATCTCATATTTTATAGGTAAGCAAAACATCCACCCATAGTTCTGATATGTTAAGACCTTGGTTAGTAGATACATTTGTTTTCAACGCAGTAACAAGGCTAAGCCACTAAAAACAGGAAAAACGATGTTCAGAACAAAGCCAAAGCCCTAGATACATTAACATCAAATACTAATTAAACACTAAGTCGTTAATTTTTTTTCCATATTAACAGTATAAACAACAAAGTTTTGAGATTTCAATCACTGGCGGTCAACTAGTAAAACATGTATGTGATGCGTAAGGATGGCAATGGGTAGGGTACGGACAGGGTAGAGAAATAATATACCCATACCTGTATAGTTAGCAGGTATAAAATTATACCCATACCCATACCCAAGGGTATGAAACATTACCCATGCCCATACCCGAAGAGTACCCGTACCCATTGGGTACCCAATGGATAGATAAAATAGTACACACGTTATTCATAATTTTAGATTCATCGATACCACATTTGACACAAAAATAAATCATGTCAACTCAACTAGTTGAGTAATGCTAATTATCATAATTTACAAATCACCGTATCAGGTAGGCTCATAACTCATAAATCAACAAAAGTGCACGAGTCACACGATATATTGACAATTTATGATAACTTAATATTGGTTCACAAACTGAATAACAGAGCCGATTACCTCCATAGATTCATGCGCCGGTATAAATGGGTAGGGTATGGGTATACCATAGGTATAAGGCTAGACCCGTATCCTACCCGTTACTTAACAGGTAGGAAAAATGTAGTACATAGGGGTATAAAAGTAGCCCACACAGGTACGGTACCCACGGGTACCCATACCTATGGATAAAATTGTCATCCTTAGCCATGCACATCTCTATCAGCCATAGTTTCCCTTTTCGTATATATAGACTTCTGCTGAGTGGCAGTACAGAGGGGGCTGCACCACTAGACAGTTCTTTGAGAGAAACCTACTCCTAAGTTCAAGTTGCAGCTCTCTGCAAAGGCATGGAGGAACGGCAGGAACCCCCGCGGAACCACAACACACCTGAAGAGCGATTAATAGACCGCCCGTCAGCAAGAAACCGGAAAAATTTCCGAAAACTCCTAATTTTCTCCATAGTACTGGCATACACTTAAAAGGTGCATATCAGAGATGAACCCTCCAGTAGGCCCTGGAGAAGGCTCCCGCCAACGGAGCTCTATAGCTCTCACTGGTCCAATAAACATGTCAGTGATTTGGAGTCATTTCTGACAAGATCGGGGTGACGGACGACTAGCTTGTCGGCAAGGGGTTTAAGCCCATCAGCCACAATGGACTATGTACTAGTGAAAAGTTACCAATGAACATAAAGTTAGAGTAGGAGCTCTGAAAAATAGCTTTGTTGATTGCCTTCATTCTCACCGTCCATATAGGCCAGAGAGTCTCACCAACTTAGATAACTTGTTTATGCAGTAGCGACTTATTAAGAAAGAAAATCTTTTCTTGCACCAGCACTGGTTAACTGAAATTTGCTCAGTAAGTTCTTCATCAAGTAGTGGCCATACACTTCTTGCCATCAATAGTCCAACAGAGAGTTGTTGATAATCATCTTCAAAGGCCAGACAAAATGTGCATACAGGTGAAGGGGGCATGTTTCAATGATGGCGAGCTGAACTTCTAGGGATAGATTGATGGGCGGGTTGCCAAAGGAACACTCTGAGCTTGCTCGGGACCTTAAGTATTCCATAACTTAGTACATTGTTTATACTTAGCCATCGATGAGGAGATGTACGTGCACGGCAAAGGGTGAGGCACGACAATGCCCAGCGCCGTTGTCGTGCATCAAATCTTTGCCGTGGGCTGTCTTTGTCCATTGCCGTGTAGATCCATTGTCGTGCGATGTCTTATTTCTTTGCCGTGCAGGATTTCTTTGCCGTGCACTCGTGTCTGTTTTTGTCATGTCGTAGTTCTTTGACGTGCGTTTTTTCGGTGCGCACGGCAAAAATTTCTTTATTGTGTGGAGGCTCATAGCAAAGATTAGCTGTAAAGCAGCGCCTGTTTTTCTCGTAGTGCATGCTTTGTTTTTTTTTTTTGAAACCATAATATATTAGGCTAGCAAGCCGCCTCATTAAAAACCTTCCAGTCCCCGTAGGTACCCTGGTAAGGAAAAGAGTGCGTCTGAAACTTGCCGCCACCATCACACAATAGTTACATCACTCACGAGCTTGCTAAGAATGAAACTAGGGGGTTCATCGACCCAAATACAAGTACTACCCGATCTAAAAGAAATCCTAGCAAGCTCGTGAGCTACATGGTTTGCTTACCTATTACAAAACTCAACCGAAACAACACCAAAGCCGCTCCAAAGAATAATACAATCATCATATATGGCAGCCGAGGCTGTAGCTGAAAAACCCCCCTGCTTCATAGTCTCTACCACTTGAGCACAATCCGTTTGAATGATGAAATTATTTGCTCCAATCCTTTGCGCTAGGGTGAGTCCCTCACGGAACGCATAGGCTTCCGCCATATGTGCATCGACTACATGCGGTAAGAACACTTGTGCTGCAGCCACAAAATGACCCATATAATCTCTAATAATAACCCCAGCTGCTCCTCTACCACTATCAATATCAAAAGCCGCATCAATGTTGATCATCAGCTTCCCTTCCATAGGCTTCTTCCAACCCTCCTTTTTTGCTTCTTTTTCTTTCCTGTTTGATTTCATGTAATTTGTTGTCATTGCTAAAATAGACATAGCTGACCTGGGGGTTGTTTGTACACTTTCACCATGGGTAATTTGTCTTCTTTCCCACCATATATACCACCATGCTGTCAACACTAACTCAGAAACGCCTATCGCATTGAGCTCGTTAAGTCGGCCGCCACTCATAATGATATCCTGGATCACCACTGAGCCCGACCGATCCGCCTCAATATCTTCATATAATTTCTCTCTTATACCCAGTTTTCTCCAAATATCTTCCGCTCTCGTACATTTAAACAACATATGCTTGATATCCTCACATTGTAGACTGCAAATGGGACAGCCCCCTTGATTCCCAATGTGTCTATTTGCAAGCACACCATGGCATGGAATAATACCATGTAATACTCTCCATCCAAAGATTTTAATTTTACTTGGAACTTCAAGGTTCCATAGCTTTTTCCAGACCGGGTTACTCGCACTCTGGGCAATATTTTGGTTTCTTTCTTTTCTTCCAAAGCGATAATCCCACTGGCGATAATATGCTGATCTTACTGTGAACAGACCAATTTTATTGTAGTGCCATGCTACCAAATCTTCCCTGTCAGGAGACAAAGGAATTTGTAATATCCTGTGAGCATCAACCGGCCAAAAGATAGACTCAATTAACGCCGAGTCCCACTGTCCATCAATGGGATTAATCAAATCACTAACATGTTGTAACACAATGTTTCCCTTTGGTGTCATAATCTTCAAATTGTGGCTTGAGGGAATCCAACAATCATCCCAAATATTAATTTGGGAGCCATCACCCACCCTCCAAATATAGCCTCTTTTAAAACACTCCAATCCTGCCAAAATACTTTGCCAAGTAAAAGAACTCCCACTTTTTAATTTTGCATTCAGCAATCGACCATCAGGAAAGTACTTTGCCCTTAGAACCCTTGCACACAACGATTCCGGCTCACTAAGCAACCTCCACACCTGTTTAGCCAACATAGCTAAATTAAAACAATGTAGATCTCTAAAACCCATACCTCCACTATCTTTCGGTATACAGAGTTTCCACCACGCTTTCCAATGCATATGTTTTTGCTCTTCCTCATCACCCCACCAGTATTGAGAGATAGCATCCGATATTCCTTTGCAGATATTCTTCGGAATTTTGAACACCATCATAGCGAAAACTGGTATTGCCTGAGCAATAGCTTTTATTAAAATCTCCTTTCCTCCCAAACTCATCATTTTCTCCTTCCATCCACTAATTCTTGCAATAACCCGATCAATCAAATGTCGGAAGCATTCACTTTTGTCCATACCTATCATAGCTGGTAATCCAAGATATTTATCATTCAAAGATTCAGTCATAATATTTAAAATTTGGCATACCTCAACTCGTTGATCCACCACTGTATTATTACTGAAGAAAATACTTGATTTTTCCTCACTTATTTTCTGACCCGAACTAAGACAATATTTCTCCAAAATTTCCTTCAGTTTAAGAGCATTCTTCCGGTCAGCTCGCATCAGAATTAAAGAATCATCCGCAAACAGCAAGTGAGAAACCATAGGAGCATCCCTGCAAACACGGATCCCTTCTATCTCCCCCCTTGATTCTGCCCCCTTAAGCATACAAGATAAACCCTCCGCTACCAACAGAAAAAGATATGGAGACAAAGGGTCCCCTTGCCTTATCCCCCTGGTTGGTAGAAAAACATCTGTCTCCATAGAATTAAACCTGACATTGTAGTTTACTGACGAAACACAAGCCATAATCAGATCCACCCATCTCCTTGTGAAACCCATTTTGATCATGATTTTCTCCAAATATCTCCATTCTACACGGTCATAAGCCTTATGCATATCTAATTTGACAGCACAGAGGCCTTTCTTTCCTTTCTTCCTTTTCATAGCATGTATACTTTCATAAGCTAGAAGAATATTATCCGTAATCATCCTTCCTGGAACAAAAGCACTTTGGTGCTCACTAATAATCTCTGGAAGATACCCCTTCAGGCGGTTTGCTAGCATTTTTGAGATTACTTTATACACCACATTACATAAGCTGATTGGTCTGAACTGTGCCACCTTCTCCGGGGTATCAATTTTTGGGATCATGACAATTGTCGTATTATTCCATCCTTCTGGTACCGAAATATTATTGACTGCAGCAAGGACTTCTTTTATGAGATCATCCCCTAGCATATCCCAAAAACGCTTATAAAAAATTGCATGTAATCCATCTGGCCCTGGCGCTTTGAGATCCCCTATGCTCCATAGTGCTTTCTTCACTTCTTCTTCCGTGAAAGGCGCCATCAGTCCTCTGTTCATATCATCCGTAACTCGCCTCGGCACGTCTACCAGGGCCTCCTCATCAGGATCAACATTTTCAGAGGTAAACAGACTTACAAAATAATTGTGCACCAGACCACACATTGCATCCCTGTCTTCATGCCTAACAACATTCTCATCAACAAGGCTTTTAATAGTGTTCTGCTTCTTTCTCTTTGAGGCAAAATTATGAAAATAATTTGTATTTCTATCACCCTGCTTTAACCAATTTGCTCTTGCTCTTTGCACCCAAAACATCTCTTCTTTTTCTAGGGTATTCTCTATTTGTAACTGAATATCTCTCTGAGCTGCCAAGGTTGTATCATTCATCGGACCCCTTCTTAGCTGCTCAAGATCCCTCTTCAATTCCTTAAGTCTCCTGGCTGGGGCTTTTAAAACTGTTTTGTCCCAAACATGCAACTCTGAATGTACATCATCCACTTTCTGTTTCAGTGAAATTTCTTCACCTCTCGCCTTCGCCCGTTCCCAGGCCGCCTTCACCATTTCTTCTACAGCATCCTCCTGAGCCATCGAGCCTCAAATCTCTTTGGCGCTTCTGTTATCGCATGTGTGGAAGATAAATATTCAGTATCAACCAGTACCGAACGATGATCCGATCGGGTAGTTTCACTATTAATTAAGCTTGCATTGGGAAACACATCATTCCAACTGTTGTTTACCACACCTCTATCTAACCTCTCCCTCATATTTCCCCTTCTCCAAGTGAACAGGTCCCCGATATACCCCATGTCTTCCAAGTCACAATCCTTCAAAGCATCATGAAAGAGTTGCATAGATTGTTGAGTCCTCGGGCGACCCCCTTCCTTTTCATAATTAAACAAAATCTCATTAAAATCCCCCAATGCCAGCCATGGCATTTGAAACTGTCCATGAAGGTTACGGAGAGCATCCCATGTAATATGTTTTTGGTTCCAGCTTGGTTCTCCATACACTCCTGTAAACCTCCAATCTGTATCTCCTTCTATGATTACATCAACTAGCAATGGATGGGCGCGGCGGCACGCCGCGCCAAGTGTGTTATACAATTTTAAAAATGCTCTTTAATTGATAGAAGTAGTGTGGTTTTTGTTGTTCAAACAATATGTTTCAACATAGTTGGTAACAAAATCTCATAGTGCATGTATAGGTGTCGTTTGTACAATTTATGTCAGATATGGAGTGTACATGCTTTTAATATGAGTGTCTGTCATTGTCATTACAGTGTCAAATAATCCAACAGTGAACGAAAAAGTTCCCTTATGTAAATTCAGATATGTGGTTGTAGGTAGAGTGGAAGCAGAAAAAATTTAATTTCCAAACACACAAAACTGCAGAAATTGGATAGAACAGTACACCCTAATCTTTTCTTTCTAAATAGGTGATCCCATTTTCCTGGCCTCACGTGAAGCCACGTCACTCCTTATTGTCCCCTTCGATAGACACAACCTCGTGCGTTCCTCCGCATAGCTGACCGACATGGGCTCCCGTTGCTTATGGCCTGTAAAACATGGGCCGAGGCCAATCACCCACTCGCTTTGTTCTGGACTCAATCGCTCGCTTGGTCTTTCTTCCGTGGAAAAAAGCTCGGTTGCTGTTCGTCCCCATTAATGGAGCTCCTCCACCGCCGTCGACCGACCGATGCACTCCTCGCCACAAATACTCATGAAAACGCCCCATGATGCTCAGTATTCATGAGTCATCACTGCCCTAGAAATTTACACAAGAAACTGCTAGATGTATCTCACCTGGATGCTGCCTCCGGTTATAAAAAGCACCCCGTGTTGCTCCGGATTTCCAGTGCTCCCGCCTGCTTGCGCACATCTCTGGTGCCATTTTGTACTCTGGTGTCCGCTCCAGATTCTCCTTCCCCTTTTCTTTTGTATCCCCTCATGGCCACACAAATGTTTGACCGCCAGTTTTTACGTTGCTCTTTCGCACGATAGCTGCTCGATGTTTTGCCTGACTCGATCGGATTCAGTTTCCCTAGGATTTCACTGATTTTAATTGGATCCAATTGTGAGAGGTTTGAATGTACCTAACGAGTCTACTTCTATTTTTTTCCCTCAGGTGTCGTTTCATGCAAGCCAAGAAAGCCGAGGATTTGTTGCTGGGAGTGAAGGCGAGTACCAACTGGTGGGACTTGGGACGAGGCAAGACCAACAAGACGTGCAAAGTTTGCAACTAGCCTGGCCGGGGATACTTGCCGGAGGCCAGAGGAATGCATATCAACATATTCAAAGCAATTATCAAAACACCGATCAGTTTTCCCTTTGTTTATTCAAGGTTGTAATGAAGACGAAAGTAGAATCCACCTGACCAATTTATCTCCACCAGGGTATCAAATTCGATCATGCCTCTCCGATCCCAGCATATTTGTTTTCTTTGTGATGAAATTTCCCTTTGCCGTTTTGATGAATTATGGCAGGTTGCTATGCAGTGTACTTTTGACATTCCTGGTACACACCTATGGCACTTGGTATGGATCGATCTGTACAGGTTTTTGTAGTTGCAACAATTAAGCAGTAGGACTGGTTGCTACTCATCTTCCTCCAAACTGTACCGTGAATGATTACAATAGCTTTCTCAACGATGCCTGAACAGGTCCTTTCGCTCATCATCTCCTATCTGGAATTTTGGATAACTAAATTTCTATGGGATTTTACTTCTTTTTATGCGTTTTTTGCAGGCATGCCGCTGTTACCCATCCAACCAAATTAATTCACCATGTAAGTTATCCACATTCACACATGCCGGCCGGTTCTATGCTGTTTGTGTCTCGAGCGAGTGGCCCATTGTTTGATCAGATACTTATGATAGAGTTTGAGGTTGTTTGTAACAGGAATACAATATAGGTAATGAAAGTATTGAGGTATATCTCTACTTTTTTCATGGGTTAATTATGCCATATGAGACTAGCTGGAGCTAGCTTATGCCAGTGCTTCTTGATATCTGTTTGGTCACATCCTTTTATATTTTTTTATCAAGGTTTGTGACTTTCTGCCAACGAACTTTTGGTGCATTTATATGAAATCAGTCGTAAGTTGAGTTTGTCTAAGCTAATCACAGGTATACATTTGTCCAAACGAGAGATAGTCAAGAACTCAATCTGGTTGGTGATGTTTTCTGCTCAGTTTTGGAAAAAGGGGTTACTACGTGTTTGTCTTATTTATGTATTCAAGAACTATTGTCCCCCTTTCCCCTAAAAAATTAACCATTGTAATGAATGGATTATAATGTTAGTTGCACGGATCAAATTGACGTGATTTTGTTTCCAGTTTTAATCATGTCTTCATGATTTTACAGCTGCTCACTCCAGTCTACATTTTGATCTCCACATAGGCTTTATCTGCAGTATCTAAGTCATCCTTAACTGGTCCATATTTTGTTCGTTGGTTCAGAGGAAGTTCGCTTTTACATTAGTGTAGAGAGACGAAATAAATTTTTTTTTTCTCTTTGTCAATGAAAGTAGCAAGTCTCTTGCCGTCTTTGAAAAGGAAAAAAAGATGAAAAGTATATTAGTCATGCGTCGTTCCATGCTTCGATGCAGAGCTCTCAACCTATCCTTTCAAACCATTTTACTGCAATGTCACATAATGAGAAAATCCCATGGTAAGCCAGTGTTGGTTATCCAAAAGGTGTGAAGGTTAATGTATTCTCTTTTCATAGCTCTGAACCACTACAGTTTCGTCAGAGAACATGCTCTAATTCTTATCGCATTGTTGCCAAGGGAATCGGTGCCGATATGGTATTATGTTTATTTTTTAGGCTGAAACTTCAAATGTTTACTAAAAAAAAGTACCGCAGCAACGCGCGGGGCATCATCTAGTTACTTATACGTACAGACACTTAATACTTGGAAGTCCTATGAAACAGAGTATGATAAAGAGCATAGTAGCACGACAAAGTAATTTATTTTCCTGGTGGGCACTTAATACAACAGCATAATAGAAGTCTTTGTTCCTAGAGACTGAACGTAGATTAGCAGCTCTAAACATGGTCTTCTGCGGACTAACATCTGCAGATTCGTGTTTTATTCTTCCTCTTGGATCCTTAGGCTGAGCTGACTTGACTGGACATGCGAAAAATTAATGACAATGGAAAACTTGAAGATATGAAACTCACTTGAAATCAGACTCATACCCTTATAGAAACAATAGTGCAAACATAAAATATTCACAAGATGCATCAGGATTCTTAGTTTAGATCTTATTACCTTTATAGTACCTGCGGAAGTTTGGCTAGCTTTTCCCGCAAATAATTGTTTCTGTGCATTGATTGAACCATCTGAAGCATGGTTAATTGTTGAAGCTGCTGCTGTATCACTTCTGGGTGCGACAGATTATGCTTGAAGCTCTGGAGTGTCTTACGATCATAACCTACATCATGCATCCACTCTTCATATGCTTTCTTTACCAATATGTCAGCACAAACCTGCATTCAAGTTGAGCAAGGTTATTGTATACAATAGATTATTAGTGTTTAGGTATGATAATTTGAGTGAAAAGGCAATGTATGCGCGGAAAATGGTTAGCCAAGATATTTGGGCATATGGATTTCAGAATCAAAACTTTACAGTAGCAGTAGTACAGATAATCTGGAATATATAGCACCCAAAGTTTCGGTAGATAGTTTTATTTAGTTATTGTTGACAACTTCAGACTGGCAACACAAAATTTCAGAACTAAAAGAAGTATCTTGAAGTTAAACTTCCATTTTTTTTTTTGGTTGAAAATGAGAATGGTAATACTTTGTTGTAGACAACACTACTCACTATATTAGCAATGGTGCTGCAGCTCCTTGAATTGTATTGAAGCCTGGTTCTTGGTGTAGTAGCCAATGCTTTGACCTTCCTTTTTTTTCAGAGCTGTAGCTGGCATCCATAAGTGAGCAGAATTGCAGACCATTAGACATGTCTTGTGCAGATATGGAAGTTGGTCATGTAACTTATATCCTTTCTTTGCTTCAGCATCCATTCTCTTCCTCACAATTTCAAACTCGTGTTCCAAAGCGGAAATCTTATCAGCATTTCCAGCAACACTGGCAAGACCATAGCTTTTATTCTTTGGGAAAAACATAAGGTCCTCTTGGCATGCATCATGTGACTTCACGAAGTACTCAAAAGATTAATTTTCATGGCCCATGGCCACACGAAGATACTGAATCTCCCCATCAACCATAGAACTTTCCTGACAACAAAGAAATGAAGCGATTTGAAAAACGGTAAACATGACAGACATAAAGATCGGTAATTACAAAAGCTAAAACATGTAACTAAAGATGGGGCAAGAGCCGAACTCCATTAGGCAGTTAAATAAACCGCTCATGACACTGCATTCTAGTAAAAAGTAAAAACACGCATTTCTTGGATAATAGCTATAGTAAGTGATTACTAATTTGTCAGATACAATGATCTTGCGAAAGTGCTTCAAAAGTACAATCTATGCGCTTCTGAAATCTTATGCAGAAAGAATATACAGTAGCTTGTCAAAAAATTGGAAGAAATACTACACAGTTCTCTAGTGTGGCCATGTGCCCATGCGCATAGCATGGCAATCCAAACTTACATATTAATCATTTTGATGTTTCAGATGGTAACGTCCTCTACACTTCAGAGGCAGAATTTTCAAAGTGAACAATCTACAAATTACTTATTTTGATGTTTTAGACAATCAGACTTATAAGGTCATTTTCAACTTTCAGCTCCCACGCCTGCTTCCTCTACACTTCAGAGGCAGAATTTTCAAACTGTACAATCAACAAATTAATTATTTTGATGTTTTAGACAATCAGACTTATAAGGTCATTTTCAACTTTCAGCTCCCACGCCTGGAAGAGATTATTTCTCAAGCAATATTATACCAACAATTTATTTTGGATATGTATATGTTATCTAATTGCAGATAGCACCTTTCTGAAGCAATCATATGCTCTAAAGAGATCAGTGGAAGTGGTCTGTGTCTCGACGAATTGATCCGGATCCGGATGGTCCTGATGCCACAGCCGCCGGCTCCCTTACAGTGGGAGTGGAACCATGCTCGTCGACCGCCGCCGCGAAGACACCATCGCCTTCATCATCGACAACGATGACCGTGGGGGACAACTGGACCAACAAAGCCCAGGGTTCAGTTTAGTTTGAAAACACCAAAACCAAAACTACACATGCAAGCATTTCACAACACAGGAGCACCACATCAGTTCTAAATTTCAGAGCATGCTTATTATATATTCAGAGATTAGTATGCAATCAGATTAGTTAAATTAGCATGTAATAAGCTCAAATCGTACAGGGCCACTACTATAGCTGAAAACTGAAGTTACAACTTCCTACTGGGTGGTCTACTTCATTCCTGAACTCTTCACCCTTCAACACACATGCAAGGGAAATGTTAATGTACTGAACAATGCCACAACGGTAGCTACATGAGTTCTTAACTTCAGGACAAATACTTTCTCTATGTTAAGGGACGGGCATGCGTGTATGCTTCGTAACAATAGCAAATACATGCATATCAGCATATTTGCCAGAACATCACGCTGATCAAAGCTATTTGGTTCAGATTTTGAATTTGATACACCTCCTGTCCAGAACAACGACACATCTGGGGAACATATCTACTAACCCTCATGTTAATAAACTACAGAGGTATGCTAGTATGATGATCACAGTTACAGCCTTGTGGGATATTTAGTCTTTCTAGCTACTGGTCATGTCAAGCATCTGCAGCATATAGTCTAAATGTGAGGTTCTATTCTTTCCCCTTCTAATTTTATATTTCCCCTCTCTAAATTAAAATCATGGCATGGGAAAAAAGCCAGAGTCACTTTTAGTCAGGGAATCATTTATTTGTGCCCTTGGACATAAATTTACCTAGCTTGCTTCAGGATGATCAAATCTAGTCGGGGATAATGGTCTACTAATTTATACTTCTTTCTTGCTTACCCTGGTTCTAACCTTGCTCAGCTTCTCCTCCTCTATTCCGGCGACTGCCCTTGGGAGTTATTCCATGTGCTAGATGAAATGTAGTAGCCTGGCTTTCACCACCAATATGCAGAAACCTTCTCAAATTCCTAGAGAAGGAATAGCTACGACCTTCTGTGCAATTCATACCTCCCCTTAAAAAAAAATCTTTAGATTCTCTAGCGCCAATCTCATAACAAATTCAGTCAACCACAAAGCTATTTTGTGCCATGGATCATTCACATGACACATAACTACATCCAGTATAAGTTAATATAGGATAAATTTGCACCAACCTACAAAATAAGATATCATCTTTTTCTAGATCCAAATGAAAAGAAAATATAATCGTGATGAATAAATTTAAAGGGAGCAGTATATTAAGTTGGTTTGGTTGCACGGTTCCAGGAGCGACATAAGGATAACCTGTTTAATAGCCCAGTTGCAGCGCTGAATAAATTCACTATACCACTAGAAAAAGACATCTCAAATTGGTCATAAAGAGGAACGGGAAGTATAATTTAAACATTACACCCGAAAACAAAAAAAAAAACAAATGGTGATGCATATATTATACCAAAAAGCAAAATTCTGTAGACTGTAGTAAATAATCAAGAAAAGCACATTCGAAAGATTATACTTGCACAGACCTAAAGTTATACACCATAGTCCCGCCAGAGAATCTAGATACTCATTGATACCATAAACATTAGAACCCTGCATATACAGATTAACATTATAAGGCAAACATAGATATATTATAATTCACCACCGTGTTACAGAATTATCAACTTGCTAATCTTTACTGTTCAAAATCAAGTGCTACATCGCAAGATAACTAAAGGATATAATGCTGGAGTGAGAAAGCCACGACCTCAAATCTGTCAATAACCAGTGGTACATAAGAAAAAAAATCATTGCTATCGTGCCCGGCGGCAGCGAGCCCTGAACTATGAAGGTTGGCCGCACGGACAGATCAATACTTATAGCAATTCAGAGAACATAATAGAAGTTCCCTTCTGGTTTATAGTTGATGGCGTGTTTCACTTGATATAAATAGGCAAGATTACAGACCATCATTGACGTAAATGCAGCTCAAACAAAACAATCAGAAGAGACAACTTAATTTTGCACCATACAGTTCAGGTAATCAGAGAATACCTAGCAAAGGCCGCTAGAAATAGGTAGATCTAAACGTTGTTTCCAATGCCCTACTGCATCCTGAGTGCAGCTCACGATTTTTTTAGCTAACCAATCTAGAGACTCACATCTATTCATGCAAATATAGAGATTCACATCCTTGAATATAACTATTATAAAGTGGAGTTCTTAAAGAGAGTGGTGGATGCAAATGGATCGATATGAATTGGACCTATGAAAACCTAAGAAATATTTCCAATCAACAACAGTGTATATGGTCAATTGCCTGATCCAATTCGCATCAATCAGTATCTGCCCAAGTTAATATTCAAGTGCAGGTAGCTGAATCTCTGAATCAACCATGGACTACCCATCTGCAAGAAGAGCAATCAGTAACTGTCCAAGTTAATACTCAAGTGCAGGTAGCTGAATATATGAATCAACCATGGACTACCCATCTGCAAGAAGAGCCAACAGACGTACCACTTCTAATCAGTAGTGACGGGCCAAACGATGTTGAGCGTGACAGCATAGCCGGCGCCGCGCGACGGCATCGATTGGTGGTTGGTGGGGATGAAGAGAGGAAAAAGGGAGGCGTCGTGGCCGTTCTCCTCCCCCGACGTGGTATTCATAGGCAGCAGCCGCTCCATCTGGCTGTCGTCGCTCACAGCGGCCGCTGCCGCCCACAGAACTTCAGGCCGCCATCCGGAGGAGAATGGCCCAGCGGCGTCCATGGCGGACAGCTCGGCCTCGCGGTGACCAGGTAGAGATAAACGTAGTACCGGTCCCGTTCGAGCTCCTGGCCGCAGTTCCGCTCGAGTTCCTGGCTGGGGCGGCATGGTTGGGACTCGCCGGGATGGCATCGATGGTAACCGCCCTTAGGGAGTTGGCCTCCGGATGGCCTACGCCAACACCATCCTCCCCTCCGGCCCCGGAATCAACGCGGGCGGCCTATTCGGCTCTGGTCTTCGAGGAGGGTCAGAGGCGTGGGGGATTTTTTTTCGCCGTTGAGAACTTGAGATGGGTGGGGGATTTTGGACGTGGGAGAGGCCGCAAGTGGGAGGAAGAAGACGGTGCCGGCCTTCCATGGAGGCATGAGCGGGGATCCGGAGGTGCCGAGGGAGGAAGAAGATGGCCAGCAATTTTGGAGAGAGAACGAAGTGGTATTAGGAAGAGAAGAGACAGAGGCAACGTGGGGAAGAGAAGTAGTGAGACCAAACAAATTTGGTCAAAGCGGTGCAGAGGGCCCACCTATGCTGCCATATAACTGTTCCACTATGTTTTAGCTACAGTCACACCACCAAAACACCCAGACATAACGTATAGTTAGCATATGAATTCTATCCTTCCTCCAAAAATCTTGTAGAGCACCAAACGTGCACACCAAAAAAGAACCATTACCAAGATACTTACGTGTCATCAGTACGTTAATCCAAAAAATAATCCAAAAAGTTGAGAAAAATCGAGGCAGTTGCCTTTTAGTATAGTACATATATAGTTCTTGGTGACGCTCATCACCTTAATCTTTGTCTCTTTGCACCACAACATCAGTAGACCGCCACTCTGACCATCACTCTCGTGAATACTCAGCGAATCATATCCCAATTTCCTCATTAAGTTTCCCGCCCTAGCTTTATCCAAATGTGTCTCGGACAGGAAAAACACATCCGGTTTCATATGCTTCTGGAGATCCAGAAGCGCTCGAACTGCCCGGCGGTTACGAAGCCCGCGGCAGTTCAGCCCACAGAGTTTCATTGATCCCGGCGATCCCCCTCGAAGGAGGTCGCCGATCCCATTAATTCTTCTGTCTCCACTCCATTCACTACTTTTCTCTGACGTTTTGGTGGCTGGAACTTCTGGGGAGTAGTAACTGAACTTCCCCCATTGCTTCCCCCACTGCCATTTTCCAACAGATTTACTTGTTGAGCAACTCTTCCATCCTTTGCTAAAGCCTCTGAATCAGGTATATCTGAGCCTTTAAGGATCCCCTCACTACCACTCATGCGCTTTCTATTCATTCTATCCTCATCCATCTCATCAGGGACAACAACCATATCAGTTGTCTCATAGCCATTTGCTTCACCCGGGCGACCTCTTCCTCTACCACGGGCGCCAAAGCCACCCCGGGCTCCCCCTCCTCTACCAACGCCAGTCTGGATATTTGGCTCAAACATCACCCTTAACCAATCACCCCATTGGCACTGATCATCATCATGAATTCCATCACCACACTCCTTCACATCATGGCCTATCAGTCCACAGAACTTGCAGAAATCAGGAATTCTCTCATATTGCACAGGATATTTCTTCCTTTCTTTCAGATTGATTGGCACAAAACGGACCAAAGGTTTATAGATGTCCAGATGAACCCTAGCCCTTAGAAATTTTGAAGGATTTATCTTCCCCTCATTAACAATTACTGAAATTGGTGGTTCACCCACCTTCCTCGCAACCTTCTCTGCTAACTCTTTTTTCTTCATCAAGCCTTCTGGAACCCCTTGAATACGGGTCCAAATTGGTATTTTGTCCAGCTTGTATTCTTCAACATTTGTGAAGCCATCATATTCTGCCATAATCAATGCTGCTCCACGGAACAGCCAGGGTCCTCCCTCCATAACCCTCGACCAGTCACCTAGGCAATGGAATTGGGCAAGGAATAAATTTGTCCCTTTTGTTTTGAACGTAACTTCTTGTGCAGGCACCCATGCATTACGCATCTGCTTAAACATGGCCACATGACTAAAGGGTTTTGTGGTGTGAACCCTAAAGATCATTAGCCAACGAACATCACCAAGTAAATCATCCAATTCTCCCGAAAAATCAAGATCCGTTTCCTCCTCCCCAACCAGATCAAGCCCCTCAAATCTATCCTCTAGTTCCTTTTCTAGATCAGACAAACCTGAACCACTTGCCGCTGTCCTGCCCCGATCAGTCGAGGCATCTTGTTTTCCCCGATCCATCGTCGGGGTATCCGTTTTTTCCTTCACCGTTTCCGCTTGCTCCGCCATACAACTCGTCCTGAGACCCTAACACAGCCCGTGGAGACTAGCGTCCCAGGCTGGAAGATCACACTTGCGAACGCCCCGCCGATCAGATGCAGGGAACCCGCGAGGGAGAAGAAGACTCTCGCGATCGCCGCGGGAGGATGTGTGGAACCCTAGAAAAACCCTAGGGGAAAAACTCTAACTCTAACCCTAGGGGGTGGCATGCGCTTAGTGCATGCTTTGCTTGGTTTCAGTTTGACAAGTTCGTGTTTTTTGTTTTTTTGAGACTTACAAGTTTGTGTATATGTCTCCTCCTCTTAAGCCAGTGGGCCAACCACAACCGGCCCGTGTGCTCAACACACTAACTGTACATGCGTAGGTGTCCGTTACCCTATTTATTATGGGCTTGGTTTGTGGAGTAATTGATATTTCTTCTCCACCGAACCTCTCCTTTTTAAAATTTGAAACAATATTAGTATTTGCTACGTCAAAGTGCAAACGCTAGCAAGGTTGACCAGAAATAAGATCACAGCAGGTTCGTGAACCGTTTGACGATATCATACTTGTAACTTGTAAGTATACGTGGTCTACCTTCCGAACAAACAAGAGCAGTGTAGTTTATTCGAGAAATACGAAGAGCATACGTACTACTTTTCATCCAATCATAACGCACACACGCCTAATAAAAACTAAACCTCAAGTATCTCTACTTCGAATACTACCTATGGAATAACAATACGTGCATGCTTAGTTGACTCGTTAAACTAGGATATCGTTGACCTCCCTTACACATTTCCACCGCTAAACTAACAACAACAAGCTGATACATGTACACGAGTACTTACAAACTTGCACGAGAAACATCTCTTCATCGAACTGATTGGTCACTAAAATATTCCTCCTTTCTCAAATAAGTGGATATCTAGCTTTAAACTTTGTCCACAAAAGAGTGTATTCATATCTTTCCAATCCACTTTAATTACTTCTCTTTTATCGCATGGAAATCAAACGCAATAATATTAAGAACATGTTCTCTTTATTTTCTACATACACTTAGTTTATAAAAGGTGAAAGAATTAAAGAGGAGAGATGCATTTTCTCAATGATTTTTTAATCCACTTGATAATTTATCTTGAAAAACCCGCATGTACACTTATTTGTGAATGGAGGGAGTACTCAGCAAGGTGTCACATAGCTGCAAATTTTACACTCCCGGATAATTAAGATGATGCAGTAAAAGAGGGGACGCCAGTCCAAGGACAAAGGTGATGAGGTGGCCAAAGTAAACACATCTAGCATGGAGGTGTGACGGACCACGATCCTTTGTCGAAAGGAGTTCCGTGCTCTTCGTTTAAGTTATCTTTAGTATTTTTTAAAAATGCTGAGGCGGTGGCTACATCTTGAAGTCGGAATAAGGTCCCCTTCTCGTCCTATCCTTGCTCTGGTGGTGCCTCTTTGTTGGCGGAGGACGCGTATAGTCATGTACGCGGCGGATCTCATGGAATCCGGTCGAATTTTGTGTTCGTTGCTATGGACTAACGATGGTTACGTTTGTTGCTCTGGTGTGATGGTATGTTTGGGGAGACTTTTCGTGTGTCTATTACACTAGCTCTACTACGATAAGATTTGTCCGACTCGATGGAGGGGCGAGGACGACCCCACGCCTCAACTCCCACTGGTGCCTAGTCATCACTAGGTGGTCCAAATACTTTCTTGTAATTTTCATTATTTTTTGAGTTGTTTATACTGCTAGTAATGATTATTAATGGGTTGATGGGATTTTTGAAGAAACTTTGTCACACAGCTGTACACCTCGATCGATCTAGATGGACTATATGGAAGTATCCACGTAGTACGCCCATGCATGCACATACATTTGTCAACGCCCTGAATTTGGGTCGTCACACATAAAATTGCACCAGGCCGGACCAGACAAACTAGCTAGGAAAACCTAGAATATAGATGTGTTATCACACGCTACAATATATTATCTTGTTGACGTCAACGGACAATTAAACCCTCCTCTACTTATCGTCACGGCCGGGGTACGTTGAAACTGTCCAATTATCTTTTTGTTGTCTTCTTTCTATTTTGAACGGACGATTTCCTTTGTCCACAAATACGTGTACATTTCTACTTGGCTAATGACTTTGCAAACTCTACATAAATCGTGTATGCATGTCGCACATAGCATAGGTATACGTACTATTACAACGTACTTGCCTCCATATATTGAAAAAGACACGCATGTACTCTCTCTGTTTACAAATGTGAAACGTTTTAGCTAGCTAATCTAGCCTATTTAAACGTCATGCATTAACAAACGGAGGGAGTATGTGGCAATTCCTGTCTACGAATTGTTTGGGATGAACCAGCTTTTAAGCTTTCGCTGACTATGTCTTTTTTTAGACAAATTCAGATAGCTCAGCTTATATGTTACTAAAATCAAAATTAAGTACAAAGATTTTTTACAGCAGCCCAGCCAAAGCTCAAACGACAAAGCCACATCAGCATATACTCGACCGGCCATCAATCTCACAGCAGCAATTATTACACCCAATTAAAAAGATAAAAGCATTGCTTTACTATTTATTATTAATTAAGAAAAGGTGTCAAGTTAATTAGCAAGCATCGGACGAGAACCACATAACAAACGCCAGCAGAGGGTCACGCCCACTCACACCAGAGGGACAAGTTCACTAAGTATGCGAAAACAACCAAGAATCAATCTTGATACACACCACTGCAAGAACACTAGAGAAGCCTCTCACCTTTCCTAGAGAGAAGATATCGTGACTGCTACAGGCGGAACAGATATGAGGGCGCTCCAACGTAGATGAAGAAACCAACCATCCAGGAGATACAACAAAGCGACGTTGTTGACCAACAACATGGGCAACCTATAGGATACTTCGAAAGCCCCTTCAGCTCGCATCCAGGTCTATCAGATTGGAATCTATTATGTGTGAGATGTATTGATAGATGCATATTATTTACCCCGTTCTTAAGTGTTCGTTGTGATCCAAGTTGTATGCAAGAACATGTATGGGGAGAACTATGTTTTAGATGGAGTAGCATGGTGGTGGTGATTGAATAGTGACAACAAATTCATGATCTACAATAATATTTTCCTTTCTTTTGCTGCCTCACTAGGAATAAAGTGAATACATGTGCTATGTTTATCATGTGACATTGTGATAATCTTATTTGTCCAAGGTAGCATATTTCATATTCAAACATTATGTCATATTGCTTAAGACTATACTCTGTTGATTGTTAATTCAAGATTGCTTGGAGTCTTTCCTTTCGTGAGGAGTATAGGAGGGATGTATTGCATCATCTCTATGTTATGATGTAATGCCCATATAAATGCTTATCAAACGCATATTGAAGTTCCATTAATATTATACCGTTGTTGAATTGTTAGTGTCCACTACAACTTAAAAAAATTGTAGACAAGTGAACACATAAACCCAGTCCATTTTAAATCAGTAGAAACATCTTTCCAATACATTTGCATTGCTTTATATTTTCTACTATTATTTAATCCAAAAAATAAAAATTACTACCTCTACATACACACACAAAACTCAAATACCCTTAGCCTTTACTTGTTTTTACTTAGTTTACTTAAAAAATTACTTTATTTTATTTTATTTGTTACTGGTATTTCCTATTACTAATACGAAACATTGTGCTTGAAAACCACACAGTAGAGTTGGAGACACAAGGCAAGAACTTTATTTTGCTGGTTGCTAGATGAGAAGGAAAAATTCAGCTTCTGAGTCAATTCCCCGAGAGTTCGATATAAACCCTCGAGACACGCTTGTGGGGAAAATACGCTTGCTACAATACTCTGCACTAGGAGTCCCAACGAATTGGTACGCACGGATTTTTTCCATCAGACACTCCTGAGCAGGTTATTTTGTTTCTTGGTCCAAGTGAAACGAGTGCTCTAGGAGCCATGGCCAATTGATGTTATTGTTGTTTCTTCTCCGTTTCCCCATGAATAATGTGAAGTCAACCCTTCCCCCCGCCCCCAGACACTCCTGAGCAGGTTATTTTGTTTCTTGGTTCAAGTGAAACGAGTGCTCTAGGAGCTATGGGCAATTGATGTTATTGTTGTTTCTTCTCTGTTTCCCCATGAATAATGTGAAGTCACCCCTCCCCCCTCCCCAAAAAAAATCTTGGCCTCAGGATTATGTAAGAAAGCACAACACATAGGTTGCTTCTCCTGTGGATTCCGAAAAAGCTGTTGTGTGCTGTGAACCGTGAGAAAGTTGTTGTGAACTTAAAATTGTGAAAAAGTTGTTAAGCCGTTTGGTAGGAGTAGCTGTGGAATCGAAACTGTGATAACAATTGTCTATAATGCCCTTTATATTTCACAATGTTGTTATATGTTAATTGAGTGCAACGTATAAATCTACATATATATAGATTAATTTACATACAAATCTCCATTTTCTAAGAGGGTTATTTTAATGCTTTTTAAATAAATATTTTCCAGTGAAAATTTGATTCATGAGATTCCTTACTTTCTGTTTATCCCAAATGTTTAAATATCTCTAGCTCCATTGCGATTTGGTTCGTAAGTTGTATGTACATTTAAGAACATGTATCCATGATCCATCACTCGCCACGATTAGCAAACAGGCTTCAAGTCACAAGAATACGAGCCAGCTTCACTTATTCATCCCTCTGTTATCTATCGTGAGAGCGCACGTACTCTGCTCAGCCTTGATTCGATCCACAGCGAGAGGAAGAGAGCTAGCCAGCTAGTAGGGCAGTTGACATTTGACAACTTCCTGGTCGGGGACTCAAAGTTGTGGCTCTCTCCCGTACGTCCGTCACCACGCGCAGGCCGGTGTGGAGAAAACCTTTGGATCTCGCGGTAGGTGGTGGAGGATGATTCCGGCGACGTGGGGGAAATATCTAATGATATCACGCCTCACATGATACCATTTTATAAAATTAAATTGTCAGTGTCAAAAAATTTGAAACAAATTTTTGGCTGTTGACGACACGCATCTTGTGAACACCCCAAATTTTGGTTTTAATTTTTTTGACATTTAAAATTTAAATTTTAAAGAGTGGTATCATGTATCAAATAAGGTGCGGTATTACTAGATATGTTCTCTGGCGACGTGCTATACCACTAACCGACGAGGTCTACCCGGCTTGGTTAGGGACAGATGAAGAAGGAACAGATTAGAGGAAGGCTAGCGGCCAAACAGGCGCCAACACAGGGAACTGGGTACCAGAACGGGCGGTGGGCTGCGGCGTAGAGAACAGGTGGCGGTGGAGGATTGGATCAGGTGCGGCAGAGCGTCTCCTGAGTGGGGCTACCGCAGGGCGGCGCTGAAGTCCTGGTGTCCTATGCGCGGTGCGTATCCTCGGTATGTCCGGTGAAAGCGAAAGTGAATCATATAGCTCGGTAGAAAAAGGAAAACAAGTGAAACGATATCCACTTGTTAGTGGAAGAGGTGGGTAATTTCCAGTGGTTTTTTGTTTCCACCGCGGTGAAAGCAGAGGCGAGGCTGCTGCGGAAAATACACTGCAAAATTCTGCTAGCTTTCAATAATTAGCTGCGAAAAAATACTCATTTGGTTGGCTTTTGACTTTCAAACACTAAAATCAGGTTACAAAAGCAGAACCAAACACAGCCTTAGAGTGATCGGCCGGGCCATAGAGCTGCCATAGACCCCAATGAACTAGATTTTTAATTTGGTTGCACAATGATAAACCAACGCACCAATAAAGAAGTGGTCTTGATCAATGGTTCCCACTTCCATAATGATGTCCCTGACGCCAGGGAGCATACCTCATGACGACCATGAGACGGTGCCCAGCTCCAATGGAACTTATTACAAAGTTCCAAACTCTAGAGTTCATGATCAGCGAAGCTATGTCGTGTGGTTTCTTGCATACATAAGATGTTAATCCTCTCATTTTTAAGATAATCCCGCAGCTAGGAGTGATGGAGCTTCCTGTTGAAGCCCCATATAGTTCATCCCTAAGGCCCTCATTTTGTACCAATTGAACGAGCCCGTGCTTGGCGGGCTAGGGTACCCCTCAAGTTAGTCTATGGACCCAACACCTAGGCCGCAGTTTTACGTTTCTTGGCACATGCTACAAGCACCACTAGAGGGATATGATCATTGTCATTTCATTTTTAGTCGCATGAGTCATTGCAGAGGAAGTGGCCACACTGGCCCCTTCTTGATGGGTGATAGTTGATGCCAAACATTGCTTGAGGTAATTAAGAAGGCTTATGCCACTTCTTTTGCATAAATTATTTAGATATGTTCACTTGGAGAGCCAAAGGAAGTATAAAAAATAATAGCACTATCGTAAGATACTTTCAGAAAGTGAGAATCGAGCAGAGGTGTAAACACCACGAACGATGAACTAGGAGGGATCGGAGTGGTACCTGTGTCATTCCAGACTGCCATCTTATGGATGGCCTTCTGCATAACAGATTCCGCATTCGTGTTGTCGCCCTGTGTACTGCTGTGTGTGCATGCCAGAGATCAAAGTCAAGGAGGAGGTGATCTAGGACATGGGCATCGGCAACGGCCCCCGCGATAGTCTTACTGCCAAAAGGAGCTACCAGCGGGTCATCAACTTATTGGTCCTGCTTTTTCTTCATAGTAGCAATGCAGGAGGCAGCGAGATGTTGTCATACTCCTAGCCCCGGGGCTCTCCCACCCCATCTCCTTGCGATCTTCAGCTCTGATACGTCTCAAACGTATCTATAATTTCTTATGTTCCATGCTACTTTTATGATGATACTCACATGTTTTATACACACTTTATGTCATTATTATGCATTTTCTGGCACTAACCTATTGACAAGATGCCGAAGAGCCAGTTGCTGTTTTCTGCTGTTTTTGGTTTCAGAAATCGTACAATGGAAATATTCTCGGAATTGGACGAAATCAACGCTCAGGGTCTTATTTTTCCACGAAGCTTCCAGAAGACCGAAGGAGTTACGAAGTGGGGCCACGAGGCGCCGCCACGCCAGGGCCGCGCGGCCAGGGCTGGGGCCACGCCGCCCTGTTGTGTGGGGCCCTCGTGACGCCCCTAAACCTGCCCTTCCGCCTACTTAAATCCTTCGTCGCGAATACCCCAGTACCGAGAGCCACGATACGGAAAACCTTACTGAGGTGCCGCCGCCGCCTATCCCATCTCGGGGGATTCAGGAGATCGCCTCCGCACCTGCCGGGAGAGGGAATCATCTCCCGGAGGACTCTTCATCGCCATGATCGCCTCCGGATTGATGAGTGAGTAGTTCACCCCTGGACTATGGGTCCATAGCAGTAGCTAGATGGTTGTCTTCTCCTCTTGTTCCATCATGTTAGATCTTGTGAGCTGCCTATCATGATCAAGGTCATCTATTTGTAATGCTACATGTTGTGTTTATTGGGATCCGATGACTATGGAATACTATGTTATGTTGATTATCAATCTATCATATATGTGTTGTTTATGATCTTGCATGCTCTCCGTTGCTAGTAGAGGCTCTGGCCAAGTTGATACTTGTAACTCCAAGAGGGAGTATTTATGCTCGATAGTGGGTTCATGCCTCCATTAAATCTGGGACAGTGACAGAAAGTTCTAAGGTTGTGGATGTGTTGTTGCCACTAGGGATAAAACATCAATGCTTTGTCTAAGGATATTTGTGTTGATTACATTACGCACCATACTGATGACCCACAAGTATACGGGGTGTATCGTAGTACTTTCGATAAATAAGAGTGTCGAACCCAACGAGGAGCAGAAGGTGTTGACAAGCAGTTTCGATGAAGGATTCACAGAAATGCTCACAGACAAGTATTCGGGGTTTTGATATAGATAAATAAAGTACGAGTACGTAAAATGCGAGAAAATAATTGCAGCGAGTGGCCCAATCCTTTTTAGCACAAAGGACAAGCCGGTTTGTTTACTTATAATGACCAAACGTTCTTGAGGACACACGGGAATTTAGTCTAGTGCTTTCGCTTCATATTGTTGATTAATCTTCATTGTTTTGATAAGTGTTATGTGGGTGAACCTATGCTAATGCACCGCCCTTCCTAGGACTAATACATAATTGTGATTATACTCCTTGCAAGCATCCGCAACTACAAGAAAGTAATTAAGATAAATCTAACCACAGCCTTAAACTCGAGATCCTGCTATCCCTCCCGCATCAATATACCAACGGGGTTTAGGTTTCTGTCACTCCGGCAACCCCGCAATTCGCAAAACGAATACAAGATGTATTCCCCTAGGCCCATAAAGGTGAAGTATTATGTAGTCGACGTTCACATGACACCACTAGAAGAATAACACCATAACTTAAATATCAAACCATTGAATATTACCCAACATAATTCACTACTAACATTTAGACTTCACCCATGTCCTCAAGAACTAAACGAACTACTCACGAGCCATCATATGGAACATGAACAGAGGTGATATGATGATGAATAACAATCTGAACATAAACCTTGGTTCAATGGTTTCACTCAATAGCATCAATAACAAGTAGAAATCAATACCGGGAGAGTTTCCCTATCAAACAATCAAGATCCAACCCTAATTGTTACAGCGGTGACGAGGTGCAGCGGTGGAGATGGCGGTGATGATGATGGAGATGATGGTGATGATGATCCCAATGATGTCCAGCTCGATGGCGGTGACGATGGCTTCGATTTCCCCCTCCGGGAGGGAATTTGAGATTTCAGCATGCCGAGAGCTCTTTCTCTGGTGTTTTCCGCCCCGCAGAGGCGGCCGTGACTCTTCGCGACTATCCTCTGAGCTTAGGTTTTCGGATGAAGAAGTACGCGAGAGGAGGCCAGGGGCTGTGGGCCCCCTCCCACAAGGCGGCGCGGCCAGGCCTGGCCCGCGCCGGCCTATGGGGGCCATGGCGGCCCTCCTCGGCTCCTCCTTTGGCTAGCTCTTCTTCTGGAAAAATAGGATTTTATTTCCGTAATGATCTTCCAAAATATTGCATTCTGACTGTGTTTTTCATCCTGACTCCGGTGTGCGATTCTCCAATAATCATGAAACATGCAAAATAGATGAAATAACATAAGTATCACTTCTAAATATGAAATATATCAATAAATAACAGTAAATTATGATATAAAATAGTGATGCAAAATGGACGTATCACATACTTAATGCAATTGTCTGTTGTTTGCAACTTAATACTGGAAGGGGTGCGGATGCTAACCCGAAGGTGGACTTTTTAGGCATAGATGCATGCCGGATAGCGGTCTATGTACTTTGTCGTAATGCCCGATTGAATCTCACTTTACTCATCATGATATGTATGTGCATTGTTATGCCCTCTCTATTTGTCAATTGCCCAACTGTAATTTGTTCACCCAACATGCTATTTATCTTATTGGAGAGACACCACTAGTGAACTGTGGACCCCGGTCCAATTCTTTACATCGAATACCATCTACTGCAAACATTGTTCTTTACTGTTCTTCGCATGCAAACATCATCTTCCACACCATACATTTAATCCTTTGTTACAGCAAGCCGGTGAGATTGACAACCTCACTGTTAAGTTGGGGCAAAGTATTTGGATTGTGTTGTGCAGGTTCCACGTTGGCGCCGGAATCCCTGGTGTTGCGCCGCACTACACTCCGTCACCAACAACCTTCACGTGCTCCTTGACTCCTACTGGTTCGATAACCTTGGTTTCTTACTGAGGGAAAACTTGCCGCTACACGCATCACACCTTCCTCTTGGGGTTCCCAACGGGCGTGTGCTTTACGCGTCATCAAGACAGTTTTCTGGCGCCGTTGGGAGATCAAGACACGCTGCAAGGGGAGTCTCCCACTTCCAATCTCTTTACTTTGTTTTTGTCTTGCTTTACTTTATTTTTTTACGGCTTTGTTTGCTTTCTTATATTAAAAACACAAAAAAATTAGTTACTTGCATTTACTTTATTTAGTTTGCTTTATTTACTACTGCTAAAATGAATACTCCTGAGAATACCAAGTTGTGTAACTTCACTAGCACAAATAATAATGATTTCCTATGCACACCTATTGCTCCACCTGCTACTACAGCAGAATTTTTTGAAATTAAACCTGCTTTACTAAATCTTGTTATGAGAGAGCAATTTTCTGGTGTTAGTTCTGATGATGCTGCTGCCCATCTTAATAATTTTGTTGAACTTTGTGAAATGCAAAAGTATAAGGATGTAGATGGTGACATTATAAAATTAAAATAGTTTCCTTTCTCCTTAAGAGGAAGAGCTAAAGATTGGTTGCTATCTTTGCCTAAGAATAGTATTGATTCATGGACTAAATGTAAGGATGCTTTCATTGGTAGATATTATCCTCCTGCTAAAATTATATCTTTGAGAAGTAGCATAATAAATTTTAAGCAATTGGATAATGAGCATGTTGCTCAAGCATGGGAAAGAATGAAATCTTTGGTCAAGAATTGCCCTACCCATGGACTGACTACTTGGATGATCATCCAAACCTTTTATGCAGGACTGAATTTTTCTTAGCGGAACCTATTGGATTCAGCTGCTGGAGGTACTTTTATGTCCATCACTCTAGGCGCCGCAACAAAACTTCTTGATGATATGATGATTAATTACTCTGAATGGCACACGGAAAGGGCTCCACAAGGTAAGAAGGTAAATTCTGTTGAAGAAACCCTCCTTGAGTGATAAGATTGATGCTATTATGTCTATGCTTGTGAATGGTAGATCTAATGTTGATCCTAATAATGTTCCTTTAGCTTCATTGGTTGCTCAAGAAGAGCATGTTGATGTGAACTTCATTAAAAATAATAATTTCAACAACCATGCTTATAGGAATAATTCTGGTAACAACTATAGGCCATATCCTTCTAATAATGGCAATGGCTATGCTAATTCTTATGGGAATTCTTACAACAATAATAGGAGTGTACCCCCTGGTCTTGAAGCCATGCTTAAAGAATTTATTAGTACACAAACTGCTTTTAACAAATCCGTTGAAGAAAAGCTTGGAAAAATTGATATTCTTGCTTCTAAGGTTGATAGTCTTGCTGCTGATGTTGATCTTTTAAAATTGAAAGTTATGCCTAATGAAGATAAAGATATTAAGTCATTTGCTACAGCAAATGCCATCCAAGTTCGAATTAATGAAAATATTAGATTGATGGCTGAATTGCATGCTAGGTGGGAAAAAGAAGAAAATGCTAAAGAGAATAATGTAGCTAAAGTTTGGACTATTACCACCACTAGTAATGTTGATGCTTCACATGTTGCTACACCCACTACTATCAATGGTAAAATAATTGGTGTTGGCAATGTTTCTACTCCTAATGCAAAGCGAGCAAAACTGCCTGAAACTGCTAAAACTGCTGAAACTGCTTGTGATAAAACTGCTGAAATTTTTCAACATATTGGGGACAATGATCCCATTGCTTTAGATCATAATGGTTTAGATTTTGATGATTGTCACATCTCTGAAGTTATAAAGTTCTTACAAAAACTTGCTAGAAGTCCTAATGCTAGTGCTATAAATTTGTCCTTTACAAAACATATTACAAATGCTTGATGACCCACAAGTATAGGGGATCGCAACAGTCTTCGAGGGAAGTAAAACCCAATTTATTGATTCGACACAAGGGGAGACAAAGAACACTTGGAAGCCTTAACAGCTGAGTTGTCAATTCAGCTGCACCTGGAAACAGACTTGCTCGCAAGAGTTTATCAAGAGTAATAGTTTTATAGCAGTGCAGTGAGTGAAATAATAGCACAGTAACAAAGACAGCGTAGTGATTTTAGTAAACAACAGGATTAAAATACCGTAGGCACGGGGACGGATGACGGGCGTTGCATGGATGAGAGAAACTCATGTAACAATCATAGCAGGGCATTTGCAGATAATAATAAAACGGTATCCAAGTACAAAGCAATCAATAGGCATGTGTTCCATATATAGTCGTGCGTGCTCGCAATGAGAAACTTGCACAACATCTTTTGTCCTACCAGCCGGTGGCAGCCGGGCCTCAAGGGAAACTACTGGATATTAAGGTACTCCTTTTAATAGAGTACCGGAGCAAAGCATTAACACTCCGTGAACACATGTGATCCTCACATCGCTACCATTCCCTCCGGTTGTCCCGATTTCTGTCACTTTCGGTTCCGGACAGCGACATGTGTATACAACTTATAGGTAAGACCATAAACAATGAATATCATGATGAAACAATAACATGTTCAGATCTGAGATCATGGCACTCGGGCCCTAGTGACAAGCATTAAGCATAACAAGTCGCAACAATATCATCAAAGTACCAATTACGGACACTAGGCACTATGCACTAACAATCTTATGCTATTACATGACCAATCTCATCCAATCCCTACCATCCCCTTCGGCCTACAGCGGGGGAATTACTCACACATGGATGGGAGAAACATGGCTGGTTGATGTAGAGGCGTTGGCAGTGATGGCGGCGATGATCTCCTCCTCCTCCGGCGGAGTGAGAGCTGGAGACTTCGCGATGGAGTTTCGATGTGGCGGCGTTCGGAGGGTTTCTGGCGACTTCGACTTCTCCCGTGCGTTTTAGGTCGAGGCCGATAAATAGTCCGAAGGAGGGCGTCTGAGGCCGGCCGAGGGGGCCACACCATAGGGCCGCGCGGGCCCCCCTAGGCCGCGCCGCCTTATGGTGTGGGGCCTCGGGCCTCCACCTCAATTGTCCTTCTGGCTCCGTCATTATTCTGGGAAAATAGGACCTTCGCATAAATTCCGAGGATTTTCCCGAAAGTTGGATTTCTGCACAAAAACGAGACACCAGAGCAGTTCTGCTGAAAACAGCGTTAGTCCGTGTTAGTTGTATCCAAAATACACAAATTAGAGGCAAAACAATAGCAAAAGTGTTCGGGAAAGTAGATACGTTTTGGACGTATCAACTCCCCCAAGCTTAGCTTATTGCTTGTCCTCAAGCAATTCAGTTAACAACTAAGCGATAAAAGAACTTTCACGAACACATTTGCTCATATGATGTATATATTCTCATGCTATGGCTAATACTTAAGCAATTCATAATGAGACACATGCAAATAAGATCATCTAACAGCTATGTCAATCATGGAGAGGTACCAACAATTAATAATAAGCATCATGAATCATGTATATAAGCAGGATTGCAATGTTCATAAGAGAGTATGATAAAGTGGTATCTCGCTTGCCTGTATTTGATTGGCAAAACATAAATGCCCGGGCACCTCTAGAGTTCATAGAAAGACTAGAAGTAGTGATTGTCAAAAGATAAATGCATCAAAGTTATACCACAATTAATCATATTTTGAGACAAGCATATTATACTAAGAATGACAGTTGTGCTCTCAAGATAGTGCTCAAAGAAATAATGGAGACACAACATAAAAGTAAAAGATTGACCCTTCGCAGAGGGAAGCAGGGATTAACATGCGCTAGAGCTTTTCATTTTTATAAAGACAGGAGTAAAATTATTTTGAGAGGTGTTTGTTGTTGTCAACGAATGGTAATGGGTACACTAACTACCTCGCCAACCAGACTTTCAAGAGCGGCTCCCATGAATTATTGCATATTTATGTGGCACTCCTTCCAACCTTTCTTACACAAACCATGGCTAACCGAATCCTCGGGTGCCTGCCAACAATCTCATACCATGAAGGAGTGCCTTTTTATTTATTTTTATTATGATGATGACACTCCCCCAACCTTTGCTTACACAAGCCATGGCTAACCGAATCCTTCGGGTGCCGTCCAACAATCACAAACCATGGAGGAGTGTCTATTTAAGTTAATTAATTCGGGACTGGGAATCCCATTGCCAGCTCTTTTTGCAAAATTATCGGATAAGCGGATGTGCCACTAGTCCATATGAGAGTCCGTCAAAAGTAAATGACAAGGTTGAAAGCTAAACACCACATACTTCCTCATGAGCTATGAAACGTAAACACAAATTGAGAAGCATTTTGAAGGTTTTAAAGGTAGCGCATGAGAATTTACTTGGAATGGTTTGAAATGCCATGCATAGGTATTTATGGTGGACACTTTTGGAACAACTTGGTTTTCAGTGTTTGGAAGCACGAGCAGCGTTCCCGCTCAGTACAAGTGAAGGCTAGCAATAGACTAGGGAGCGACAAATCAAGAGAGCAAGTAACTGTCATAATCATGCTTGCGGCAAAATAAATTAACGGAGGCATAAAAGTGATACAAGAACTCTGAAACAATATAGATCATCGAGGCTTAATTGACTTTTTGTTCAGTCATATGCATGCGTGAGCATGTGCCAAGTCGATATGAATGAATTATTCAGAGGAGGATACCACAATGCCATACTTACTTATGAATAAAACAATGCAAGCAAACATCCATGACATGCTACTCATATTAATAGATTGGTGCTAAACATGAGAGATCATGAACTACTAGACTTTCTCAAATAACATATACCTCACATGAACCAACTAAGCATGCTCACATGGATGAGTATATGTACAAAAATGAAAACAAATAGAGTTCATACCAGCCTCTCACCACAATCAGATTGTTGTAGATCGTCATTATTGCCTTTTCACTTGTGTAGCTTGGATAATATGAAATGAAAACCACGCTCCAGCCACCGAAGACCATTGAACTCATAAAGAACTTTACAAACCAAAGAAGAACAGCAAATATTTTTGGTGTTTTCGAATTAGAAACAAGAACAAGAGGAAACAAACAAACAAAGCAAAATCTTTTTGGGTTTTGGAAAGGAAACAAAGCAAAAACAAGAAATAGCAAACTAAAAGAAACACAGAAAAGCGAGATGGCAGAAATCTGCCAAAACCTGACAGCAGTACAGAAATCGATTTTTACAAAAATCTTACGTTGCTCAGATCGAAAAGTGTTCAACTAATGAAAGTTAGATAACAACCTGGGGAACCTGCACAAAAATTGGCAGCTCAAAATGACGCTCTGGCTATTTTTGAGAATTTTTACGGTAACGTTCCAGAATCTGTTTTCAGGCAGCACTTCCCCAAATATCATCTTCCTCTCATTGGAAAACCACTCAAACGAACAAAACAAGTATGTACAAGTATCCAGCAATCATAATATGCAAAGAATGAGTGATGCCGGTATACCTCCCCCCAAGCTTAGGCTTTTGGCCTAAGTGGAGTTCAATCCCAACGAGGGTCATTGTTCCTCGCCGGTGGGTAATTCATGGAGTAGTCATAGTAAAGCTCCTGTGCAGAAGAAAAGCGTGGAGGCTCCGCATATCCACCATGTTGATGCGAGGAACTTGCTGCATCGGATGATGAGTCGAGGTGCTCCTCGACCTCCGTGTCGTCTCTTGCATGTTGACCTCCTCTCTCTATGTGTGCATCCAGTGCACCTTCTGTGACCGACCAATCTCCCCTGGAATCAAGGTTAGACAAAACAGGCGCAGGCAATCTTACTAATTTCTCAGTTTTCTTAGTTATTCTCCAAACTTTTTTATAAAATATCATCTTGTAATACAGGTTACCCAAGTTGGAGGAATCAGAAACAAATTCATGTTTAATCATAGAGGCTATGTCAAGTTTTTCTATGGGGAATGGAATATCAAAATGATGAGGTTCTACATTATGAAAAGCTAGTAAACGAGAGGCGATGAGACCTCCACAAATTCCACCTTTCTCACGGTTAGTAGCAAGTCTATAAGCTATCAATGCCCCCAAATTATAAGTCTTACTACCTTGAAGTGCCGCAGCTAGAAAAGCCAAATCCGGGATAGAAAGTTTACCACCAATCTTTTTAGCAAGAACGCATTTGGTAATAAAATAGGCAAAGTAGCGGATAGCCGGGAGCTGAATACTAGTGATTTTACCACTATCCCTGAGAAACTCCTTCCATCGCAAATCATCGTGAAGAGGTCCAAGAGTTCTTGTGGCGATCCCCTCATCTTCTCGCATGACCCCCATTGCGGTACTCTAATTGCTGCACAAAAAGCACTAAATGGCAAGTTGACAGCTTTATTGTAAATTTTATACTGAACCGTGGGGTTAGATCGCGACCAATTGAACTTAAAGTCCTGCACAAAAGACATAGTTAATTTTGCATATTGTCTTGGCTCTCCTTCAACAAAATCACTCAGCCCTGCACGAGAGATTAGAGTTTGAACATCTTGTAAAATCCCCGCACTTCTCATAAAGTCCACGCATGGGTAGTAAGAGGGGTATACTCCCTCTTCACGATTGACTCTCATAACTTGTTGGACTTCCAATTCTTGTTGGTTCAAGTGATATCTATTCCACTCCATTTTCTGAAATTTCAACAAACAATATAAAAATTTGATTTGGTGACATATAATTGAGGGAAACTACCATAGGAACTTGCTAGAGTACTAATCATGCATCAAAACTAGTTTCTACCACTTAGAACAAGCATGCAAGCTCACTAAACATGTTACCTACAGCAGCAAAATATTCAAGATATACTCAACCAAACAAAATTCTACTTGGATGGGTGGAGGAGTTACATACCAAGGAGCAAATGTGCTAAATTTCAGACAGAAATCTGGGCTGAGCAAAGAGATCGAGAAATCTGGAGTTCTTGAGCAAAAACGCGAGTGAGAGGAACTGGTACGAGTTTTTTCGGGAGAGAGAAGGTGCTGGGAGAAAGAGATGGCAAAGTGGGGCAAGGAGGGGCCCACACCACATGGTGGCGCGCCCACCTCCTTGGCCGCGCCGGCCTGTGGTTTGGCGCCCTCTGGTGCCCCACAGGTCATCCTCTGGTGCTCCCAGGTGCCTCGTCGAAAAATAGGACCAACGGTATAATTTTTGTGAATTTTTGAAAACTTTGAAAAATGCACATTTCTGGGTATTTAATTTATTATTACTGGCCAGGAAAAATTTTGAAATCTTCAAATAACTAAGGAACTTTGCAAATTAAAAGTGCTACGGCAACTAGGGCAAATGGAGGAAGAAAGAGATGTTGTTTACCTCCTCTATGCATATAAAAGGTATTCGTTAACAAGGTTGATCAAGTCTTGTCACCAAATAATTTTTACATAGCATAAGAAGAAATAAACCTCAAATCAATCATGTTACCTTGAATTGTATTGATATGGATCCAATCACAAGAGTTTGATATTCTTCCTTAGGCTCATATATAGGACAATCAATAGTTCCCACTTTGATAGTTCTCACATTAGAAATAGTATTAACTCCACACGCTTTCTCAATCCTCTTGGGAAAATAAACGGTATGCTCCCTATCATCAACATTGAAAGTAACCTTTCCTTTATTGCAATCAATAACAGCCCCTGCGGTGTTAAGAAAAGGTCTCCCAAGAATAATAGACATATTATCATCTTCGGCATTTCCAACACAACAAAATCAGTTAATATCAAGCAGTTAGTAGTAACTTGAACAGGAACATTCTCACATATACCAACAGGAATAGCAGTAGATTTATCAGCCATTTGCAAAGATATATCAGTAGGTATCAACTTATCTAAGTAAAGTCTCTTATAAAGAGAAAAAGGCATAACACTAACACCGGCTCCCAAGTCACATAGAGCAGTTTTAACATAATTATTCTTAATAGAACAAGGAATAGTAGGTATACCTGGGTCGCCCAACTTCTTTGGAACTTTGCCATTGAAAGAGTAATTAGCAAGCATAGTGGAAATTTCCTCATTGGGGATTTTCCTTTTGTTAGTAACAATATCTTTCATATACTTTGAATAAGGAGGCAATTTAATAGCATCGGTCAAAGGGATTTGCAAGAATAAAGGTTTCATCCAATCGCAAAATTTATTATAGTGTTCTTCTTCCTTTGATTTTAGTTTCTTAGCAGGAAAAGGCATTTGCTTTTGCACCCAAGGTTCTCTTTCATTACCATGTTTCTCAGCAATAAAGTCTTCTTTAGTATACTTTTTATTTTTAGCATGCTTTTCAGGTTCTTCTTCAACCTCTTCTTTATCAGGAGTATTATTCTTATCATTATCATTATCATTATCATGTTCATTACCACTTTCAGTTTCAGCATCAGAAATAGAAATACTATTAGGATCATTAACAGGTTCAGAGGATTCTACAACATTTTTATGTTTCTTCTTCTTTTTCTTCTTAGAATGAGCACTAGGTTCAATGCGTTGAGAATCTTGTTCAATTCTTTTGGGATGCCCTTCAGGATATAGAGGATCCTGGGTAGAGACACCACCTCTAGTTGTTACTTCATAAGCATGTTTTTCTTTAGAATTATTTCCTAACAAGTCATTTTGCACTTTAGTGAGTTGATCAATTTGCGTTTGAATCATATGAAAATGTTTAACAAGCATCTTAACATCATTGGAGGTTCTCTCTACAATATCATGCAATTCACTAATAGCTCGAGAATTTTCCATTAAATGATTCTCTACTCTCATATTAAAATTTTCTTGCTTAACAATATAATTATCAAACTCATCTAAGCATTGTGCAGGAGGTTTCGAATACGGAATATCTTCCCTAGTAAAGCGTTGAAGGGAGTTTACCTCAATCATGGATGAAGGGGGAATTATCTCACATATATCTTCTATAGGAGGTAGATTCTTCACATCTTCAGATTTAATACCTTTCTCCTTGAGAGACTTCTTGGCTTCCCTCATATCTTCATCATTCAATTTAATTAAACCCCTCTTCTTCAATATTGGCGTTGGAGTTGGTTCAGGCGTAGTCCAATCATCATGATTCCGGCTTATTTTAGCCAATAATTCTTCAGCGTCGTCTGGAGTTCTTTTCCTGAAAACACAACCAGCACAACTATCCAGGTATGCCCTAGACTCAATGGTTAGTCCACTATAAAATATATCAAGTAAATCATGCTTTTCCAGATCATGCTCAGGCCGAGCTCTAATAAGAGAGCAAAATCTCGCCCAAGCCTCAGGCAATTTCTCTTCATCTCCCTGGTCAAAATTATAAATTCTCTGCAAAGCAATATGTTGAGCACTAGCAGGAAAGTATTTGCGGAAGAAAACATCAAGCAATTCTTTTGGACTTCTAATAGAATTAGGTGGCAAATTATTATACCAAGTTTTAGCGTCATCCTTTAATGAGAATGGAAAGATTTTAGCAACAAAGTAAGTACGCATCTTGACATCATCAGAAAACAAGCTACTTAGAGTAGATAACTCAGTCATGTGTTCAACAGCACTTTCTTTTTCAGTACCACAAAAGGGGTTTTCTCAACGATAGCTATATGAGATAGATCAAGAGAAAAATCATAATCTTTATCCTTAATGTTTATAGGAGATGTGGCAAACTTAGGATCAGGAGACAGTTTATATCTAACAGCATGTTCTGCAAGCAACTTTTTAATTTTTCTTGCATCAGTAGTAGCATTGCATTTTTCAATAAAATCATCATTAAGCTCCACATAATCTTCCTCAGGATCATCACTAAAATAATCAAGTTCAGGTGAACTAACAGGTGTAGTAGCATTAGGAGTTTCAGTATTTTCAATTTGTCTAGACCTAGCAATTGTAGCATCTAGAAAAGATCCCAATGAACCACTATCATCAAGCACAGCAGAAATATTATCAATATTATGAGAGTTTTCAGATTCAGCAGAAGTACCCGCATGTGAAGCATGCGGCGGTGAAACAAGTTTATCAATCACAGATGGTGAATCAAGAGCAGCAGAGGTATTCAGAATTGTACCTTTTCTTGTAGTGGATGGTAATATGGCGATCTTAGTATCGCGAGGTTTACCCATGATGGAGAATTTGCAGCGAACAATATTAATCCAAGTGAACTTCCAAATAAAGCTATGCTCCCCGGCAACGGCGCCAAAAAATAGTCTTGATGACCCACAAGTATAGGGGATCGCAACAGTCTTCGAGGGAAGTAAAACCCAATTTATTGATTCGACACAAGGGGAGACAAAGAACACTTGGAAGCCTTAACAGCGGAGTTGTCAATTCAGCTGCACTGGAAACAGACTTGCTCGCAAGAGTTTATCAGTAGTAACAGTTTTATAGCAGCAGTAGTGAAATAACATCAGAGTAACAAAGACAGCAGTAGTGATTTTAGTAAACAGCAGGATTAAAATACTGTAGGCACGGGGACGGATGACGGGCGTTGCATGGATGAGAGAAACTCATGTAACAATCATAGCAGGGCATTTGCAGATAATAATAAAACGGTATCCAAGTACAAAGCAATCAATAGGCATGTGTTCCATATATAGTCGTGCGTGCTCGCAATGAGAAACTTGCACAACATCTTTTGTCCTACCAGCCGGTGGCAGCCGGGCCTCAAGGGAAACTACTGGATATTAAGGTACTCCTTTTAATAGAGTACCGGAGCAAAACATTAACACTCCGTGAACACATGTGATCCTCACATCGCTACCATTCCCTCCGGTTGTCCCGATTTCTGTCACTTCGGGGCCATCGGTTCCGGACAGCGACATGTGTATACAACTTATAGGTAAGACCATAAACAATGAATATCATGATGAAACAATAACATGTTCAGATCTGAGATCATGGCACTCGGGCCCTAGTGACAAGCATTAAGCATAACAAGTTGCAACAATATCATCAAAGTACCAATTACGGACACTAGGCACTATGCCCTAACAATCTTATGCTATTACATGACCAATCTCATCCAATCCCTACCATCCCCTTCGGCCTACAGCGGGGGAATTACTCACACATGGATGGGGGAAACATGGCTGGTTGATGTAGAGGCGTTGGCGGTGATGGCGGCGATGATCTCCTCCAATTCCCCGTCCCGGGAGTGCCGAACGGAGACTTCGGCTCCCGCGACGGAGTTTCGCGATGCGGCGTTTCGGAGGGTTTCGGCGACTCGACTTTCCCGTGCGTTTTAGGTCGGGGCCGATAAATAGTCCGAAGGAGGGCGCCGGAGGCCGGCCGAGGGGGCCACACCATAGGCCGCGCGGCCCCCTAGGCCGCGCCGCCTTATGGTGTGCCCTCGGGCCTCCACCTCAATTGTCCTTCTGGCTCCGTCATTATTCTGGGAAAATAGGACCTTCGCATAAATTCCGAGGATTTTCCCGAAAGTTGGATTTCTGCACAAAAACGAGACACCAGAGCTGAAAACAGCGTTAGTCCGTGTTAGTTGTATCCAAAATACACAAATTAGAGGCAAAACAATAGCAAAAGTGTTCGGGAAAGTAGATACGTTTTGGACGTATCAATGCTCTCATTAAAGCTAGAGAAGATAAATTAAAACTTGAAACTTCTATTCCTAGGAAGATGGTTGGGAGCCTATCATTAAGATGAAGGTCAATGATTTTGGTTGTAATGCTTTATGTGATCTTGGTGCAAGTATTTCTGGTATGCCTAAGAAAATCTATAATATGCTTGACTTGCCACCATTGAAAAATTGTTATTTGGATGTTAATCTTGCTGATAATTCTACAAAGAAACCTTTGGGGAGGATTGATAATGTTCGCATTACGGTTAACAATAACCTTGTCCCCATTGATTTTGTTGTCTTGGATATTGAATGCAATGCATCTTGTCCCATTATTTTGGGAAGACCTTTTCTTCGAACTGTTGGTGCTATTATTGATATGAAGGAAGGTAATATTAAATATCAATTTCCTCTCAAGAAAGATATGGAACACTTCCCTAGAAAGAGAATGAAGTTACCTTTTGATTCTATTATTAGAACAAATTATGATGTTGATGCTTCATCTCTTGATAATACTTGATTCACACTTTCTGCGCCTAGCTGAAAGGCGTTAAAGAAAAGTGCTTATAGGAGACAACCCATTATTTTACTACAGCACTTTTGTTTTATATTTGAGTCTTGGAAGTTGTTACTACTGTAGCAACCTCTCCTTATCTTTATTTTATCGCATTGTTGTGCCAAGTAAAGTCTTTGATAGTAAAGATGATACTAGATTTGGATTACTGCGCAGAAACAAAATTCTTACTGTCACGAAATTGAGTAGCCCCGTCTGTAGGTAACTCAGAAAAATCTGCCAATTTATGTGCGTGATCCTCAGAGATGTACGCAACTTTCATTAAATTTGATCATTTTCATCTGAGCAAGTTAAGTGCCCCAGAAAAATTCGTCTTTACGTACTGTTCTGTTTTGACAGATTCTGCCTTTTATTTCGCATTGCCTGTTTTGCTATGTTTGATGGATTTCTTTGTTCCATTAACTTTCAGTAGCTTTGAGCAATGTCCAGAAGTGTTAAGAATGATTATGTCACCTCTGAATCTGTGAATTTTTGATTATGCACTAACCCTCTAATGAGTTTGTTTTGAGTTTGGTGTGGAGGAAGTTTTCAAGGATCAAGAGAGGAGGATGATACAATATGATCAAGGAGAGTGAAAACTCTAAGCTTGGGGATGCCCCCGTGGTTCATCCCTGCATATTTCAAGAAGACTCAAGCATCTAAGCTTGGGGATGCCCAAGGCATCCCTTCTTCATCGACAACTTATCAGGTCACCTCTAGTGAAACTATATTTTTATTCCGTCACATCTTATGTACTTTACTTGGAGCGTCTTTATGTTCTTGTTTTTGTTTTTGTTTGAATAAAATCGGATCCTAGCATTCTTTATATGGGAGAGAGACACGCTCCGCTGTTGCATATGAACACATATGTTCTTAGCTTTATTCTTAATGTTCATGGCGAAGGTTGAAACTGCTTCGTTAATTGTTATATGGTTGGAAACAGAAAATGTTGCATGTGGTAGTGGTATAATGAAATACTTGTAGATCATTGAGCTTTGATAATCTGATTCTTTGCAAACGTTTTGAGGTATTTAGATGGTAAGGCTTGTTGTTTAAGTAAGTTAAAATCGGTAGTGGATTGTTGTCTTTAAGCTTGTGCCGTACTACAAACTCTACTTAAATAGTTGAAGGTGTAGTTGGACTTGATAGCTTTCCATGTCTAAGAGTTCATCGTAATAACTAAGTTGTGCTGAAGGTCGAGGGAGCTAGCGGGGTACTTGTGCCACCGTGAACGGCCCTCCTTGGAGTAAATTTTAATCATGCTCTTAATGTTGAACCTGCTAGATGTTTGCAATAAGCTTGTGAGTTCTTTTTGACTAATGTTAAGCTATGGTTTTTGGCACTTCCACCATCCAAATTTGCTAGCCTCTTCGGTACTGTGCATTGCCTTTTGCTCACATTGAGAATTGTGCATACTTCGCCAGTACATCCAAACCCGTGGGAGGACTTTCTCTTGTTCTCCTACACATAAGCCATACATCTTCCTCAAAACATCCACTATACCTACCTACCACAGCATTTCCATAGCTGTTCCGAGATATATTGCCATGCAACTTTCATTTTACATTACATAACTTGTTGTTATTTTTTATTTATATATTGCTTTGCATGATTCTATACAGCTGATGTGTGGTTTACCCATGTTACGCTAGATCATTGCACATCCTGCTACACTGGCAGAGGCATACAGTTTTATACATCATGTTTCATTATGAGTTATTTGTACCAAAAAGTGTGTTATCATATTAGGATGTTGCCCCTAAAAGTGAAAAGAGCCATGGAGGCCATCAAAAAGAGAAAAAGAAAAGAAAGAAAAAATAGAAAAGAAAAAGAAAAAAAAGAAAAAAAAAAAGAAAAAAAAGGAAAAAACGGGCCAACATGACTATCTTTTATCCACACTTGTGCTCATGTTTTAGCAACTGCAGTATTCATAGTCATCATTTGTGCTCATGTTTAGCACCTATACTCCATATGAGAGAGTTTTCATGTTTTACTAGTATAACTATGTGGGGAATTTACACTATAGAACTTGGGTTGTATATTCCAATGATGAGCCTCCTCAAAAGTGCTCTAGGTCTTCGTGAGCAACCAAGTTGGATGCACCCCCACTAGTTCCATTGGAGAGCTTTCATACACATATAGCTCTATGTGCATCCGTTGCATGGCAATCACTACTCCTTGCATAGCTTCGATTATAAGACTTCCTCTTGTCTAATGATCACTTATAGCTTTGTGAGACTTTCTTTCATTGGCCTTCCAAACCCCCATTAATGTTCTTTATGCCATAACATCCTGGTGCCAATACCAAATGCTTGCGCTCACCGGTTGAGTAAGCTTCGAAACAGTTGATTCATGACGTTCATGTTTATTTTTACTTGACTGAATCCTTCTTTGTTGTGAAAATTTACTTGATGCTTGGAATGAATGATAGAACTTCTATGCTGGATACTTAAAACATCTTTAATGAACTTTGTACGGTTTCATGTCTTTAAAGCAATAGTTCATGAAAACTTCTAGCTTGTTTAACTCTTGCATTATCATCTCTTATATTAATTATAGATATTTGCTTTGAATAATTTGATCTCAGCTCATGTGCTTTACAATAGTATTGATCAAGATTATGATATCATGTCACTTCAGAAATTATCCTTGTTATCGTTTACCTACTCGAGGGCGAGTAGAAACTAAGCTTGGGGATGCTTGATACGTCTCAAACGTATCTATAACTTCTTATGTTCCATGCTACTTTTATGATGATACTCACATGTTTTATACACACTTTATGTCATTATTATGCATTTTCCGGCACTAACCTATTGACAAGATGCCGAAGAGCCAGTTGTTGTTTTCTGCTGTTTTTGGTTTCAGAAATCCTACAAAGGAAATATTCTCGGAATTGGACGAAATCAACGCCCAGGGTCTTATTTTTCCACAAAGCTTCCAGAAGACCGAAGGAGTTACGAAGTGGGGCCACGAGGCGTCGCCACGCCAGGGCCACGAGGCCAGGGCTGGGGCCGCGCCGCCCTGTTGTGTGGGGCCCTTGTGACGCCCCTAAACCTACCCTTCCGCCTACTTAAAGCCTTCGTCGCGAATACCCCAGTACCGAGAGCCACGATACGAAAACCTTCCGAGCGCCGCCGCCGCCAATCCCATCTCGGGGGATTCAGAGATCGCCTCCGGCACCCTGCCCAGAGGGGAATCATCTCCGGAGGACTCTTCATCGCCATGATCGCCTCCGGATTGATGAGTGAGTAGTTCACCCCTGGACTATGGGTCCATAGCAGTAGCTAGATGGTTATCTTCTCCTCTTGTGCTATCATGTTAGATCTTGTGAGCTGCCTATCATGATCAAGATGATCTATTTGTAATGCTACATGTTGTGTTTATTGGGATCCGATGAATATGGAATACTATGTTATGTTGATTATCAATCTATCATATATGTGTTGTTTATGATATTGCATGCTCTCCGTTGCTAGTAGAGGCTCTGGCCAAGTTGATACTTGTAACTCCAAGAGGGAGTATTTATGCTCGATAGTGGGTTCATGCCTCCATTAAATCTGGGACAGTGACAAAAAGTTCTAAGGTTGTGGATGTGCTGTTGCCACTAGGGATAAAACATCAATACTTTGTCTAAGGATATTTGTGTTGATTACATTACGCACCATACTTAATGCAATTGTCTGTTGTTTGCAACTTAATACTGGAAGGGGCGCAGATGCTAACCCGAACGTGACTTTTTAGGCATAGATGCATGCTGGATAGCGGTCTATGTACTTTGTCGTAATGCCCGATTGAATCTCACTTTACTCATCATGATATGTATGTGCATTGTTATGCCCTCTCTATTTGTCAATTGCCCAACTGTAATTTGTTCACCCAACATGCTATTTATCTTATTGGAGAGACACCACTAGTGAACTGTGGACCCCGGTCCAATTCTTTACATTGAATACCATCTACTGCAAACATTGTTCTTTACTGTTCTTCGCATACAAACATCATCTTCCACACCATACATTTAATCCTTTGTTACAGCAAGCCGGTGAGATTGACAACCTCACTGTTAAGTTGGGGCAAAGTATTTGGATTGTGTTGTGCAGTTCCACGTTGGCGCCGGAATCCCTGGTGTTGCGCCGCACTACACTCTGTCACCAACAACCTTCACGTGCTCCTTGACTCCTACTGGTTCGATAACCTTGGTTTCTTACTAAGGGAAAACTTGCCGCTGCACGCATCACACCTTCCTCTTGGGGTTCCCAACGGGCGTGTGCTTTACGCGTCATCAAGCTCCAAGCTTGCACGTTCTCAGAATGGATGGTGAGGCAACAGATGTCCCAACAGGGGATGGTTCCTGAGAGGACAAAAATGGGGAAGGATTGTGCAACCCTCATCAAATGTACCTTGATACAACATATACATATCCTCAAAAGCATCATCCATGGAGATATTGGGTCTATACTTATTGAAAGGCATCAAATGAACTTTGATCTTACTGGGCACGGAGGCAAGCTTTTGAGTGGTCCTTCGCAGAGGTTAGGGGCGCACTGCTACTACTCACGGACTGCCTGCCATAAGGTTTCTTGCCCGCCACCTTCAAGCAGCCCTTCGGAATGGTGTACTGTGAAGGTGCATCATTTCGCAGAGCGGCCTTGGCCATCAGAACCTTTTATTGTCCATCATGCTGAGCATCTTCTGCCCTAGGCTCTTTCCTTGATACTTCCTTATGTTGATCCTTGGTCTTCTCCCTCAATCTGTCGCACTTCTAGTGAGGAACCGACCTGCCATGATCCTGGGTTTCATCATCTTCATCGTCATTGTGGTAGTTCTTAGGGCGAGGCCGGGGGTTGGGCCCTTGATCCACCCAGATCACTGGCTCAGAGGCCATGCCAATCTCAAAGCCTTGCATATTGTTGAAAAGGAGCACAAATTGGGGATTTTGTATGGGGCCTGAGAGTGGAACAAAATGTGGACATGCCTCGCCATGGACAGGGAATCCTCGTTGACCATACGGGGCCCCCGATGATTTCAGTAGCTTCCATGACCAACTCCGGCTTGCGAAGGCAATCCAAAAAATCGGAGAGAAAACCCCTGATTTTTGAAAGTGTAACTAGATCTTTCAGATCAACATTTGGATCAACAAATATGACCTTCACATTATTGAACGGGAGAGTGACTCCACATCCTCTCTTGCAAATGTGCATGTTAGATGCGTTGGGGGGGGGGGCACGAGTGCGAAATCAAATTCACTAATCTAGCGCACTCGCCAACACCACTTCTCATCAACCAGTTTGTTGAGATCCTCTTCCAAGAGCTGAGGAGTGAGCTTTGCATGGACTTCTTCATCACTGATAATCATACATGCTACATAGGATGTCTCTGCCGCAGTGGCATCGAACGAGGCTTCATCCATCTCCAACCGTTGGAAGCCCACCACATCTAGGGCATACTCGTACCACTGGAAGGCTGGTTTGGATGCGGCCGGACACATCTCTAGGGTACGAACCTCATCATGTATTAATGAAATACCATGTGCATAGTATATTTTTATATTTTGATGCATGTATTCAATTTTGTGACCAATTCTGAATGGTGTCATGATGGGTTTGGCTCATATTTTTCATGACAACATTTTTATATCCTCGAACACTGCTATCCACCATAGCTGATATTAAATTCTTAACTAACTTAATGCATATTATTTACTCAAGCTAGAGTACTTTCAACAAAATCCATGTAGGCGATGTGCAATATGGTTTTTATTCTACGTAGGGTATTATGTTAGTGCGTTGTGAGAAGAAACAGAGATCCAAAGTGAATGAGTGATCTTTATTGATGTACTGCTCACCTATATAAGTTCTGAACCGACGCTTTACACTATCAGTTACAAGTACTCGTGTCTCTTCGGAAGGGCACAATGACGGTTCAAAGATGGCAGTGTATCGATAACATCATGATTCTAACTCCTAAGTGGAACATTCCATAAATATTCTCAATACAACACTAACTATCTACTTAGCCTAAACATATGCTAATTAATACTAACACACCCTCCCCCCTTGGACAAACGCAGCCTTTGAAATCTTCAATGTTTTGAAATTTTAGCGTCCCGGTAGTCCTTATTCTTCAAATTTCAAGAAGCTTCGATCTTGCATTTACTTTTCTCCTCCAAAATCATGTGGGAAACTATAAGGAGAAAATATAGAAATTTGATGTACCATTGTTATACTAATTGTCTCATTAAAATAAGAAATCTATTGGAGTCCTTACGACGCGGTGGCGGCGGCGCCCTTGCTGCCGAAGGCTGTGGGGGCGAGATGCCGTGGAGGCATGGATGTGTGGTGGAGGTCTTCGTGCCGGGCTCGTCGAAGGCGCTAGTTGCCGACGCAATGTCGGGGCGAGCTGGGCGTCGTGGCGGCGGTCCCGGGATCTCGCGGTGGAGGAGGCGGCCGCTATGGCTACGCGGGCAGCACGATGGTCGGATCTCGGCTCCGTGCCTGCCATGGCGTTGGTTGGCGGGGGTGACCCCGTAGGCTGCGGTTCCGGTGGTGGCTGGTGAGTCCTCTGTGCCCCCTCCTTCCAACGGCTCATGACCTTCTTCGGTTTTGTGCGTGGCGGCAAATGGCTCATCGGTGGATCTGCGATCGGTGGCGGCTTCCTCTTTCTGCCAATGAGGTCGACCGGCGGGCGGCGGCGAGGGGGCCTGCCGTTCTGCCTAATAAAGGTGGCTGTCCTTGGGTTCCTCTCGCACCAAGTGAAGATCGGTCAGAAGCTTCTTTCCACTGGGCTGGTTGCATTGATGTGTTCCCGATGATCCTGCCAGCGAAATTCATTGTGAGATCAATGCATGAAGATTGCTGGATTGAGTGTTTTCGTTCGGGCGCACCCATGTTTTTTTTATCTGACCGTTTGGTTTCAGAGGGAGCGTTTCGAAGCTCTGCTGGCTGTTAATATCATGGAGCTCGATTTCTTTCCATTGTGTTGGTGGAGAAGGTCATAAAAGCCGAGATCGGTGGAAAAACAATGGTGGTCGGATCTTGGTGGTGAGGTGGAATTCGCTTGGAGTTTCGTGACTTCAAACATCGACTTGTATGTGGGGGCGACTGCACAGGAGAAGTTCAGAGTCACGCCGGGCATAAAACCCGAGACCCGAAACCCGGACCCGTTTTACCCAGACCCAGACCCGTTCTACCCGGACCCGACAGGCTTCGGGCTTCCCTCGGGTGGGCGAGCTAGATACCCGAAATTATATTGGGATGCTCGGGTTTCACCGCCGGGTACCCGTTTAACCCGAGCAACCCGATATATTATCCCAGATGACTTGAGCCTTGAGGCCCAGTGATCGGCCCAGCCCAAAAAAGAATCCTCCCGAACTCCCAAAGTAGAAAACCCTAGCCGAATTTCCCCCACTCTCTTTCGTGCCCAATTTCCCCCAAGCTCTTTCGTGCCGCCGAACCCTAGCCGCCAGGTCCACAGCGCAGCGCCCAGCCGCCCACCACCATGTCGCCGACGGTGACGAGAGGACGGTGACGCCGAGTCGCCGAGTCGCCGACGGCCCGACGCCATTCCTCCACGCCGACGGCCCGACACCATTCCTCCACGCCGACGGACCGACGCGACGCAGTTCGCAGTCACATCGTTCGTCAGCCACGGCTTTTTCTTCTACGACTGGAACTGAGGGATCCACTTCACGAGTGAGATCCCGTACAGCTGCAGTAACTGTGAGTTCTTCTCCTTCTAGTGACCCTGAAATTTGTTAGTATATCTCTGTTAGATGTTAATTGTTGGCCTCGGTTACCAAATGCTAGACTATTAGTGTTATTGTGTTAGACTGTAAGACTGTTATTGTTATTGTGTTAGAGTTAGACTGTGCCAAACTGCCAAACTACCAATATGCCAATGTATTAGAAGGTTCCAAACTGCCAATGTGCCAATGGCCTTTGCTGTTAGTCTATCTCTGTTAGGTTTGCTGTTAGGCTAGATTTCTCTTTGTTCTTTCCTTGTATTTGAACTCATAGTAGGAGACTAGGAGTGATCCTATCCTACATTCCTACTGTTATTGTCCAATTATTAACACCTCATCATATGCTTTTGGTAGATCTTTGGATGAGTACTATTCTTAATGTGCATAGTAGAATGGATTAATGGTGTTGTGTTAATGTGCAATTGTGCATAGATAGTACAATGATGATGTTGTCTAATTGTCTTGTAGATGTCGGAAGCTGAGGCTGACACTAGCATTGAAGATAAGGATGTTGATTATACACCAATAGGTTCACAGCCATCAGTTGGTGCTTCTTCACATGTGTCAACCAAAGAAGCAGCTGATGAAGATGAACCTAAGGCGCAGCAGCAAGCAAGTGCAAAGGATGTGATTGATTTGGAGAAGGAGCCTGTTGCTAAAGCAAGGAAGGTCATGGCATCACGGTCTGATATGTGGAGGCATTTTGCGCAGGTGAAGAATGACGCCAATGTTGTCACTCATGGTACATGCAACTACTGCATGCGGTCAATCAAGGCTGATACGAGCAAGCATGGTACTTCATCATTGAAGAAGCACTTCTTGGCATGCAAGCGCAACCCTCATAGGAATGAGAAAGACCCAACTCAAGCCTTGCTGCAAACAACTCCGGGAGAAGCCCCTGGATATCATAAGTGGGACCCTGAAGCTGTTAGGCAAGCATTCACTGAGATGGTCATTGAAGATGAGCTTCCTTTTGCTTTTGGTGAGAAGTCAGGATTTAGGAAATTCATGGCTGTAGCCTGCCCACGTTTCAACGTGCCAAATGTGTATGAGAAGGTATTCACAAAGTTGGCTGATGAAGATTTGAGCTATAAATTTGCCTTATCTGAGGAGAACGATGGCTATGGTTGCCCTGATGTAACGGATTGGGAGAATTCCAAGAAGATGGAGGAGTTTCTGGGTCACTTCTTTGATGTCACAACACGTGTATCAGCTAGTTTGAGTGTCACTTGCAACAGTTTCTTCCATGAGATTGCAGAAGTTAGGTTGTTGATACAAACTTGGCTTGATAGTGAAGATGCTTTGCAAGTGGCTATGGGTCATAGAATGAGAGACAAGTTCAACAAGTATTGGGGCCTTTGGCACATCAACAGCAAGGGGAGCACTACTGAATTGGATAAGGAAGTGCAGAATGAGAAGGTAATTGAGAAAAAGGGCAAGAAGGCAAAAGGGAAGGACAAGGAAAAGGAAAAGGAGAATCCAAACTTGTTGATCTATGTTGCGGCAGCTCTAGATCCAAGATACAAATTATCTGATTACACTAGTGCCGTCATTGAAGAGATTTTTGGGCAAGAGAGTGGGCAGCTAGTTTGGACAGCTATCAATACTTGTCTAGCTGAGTTGTTTGAAGAATATAGAAAGAGCTATGCTCCAACTGAAGGAACATCTGAAGTGACTGCGGATGACCAAAGGGCGGCCACAACGAGGAGAGGAACCATGTTGAGTGACAGAATTGCTAAGAAGCTTAAGATGAACAATGGTGCAAGTTCTAATGCCAAAACGGAACTAGACAAGTATCTTGCTGAGGCATGCGAAGAGGCAGAAGTAAAGTTCGACATTCTTGGATGGTGGAAGCTCAACGCTCATCGTTTTCCGGTATTGGCTGCCTTGGCGCGTGATGTCCTTGCCATACCACTCACTTCAGTAGCTTCGGAGTCTGCTTTCAGCACTGGTGGCCGTATATTGGATGACTTCCGAACCTCACTTACTCCTTTCATGTTGGAAGCTCTTGTGTGCACACAAGATTGGCTTAGGAGGACTACTCCTATTGACATCCAAGAGAACATGGAGGAACTAGCTAAGATGGAAAAGGGTAAATAAAATGCTTCTTTGTGTTTAGCTTGTTTCATTTCCATGCCAAAGTTTCCTACATTGTCTAATTGTCCATAATTGTTCAATTATCTGTACTCTGTAGAGCTAATTGCTAATAACTGGATTCCTAATAATGGAATTAACTCTTTACTTACTACTTTGTGTGCTTTTTTATTATTCCTTGGTGCAGTTGCGAAATCTGCACAATTCCCTCTTCACGTATGGTTACCAGATGCTATGGAAGGACCCACTCCCATTTCGGCTCTTATACACGCAGCAACTATGGTTGCTGCTCCATATTGCCAAAGGAAAAGGGAAAGCTGACAAGGCATCATCTTCTAAAACTACCGCAGCATCCAAACCTTGAAGAGTTGAAGATACTAATGGTACTGTTTCGTGTTTGCTGCTTGTCTGCTTCTAATCTTCCATTATGTTCAATTTCAGCTGTTCGTTGACTTTACTATTTCACTGTGTGAAGTAGCCGATTATGTGGAGTCTGGACTGGTCACTGGTGGAGTGGTGGTGGTGGTGCCGTGGTGGTCAGTGGTCACTGGTGGTGCCGATTGTCTTCTGAAGTCTGAACTTTGAAGTTTGAACTGTTGGATGTCGCAGTGCTGCGGTGCCGCCTTTCTATTTGTACTTTGTAGTTTGAACTTTGAAGTGTTGCTGTTGGATTTCCTTCACTTGTTTGCTGTTGGATGTCGCCCAAACTTTGAACTGTTGGCTGTAGACTATTTTGCAAGAAATGCAGCCCAAATGCTATGTTGTGAACTTGTGATGTTTATTATGAAGTTATCATACATAAATCATAAATGCTTTGTTGTTAGCCTGTTATATATTATGATAACGATTTGGTGCAGAAATGCTGCCCAAATGCTTTACTGTTGCCATTTTCCTGGCATTCTGTTAATATGTGTCATAGGTCGGGTCTTTCGGGCTAACCCGGACCCGGACCCGAATTTCCGGGTACCCGAATTGTCGGGTCTCAACCTTTTTAGAGACTTATCGGGTGTTATTTCTGGAACCCGAATTCGTCTTAACCCGAAAAACCCGACCCGAACAATTCGGGTTACCCGAACGCCCAGCGTGAGTTCAGAGTTCTATCTCTCAGGACGAAAATCCAATGTCTGGCCTTAATTGATTGTGTGCGGCAATGTTTTTATTGAAGACATTGTTTTGAGAGGGAGGAATTTCTTCAGGGTGAAAACCTAAGATCTATGATCGGGCGACGACATCGTTTGGGCACTGTTTTCTTCTTGGAGGGGTCGCTTATGGAGAAGTTGATCTTCTAGTGTTATCTTGGTGGTGTCAGTGTCGTTGTTTCAAGTTCTTGATCTCTATAGCGGGACATTTGTTTTTCTGTAATTCTTCTCTTTTTTTGTGCATCCTTTATGCCATTAGGGCATGATGTTGTTGCAGAGTCTGAGTGTAATTGGTATCTCCGCGATATTAATATATGTTTTTTATCGAAAAATTTCATAAAATATTCTCAATACAACACTAGTTGTCTACTTCGCCTAAATATGGCTAATTAATTCTAGGACACGTTGAACTCCTCTCTCCAGTTCCCTCTCCCTTGCTGATGTGAACATTTGTCTGCCGTTAATTAAGTGCTGGAAATTGGGATGAATGCAAGTGCGTGCATCAATTGATACATCTTCGATGACATACAATCTCATTCAGACTGCACCTGGGAAATCATCAGGAACTGTACAAGTCAACACCAAGCGCGAGCTGGAAACATACTCCAATTTGCACGGAGGCCATGGAGTAGTCACAGCTAGACGGTCCATTCGGCCGGGGTGTTGCTGACATTTTTACCATGAATTTTTACCCTTTACTACAGGAGCAATACAATCCAATCGTGGTCGAGAGGCAACAAAAAGTCAGTGTCAGTCGAGCCTCCTTGATTGCAGGAAGTTCTTGTGCTTGCCCTCGGCGGAGGCGAGGTAGGCGAGGAAGGTGGTGAAGTCGGTGTCCATGTACCGCCGTGGTTCGCCGCCGCGTTTCTCGTCGATGAGCTCCGGCGCCGGCCCGACCACCCGCTGCGCCCCCACGCTGTGGAACGACGCCACCGAGATCCGTGGCCGCGTCGAGTTGACGCACACACGGTGCAGCACGCTCTTATACCGGCCGTTGCTGTATATCTGCACGCCAAAAGTAATTTATCTGTCAGCTTTTATTACAAAAGTAACTGTAAAAGATCATTTTTCATTGTAAAAGTAATTGAGAGATCCCGAGGACTGCAGTGGGGCGAGTGTATCTGTATGCTAGATACTCTATGCTTAAGATCAAGCTAAGTATTTGCTCTAAAAAGAAGATCAGACTGAGTAGCTGCAGCATGCAGTATTGCTATTATTTTGTTAAGATATATGTTTAATTTTGTTATGTCTAAGTTCATTTCTTTATCGACAACAATGCTAAAATGAGGATTCTTCATGGTTCCGCAAATATTTAATATTTTGTCAAATCAAGTCGTGGTTTCAGTTTAAATATCACCTAGAACTACGACAAGTATAATAGATTGGAAGAAGTATCTATGCATAGCATGTGAACCGCTTGTGCGGTGTTTATATATAGTTGGCTAATACTACTTCCCATTAATTAAGACAGTATTAATACCTAGTGGTAGAATAACCTAAAGTATATGTACATATATACAACCTATATAATAGGTTACTTGAATTTACCTGAATTCGTATATATCTACATCTAAAACGTGTCTAGATATATATGAATGTGAATAAATCTAAGTCCACTTATTATGGGACGGAGTATATAGGCATCACCTAGGTGGCTCAACTTGGTTGACTTGCATAAAAACCAATCAATCATCGTCCTTTGGCATCACTATCGAATTCTATACTAAACAGTTGTCTTCCTACCACACAAAGTTTAGTTTGAGTTCTCGAGTACGTTGACCCCCTTAATTGTTGGGCCAGGATGTACAACTACAAATATATATTTCATTTTGGTTTGGTGTATTCTGGTTTGACTGAATCCTGACATGTAGCGATCGATGCCCTTTCAGACATGCCAATGGTGGGTAGCTGAAATAAGTTGACATCCTAGGTAGGTCAATTCCATGTGGACGACGTACGTACAGGATTGTACGAGCAAGTAAGGATTCGGCCTCACGTACGTCCGATGCTGCCAGCCAGGTATAGTAGGATTTGAAGTGGCAGTAGTGGTGTAATTAAGTACCTCGAAGTGGTCGCCGACGTTGACGACGAAGGAGCCCGGGACGGGGTCGACGGTGAGCCACTCGCCGTCGTGCATGACCTGGAGGCCCTCCACCTCGTCCTGGAGCACCAGCGTGAGGAACCCGTAGTCGGAGTGCGGCGGCATCCCCAGCGTGAGGTCCGGCTGCGGGCACGCCGGGTAGCAGTTCACCGTCATCATCTGCGACCCCGCGGACGTCAGCTCCTCCATCACGCCGTCCTCGGCTCCACTGATCCCCATGGCCTCCATGGCCGCCCCCACGACCTCCACGAACACCCTCCGGCTCGCCTCCGCGTACGCGGCCGCCACATCCCTGAGGTCGGCCGGCGAGTCGGGCCAGGACGGCACCACGTCCCCGAGCGGCGGCGCGCAGGAGAGCTTGAGGAAGTCGCGCCAGCAGAGCACGGCGTCGTTGGCCTGGTTGAAGCTGGTGCCGTACCGCACGGGGGCGCGCACGTCGGGCGACATGTACCTGGCGCGCTCCGGGAAGGGGAGCTCGAAGAAGCGCGCCCCCACGCCCAGCATCGCGGCGACGGACTCGGCGCCCACGCCGTGGTTGACCAGGTGGAAGAAGCCGTAGTCGCGGCACGCCGTGTAGAGCGTCCGCAGCACGCCGTCGCGCTCCGACGGGACGCGGAGCCGCGCGAGGTCCACGACGGGGAGCTTGACCCTGGCGCTGGCGGGGGCGGCGCCGACGCTCCGGCCGGGGCGGTCGCAGGCGGGCAGGACGTACCTGCCGGGGAGCCGGGTAATGCCGGCGTCGGAGAGGTGCCTGACGCCTTTGAGGCAGTAGTCGTCTTCGTCGTCGTCGATGGCGCCTCTGCTCTTGCCATGCTGCCGCAGAAGATCGCTGGCAGTATTTGCCAAGCCAACGATCGCCATGGCCGATATAATTGGTAACGCTGTAGCTTGTCGGGCTAGCAAGCGATGCACATGAATGGCGTGGTGCGGAGTGGAGCACGGTGAGCCGTGTGTATATATAGCTAGACTAGAGAGCAGACATGGACGAAGCAGAGCATCGAGTGAGGAGCAATCGCATTCGGTTGACCAGTTTGCGATTAAGTTTACTCCGTGGTAACGGCGCATGCCATGTCAGACAAACACCGTTTCAGCGGGCACGTGCACGTGGATGTGCATGCACCTTGACCTCGCTCCAGGTTTTGTATTCATAGTTCCTTGGGTCACCCTGCAGCAATCAATGTGCATGCACCCCGTCACAATGACACGACGAAGGTGCGACGAACCTCTGTTGCCAAAAAATATGTGAGTTCATCGTGTCAACACAACAGAGATTTTCAAGTACTAGACTACTCCTTTTCAACTTCTAAGCACATGGTTGGTTACAAATGTGTTTTTGGAGCCGTCTCCTTTTTTTCACCACCGCTCTCGTCTCATATCCCCACCTCTCTCGGTTCTTTTAGACCGGGCCCACTAGCCCCTCCTCCTCTCCTCTTCGCCAACAGCCGGTGTTGAGTGGGTGAGGGTCCCCTCCCTTTTTGCAGTTCTAGCCTAGGTTTAGGCTAGGATTATTCGCCTTCATGCGTCTAGCTTTATGTCGTAAGATTGGAGCGTGTCGTCGATGCAATCGAGTTGTGCGTGTTGGCTCATGTTTCTGCTTGTTGTGGTGGCGAGAATTTGTGTGTGACTGGAGGAAGTGGCGTCAGCATCTCCTTCAATAAGCACACCTAGGGTTGGTACTCTTGTTCAAGTTGAGCTCGCTCATCCCGGCCGCCATGGAGGCGTAACGTGGGTTGCTATGACAAGATCTGGAGAGCAGGGGATAATTGCTAAAGCTGCCTGATGGATCAAGCCTTCACAGCGGCAATGATAGGCCGAGGTGATCTTTGGCTGAGATGGCGCAAAATCCACGCGTCGGCGCATCCTCAATCTCCTTCTATGGAGGCTTTTCAACCTCGACACGGTGGAGCAAGATCATCTTAGGCCAAGTGGTCGTAGGTCAAGCCACGCTGGTGGTGATGAAGATGATGGACTAGATAGCTTTTATGCAAATCTTTGCATGGTTCATTCCGCAAGAATCCAAGGCCTTGTTTTAATTTCCCTATCTCATGAGGGCCTTGTTGTAATATGTATTATCACCATCGCTAACTAATGCAGTTTCTGAGCCTTTTAGGCCCCATCCATGTTCAACAAAATTGCAATGTATGAACAAGAGGAAACATGAACTCCAATGATATGCAACATATATATTATAGCTGAGAACTAACTTAGTTCTCATTCTAGTCTTACACCATCAGATGTGCATCAGGATTCGTGTACTTGAGTTACAAGTTTGGTTGCAACTAATATTTTTTTAGTTGCAACTGAAATTTTTCGGGGACCGTTAGTTTTGATTCATGCAAATGGTGAGTTGCAACTCATAATTCAATGACGTCACCTGACTGAAAACTGGCTACACCCATATTATACTCCCTTTGTTCCATAATATAAGATGCCAGTACAAAGAGTTTAAACCTACTCCATGTTGACCGCAAAAAGAAAGAACCTACTTGAAAGGTATGTAGTGGAGATTAAAGGGGGTAAATATGCGCTAACGGATTTGTTTAGGGTTTTTCACGTTTTAGGCTTTAAGCAACAAGATAAAGATGTATAATGCAAAGTGAACAACCTTGATGATACCAACATAAAGGAAATCAAAGGAAACTAGTAACACAAAGAGTAAGGTAAAGGAAAGAGGTAACCGCCAACGAGACACAAGATGCGATATTTGTTTCCATAGTTTCTTCCTTTTTAGGGGAATTGTGTCTACTTTGGAGAGGTGTGGTGCCACAAAGACCGTTAACACCACAAAGGCCTCACCTTCTTCTCTGGTGAACCTACCACAAAGACGAGTCCATTTCTTCACTAAGTGGTGCTTGTCGAGGTGGGTACCAAACCTTCACAAGGTTAGGACACGACTCCACAACTCAATTGGAGGCTCCCAACAACATCTTGAACCTTGTAATATAGTAAGAAATCTCTCAAGATACTCTCTTCACATGGGTCTCCACTATGAAGGCCTAGGGTTACAAGTTTCAAAGTGGAATCAAAAGGAAATTCAAATTCATTTGGTCAAATAGTAGGTTGAGCCCTCCTCCTTATACACCTTAACTTATTTATTAGTCGGTCTAGTGAATTTTTATTCGACCGAGAGTTAGCTTAATTCTTTTTCAGGTGATGTCATCCCCACTAAGATGTTGTAGTGAACATTTTTTTGTATTATGTGTATATTTTGTTCTTAGTGTGATCCACTTTTTTCTCACCAATCCACTTGCAAGCGGAAAACCTCAATTGCAACCAAAAACGAATACGTAGAATAAAAAATATCCTACTGCCTCCGTCCTATAAAACTAGTTTAAGAATTATCTAAATTTAAATTTATCTAAACATTAAATAGTATCTAGATACATTTAAATTTTGATAAACTTCTGACATATTTAACATGTTAGGGCATCTCCAGCGGCGCGACGCAAATGGACGCCGAGCGAGTGTAAAACCCCTACATTCGCCTGGAGTTGTATTGATGTACGCAGAGCGAGTGCAGAAGACTAAATATGGCTGGTTTGCGCCAGATTTGCCTCTCAGGTAACGAAGTGTCCTTTCCACCGGGCCTAGCAATAGGCCCACATCGAGGGCATCGCCCGGCCATCGCTGCGGCAGCCTTCCTCGCGCCGCAGCCTCGCCATCAATGCCGCGGCTGCCTGTTCTGCGCGTGCACTGGCGGGCGGCGGCTGGGCTTATGCGCCGCATTCAATGGCATCGTATCCCGCGCGCGGCCGCCCTTAAAAGTCCACCGGCCGCGTTGCTCATTCGGCCACAGCACCACTCGCACCACAACCGCCGATGTGCCATGGGGAAGAAGAACGACTTAGGCCTCCGGCAGCGGCAGCAAGAAGGTGCCGCCCCGTCACGGCGGAGGCCTGCGCACGGCAAATGGTTGCCGTGCGACGACGCCCGTCCGGCGTGCACTGCGCCGGTGCCCATCCTCCAGCTCGCGCGCGAGCCGATCGGACCGCTGAGATCCGGCCCTGGAGGCGGTATCCGCCGGCGGACCTCCGCTGCCGATCCGGCGTACGCCATCGGCTTGGAGCTTTGGCGTACGTACTTGTCCACGGAGACGGACAGAGACGAAGGGCTGGCTTCATGAGCGACAGATTATCCTTCGCCCCGCACCGCCGGCCCGTCGCCGCAGCCGCCGACGCAACGTGAGCGCACGCAGACAACGACCGCGAGGACGACGACGACGACGACGAAGCCTACGCCTGTACGACACGACACATCGAGGCGCTCGCGTACCATAGCGGGAGGTGAAGGACGACGCGACGACTACGTCGCTGTCGTCTTCCACGAATGGCGCAGGCCATGGCGGAGGGCCTGAACCGAGTTCCCGGAGAACATGACGGACGACGAGATGGTGAAGCTCGCGTGCTCGTCCGCCCCGCCCGCCCGTGAGCCGCCGGCCCATCCACGCCACCGCCGCATGCCGTCGCCATGCCCATCCATGAGGGCCGGACGCCCTCCACCGCCGCCAGGCCCGTCGCGGCCGCCGGCGCTCCTCGGCCGCGCATCCCTTCGTCCTTCAACCGCCGGCCGCCGCTACGCCCGAGCATTGCCCAGCGACTCCGGCAGCGGCGAAGGATAGGGGATTTGTGATTCTCGAGGAGAGAGGAGAGGAGGAGCAGCACGGCCACGATGATCAGCAGTAGGCGTTTAGGTTTTTTTTAATGTTTTAAGTATGTAAATTATGTTTCATGTTTAAAAAAATGATTCGTCCTAAAAAATGCGTCGTGTCGCTGGAGCCACCCAGACACAAATGGACGCGCGGTCGATTTCGACCAAAAGGACCGACGTAAACGGACACGTGCGAACGCTAAAATACGTCGCGCGAGATGCCTCAGGAGAGATGGAGGGACTTTTGCGGGAGAAAACATAGCAGTTGGAGTATACATACTCCATTATCCCCAAATATCTGGGCATGCAACAATTGCAGAAACCAGCTTTCGCTTCGAAGACAACACCTGACATCGAGAGGACGTACGATCGTACGTACTACGTCTGGTGGTCTGGCCTGGCCGATGGGCCTGAATATATTCCGTCTCGGGATTTTGTGTCGGGGAGATCTTGCAGCGCAGTGGTACGCTGATCGACAAGTGTCGTTTGGCGCCAAAAGAGAGGGAAAAGGCAATGACGTGGCGACCGATCGATGTCGATCCAGCGATGATTTCTGCGTCTGATCTGAGTTGATATGAGATGCATGGACAGCCTGGAAAGGAGATCAAGGATGGATGATCGAGGTAGGCACGCTTTTGCTCCCCATCACCGTGAGTGCTGCTGCTTTGCTTCAGCGGAACAACACGTGCACGTACGCAGACATGGTGACGTGGCAAACTCAATTAGCAAAACCGACGAAACTGTAGCTATATATATATCCAACAGAGCTTGCATGCATGCCAGATCAGTCGGTGGCTTGGTTGCTTCAATTTTCGGCCATTGGCATTACTCCTACGTCCATAAATAAGGGTATTTATATATATATATCTTTTATCTTTAATAAAAATATTATATTTGATGATTTTTTTGGGGAAAATAGTGAATCGGTGTATTTCTAGATTGATATCACTAAAAGTAGTTTTATAATGTACCAGATACGATGTCATATACTTTCTCCGTTCAGAAATATTTGTTGCCGATCAAACCAGCTCCTGCACGGGTTACCGTGGGCATGGTGCGTCTGGACAGCTCTTGCGGTGTAGCGTGGTGCCCACAACCACCCAACCTTATCTTCTTTCTTCCTCACCTCTTCCTCGTGATTTAGCTTCTTTCTTCCCCGTTTGCCGAACAACATGTGCACACGCGCAGACACAGTCACTAGTAGGAAAACCCTTATAGGCGAAGCTTAGTTCTGTAGCGCACCGTTTTGAATGCGCCACAGAAACTTATTTTGTGACGCACCAGGAACGGTGCGCCACAGAAATAGCTTAATTTTGTGGCGCACGCTTGGGTACGCCACAGAAACTATGTGGGGCCCACATCCCGCCACCACTCATTTATTATGTAGGTACTTCGTGGCGCACATGTCGGTTGCGCTCACGTAACAATTTCTGCGACAGCACAAGTGCGCCATGTAATTAAGGGACTTATATCATCTCTCGTCCGTGCCCTCCCCCCCGTTCACCTCTCCTCCCGAGCCCCTCCCTCTCCCTCTCCCTCTCTCCTCCGTGGTCGCCCGGATCCGCCGCCGCTTCTCCGTGGTCGCCCGAGGATTCCTCCCTCCTCCCTCTCCCCCTCTCCTCCATAGTCGCCCGGATCCGCCGCCGCCGCCTTCCTCCGCTTCGGGCCTTTCCTCCATGGTCGCCGCCGCCGCCATCGCCGCCGCTTCCTCCGCGAGGGGCGCATGCCGCGCCCTCCCATCCTCGCCACCCGCAGCAAGCCGCCCCTACGGCGCGAGGAGGGCCGCGCGGGCAAGTGGAGGATCCGCCGCCTCCTCCTCCTCCACCCTTGTTCTCCTCGTCCTCCACCCCCGGTATCGGTGCTCTCTCTCCCTCCCTCCTCTCCCTCTTAATTCCTCCTCCGCTGCCCTATGGCTTGTGTTTGCAAGCCTTGATCATTTGATCACCAATTGGTTGATAATTACTTACTACTTTCTCTATCTATGCATGTTGCTTGATATGCTGTGTTGTTGCTTGATTTGTATAGCTTCTCACCATGTACTGGTGGTTGCTTATGCTTTGAAAAGCATATGAATGGATGCATGATGCTTGCCAAGCATCCCTGTTGCCTAGCAGTTGACTAATTCATTTATCTGTGAAACTTTATCTTGTTAATGTAGATAATTGAGATGAACTACTGCAGTAATGATTCTATTACTGTATTTACTTAAGCTAGATGCCAACTATTGTTGGGGACCCTAGCTTCATTTTGAATCCTGTTGGGTAATGATAAGTGTGTAGGCTTGGTGGTTTGGATGGTTTGGTGGTTCAATTGGCCTTTGCAGTCATGAACTGCTGGCTTGGTAAATCATCTGGGATGGTTTCCTTCCTAGTTCCATTTGGAAGATGCTACTATTCAATTGGTTGGCATAACCATGGTGACTTGAGTTGGTCAAATTCCTGGTCCTTGCCATTTGTACCAGGCTTCACTTGGTTTCATGGTTTCAAAGACTAGGTGATGCTAGGTTATTAAGTTAATGTCAAGGTTGGTTTTATCTCGGTTAACTTGGATAGGCTATGTGTTCTTGCTTACTTATGCATATCCATCTCACTGGATTGACTAGCTCAGGCTTAGCCTCTCTCTTTACTACCAAATGATGAATAATCCCTTATGGTACCCCAGCTTTGTTTTGAACTCAACTGAGTAATGATAAATTTCTATTTCTTGTTGGCTTTGATGAAAATAGAGATATCCACAGTAGGGGATCATGTAAATGAATGCCACTGTGGTATCCTTTGAAGAAAAAGGACTGCTTCTGATGGTTTTAAAAGGCTAGGTGGTGCTAGGTGATTCAGTTGGCTACTGATGGCGTGTAACTCACACGTTCGTTGGGAACCCCAAGAGGAAGGTATGATGCGCACAGTAGCAAGTTTTCCCTCAGAAAGAAACCAAGGTTTAATCGAACCAGGAGGGAGCCAAGAAGCACGTTGAAGGTTGATGGTATAAATGTGATGTGCCGCAACAACAGGGATTCCGCGCCAACGTGAATCCGCACAACAAAACCAAAGTACTTGCCCCAACGAAAACGTTGAGGTTGTCAATCTCACCGGGCTGTTTAACAAAGGATTAAACGTATCGAGTGGAAGATGTTTGCAAAGAAAACAAAGAAACAAAAATAAAACAAAGAGATTGTATGCTATGTAAAGAATAGGAATGGGGTCCAAAGCTCACTAGAGGTGTCTCTCCCATAAGATAAAAGCATGTTGGGTGAACAAATTACAATGGCAATTGACAAATAGAGAAAGGCATAACAATGCATATACATGATATGATAAATATAGTGAGATTTAATCCTGGCATTACGACAAAGTACATAGACCGCCATCCAACTGCATCTATGCCTAAAAAGTCCACCTTCAGGTTATCATCCTAACCCCATTCAGTATTAAGTTGCAAACAACAGACAAATTGCATTAAGTATGGTGCGTAATGTAATCGACAACTACATCCTTAGACATAGAATCAATGTTTTATCCCTAGTGGCACAACACATCACAACCTTAGAACTTTCTGGCCCCGATCCCAGTGTCAATGAAGGCATGAACCCACTATCGAGCATAAATACTCCCTCTTGGAGTTAAGAGTACAAACTTGGCCACAGCCTCTACTAATAACGGAGAGCATGCAAGATCATAAACAACACATAAACAATAGATTGATAATCACCATAACATAGTATTCTCTATCCATCGGATCCCGACAAACACAACATATAGTATTACATATAGATGATCTTGATCACGTTAGGCAGCTCACAAGATCCAACAATGAAGCACAACAAGGAGAAGACGACCATCTAGCCATTCCGTTATGGACCCATAGTCCAGGGGTGAACTACTCACTCATCAACGAGGCGACCATGGCGGTGTAGAGTCCTCCCAGAGATGAACTTCCCCTCCGGCGTGGTGCCTCTGAGAAGTATCTCCTGGAATCCCCCGAGATGGGACTGGTGGGCGGCGGCGTCTCCGGAAGGTTTTCCGTATCGTGGCTCTCGGCACCGGGGGTTTCGCGACGGAGGCTTTAAGTAGGCGGAAGGGTAGGTCAGAGGCGACGGGGCCCACACCATAGGCGGCGCGGGCCCCCCTCCGGCCGCGCGGCCCCCATGGTGGCGGCGCCTCGTCGCCCACTTCGTTATCTCTTCGGTCTTCTCGCGAAGCTCCGTGCAAAAATAGGACCCCGGGCGTTGATTTCGTCCAATTCCGAGAATATTTCCTTACTAGATTTCTGAAACCAAACAGCAGAAAACAGACTGGCTCTTCGGCATCTTGTTAATAGGTTAGTTCCATAAAATGCGTAAATACGACATATAATGTGCATAAAACATGTAGGTATCATCAATAAAGTAGCATGGAACATAAGAAATTATTGATAATGCTGGAGACGATCAAGATCCCCAAGCTTAGTTCTGCTCGTCCCGAGCATGTAAAACGATAACAAAGATAATTTCTGAAGTGACATGCCATCATAATCTTGATCATACTATTTGTAAACATATGTAATGAATGCAGCGATCAAAACAAAGGTAATGACATGAGTAAACAATTAATCATATGACAAAAGACTTTTCATGAATAGTACTTCAAGACAAGCATCAATAAGTCTTGCATAAGAGTTAACTCATAAAGCAATAAATCAAAGTAAAGGTATTGAAGCAA